>VXBQ01006095.1:276356-696108 GCA_013400175.1 Phainopepla nitens | reverse complement strand
TTTTTTTTTTTTTTAATTTGGTTGTGGTTTTTATTTTGCATAGAGTACAATTTATATACCTATAATTATTTGTATATTTTTTGGACTGTGGTGGAACAAGTAACTATTTTACAACTGAAGAAAAACTAGGAGGTATTTAATAATGGAAAGGTGTGTCTTAGCAATGTGTTATCTAGAGGTTTGGAAAAGGGATTCAATTTATGTGAAATGAAAGAAAGCAAATCTGTCAACATATCTGTGCTCTGGTGCTTTTCTGAGTCATGAAACTCCCGAGGTACAAAGAAGAGTTACAAATGAGACACTGAGAAAGAAACCCAAACAGTTCTTCAAAAGACACAAGTTCAAATTTTACTCTTGATAAAATGTGATTAATTGCACACAGATAATAAAAGACAGATAATAAAATACCCACCATAATAAAAGACAATTATCTCGATAGGGCCAATCTATGGGAAGTAGCACAGGGAGAGAATTGTACTTCAGATTACATCCACTCCTTCTGTATTTAAGGTAAAAATACATGAAAACAACTACACACCAATGACTTATCAACTATTACACTGAATGCAATAATACATAGATACCAGATGTGTATGAGAATTTGATGACCTGGCAAGCACCTGTGTCTGCAGCTAATGCCTGTTTGTTTAGGAGCCCAACATGACCTGACGTGATTCCTAACAGCACTTGATTTGTTTCCTCTATTTCCTCAGCTTGACCTTCAGCAGATTAACGTGGCATTTCTCTAAAAAAGCTGAAGGAATGTAAAGAGGGGATATATGTGTACATTAGAGTAAAATAATGTGTTGTGCAGGGATTAAAAGTAATAGATTGTGCTCAAGGGTATTTACATTATGTTTTTACATCACTCATTGCAAGGCTGGAACATTCACAGATTTTAATTATTTTGTTTTGGACCATAAGATTACAAAGAATATGAATTTCATCCGAGATTAACCAGGTTTGTGCTAATTCACCTTCAGCAACAGGAAAGTTTGGGGACTTTCCAGACTTAGGGAAGCCGTTAAGAGACAAAAGTCCCAGTCTTAGACCACCTTACCTCTGGACAGAGACCTCTAAGAACTGAGAAAAAACACTGTGGAAAGTAATTACTTTCTGGATGTTCCTCCTGGTTGCAGCTGGACATTGTTTTGTACTCATAGAAACAAACACATTATTTCTTTCCCACCATACCCATGTCTTTCTATGACTTCTGGCAGTAAATGTGCCTCATGTCTATGTACCAGATTCTTATAAATGTACACATATATCATATAAAAAAGAGTATTCATAGGAATGGCATTAAACCAGAAAGGGTCTGTTTTCCCTTCACTGCTGTGATATGCTCAGGGCTGCTTGCTGTATAACACAATACTACCTTGCATCCATTTTATCACTTGTAAAGTCATCTGAGTACGCACAGGTGCTTTACATGCACAGCTTTGCAAAGTGAGTTGCTTTGGTTAAGGTAGATGTGTTAGCACATGATCAAAGCAAATGGAACTTGCCCTGCACCCTATCAATATGTGCTCTGCCCTGTCCTTCAGTTAGAGAGAGGTGGTTTTCTCCAGCATTCCACCGACATCTGCACAGGGTAAGTCTAGTACTGTCTCCCTCACAGCTCAGGTGGAAAACTGTCATGGTTCTACACAAATAGAAGCAAGCTTGCCAGGATTTGGCACAGAAGAAGTGGGTTTTTGGAAAATCTCTGGAAAAAGAATGCCAAATTTTTGTTCAGAGCACAGAATAAAAAAACATTAGTAGCATGTATCTTTCCTGTACTCCCAGACACAGGGAGATTTGGAGGTGATGGCTCTTTTTTTACACCAAGTGATTGTAGAACTGTTTTGGCATGGCAGAAGTCTCTTTTGCACTTTTAAAAGTTCATCTACATAAGGCCCAAACTAACAGACATCTTAATTCTTCAAGAACAGAATAACAAGGACTGCATTTCTGTTTTAAAGATATAGAAATCATGCAGCTGGATGGGAGTTCTACCTTCTCCACTCTTCTGTGTATTTGAAAATAAGAGTATGGAAATCACCCCTAAACCCTTGAGTCTTCAGTTTCTTGCTTGAATGACAATTGAATTACTATATAGGCTTATTGTAATATTATACACAGAGCATTTATTCTAAGCTGTAAAATAACTACTGAATCATTCTATGCAATGGTAGAAATAAAAGCTGGTAAACTGTATTTGAAGCACATAAAACACAATTAGAGATGCAGATTAGCCATGAGGAACGAGCTGAACAAGAAACCAAATGAATCAACTTCAGACAAGTCTCACTAAGAGCTTTATGATATTCAGACTTCAGCAGTGTTGCTCTCAGAACAGATAATTAAAGAATTAAGTCATAGTATCTATTTGCCAACTCCAGCACTTCTTGGTCTGGTATCATGCTAATCCCATACTAATTTCTGTCCCAGTATATCAGCCAATTTGGCTTTCACTTTTCCAAACAGAATGAGGTGAAAAAGCAATCAGGGAGGAGAGAAAATTGTAGCAAATGCATCCTTCAGAAACTGTTTCTATGAGCTGTTACAAGTACTCATACCCTAAACTGGTATCTACCAGTTACATAATTTCCCCCACCAAAGAACCAACTCACAACAAATAAAAAACAACCCCAACAAACCACAGTAGGAGAGACGTCACAAACCAAACCTTTAAATTCTATTAAACAGTGCATTTAAGTAAGTGGCTGCAAGAACATATAGAATATAGTGATTCAGCAGAGCTCTCACTGTAGATAGGAACTGTAGATAGCTACTCCCACTGTGCTATCAGCTCCTTTCAAGTTCCCAAGTTGCTGCTGAACAAAGGTACAAGCGGTGTTATTGGTAATAACCTTAGTGAAAATTAAGTAGAAACATTTTTAAGCAAGTGCTCAGCAGGTGGGCATCAGTACTGACTTAAAGGTACTTGGCTCAGGTCTCTGGATATTTTCTGATAAATAGTTCAGAAACAACACTCCTGGAAAACTGGCCCCAGTCATTCCCTCACTGGCACGTCAATCTTTTCACTGGGTGAAGGATGCGATGTGTAAAAGAGAGAAGGATGAATGTGAGCAGCAGCTTTCAGTGTTGCTCTGAACCCCACTGGGTGGGATGGGCAATTTACTGGAACTGGACAATAGGAGAGCAAGGTCATGAAGCTTAACACCTCCTCCTCAGGTTTGAGTCCTGGTGAATGATAAGAATGTTAGTATTCAGGGCCAAAAATTCTTCATAGCTTAAAACAGAGGAAATACCTGGAATTTCCTTCTGTGGAGCTGTATAAATTTCTTCTTAAAGAAACCCCAAAAACAATTAATAAGCATTTAGCATGCTCTAAGCCTGCATACACTGCTTCTTATAAAGCTTTTTGTCAGGTACTGGTGATGGTTTTTGGAATTAAAACAAAGACTTTCAAAGAAACTCAGAGCAGAATCTTTTACTCAGCAATAGCTTTGTCAGGAGCAGTTTAATTCCCCAGTCTTTCTGAGATAATTGTTTACTAAATGAGTCACCATACCCCCAGGTCCCTCAGGTTACTACGCATTGCTTAAGAGACAGTCTGTATCTGTTTACAAATGTAATGTAAATTACATAAATGAAGATAAAAATATAACTATTGTAACAAATAAATATAATAATAATTGTTTCTCCTTCAAGACCAAGGGACAAATGTGAAGTGTGCAGACAGACTATATTAGGAATAGAAAATAGATTATGTGACCATATTTCATTCTTTGAACTTCTGATATTCTAGTCCAGAAGAAGAAGAGTAATTTTCTGCCTCCTCTCCACATTATATTGATGCCTTTCCTGGTGTTAAAAAACTGAGAGCCAGCCATGGTTAAGGGATAAGGGATTTTTACCTGGGTGTTTTAATAAGGATCCTATGGTGCACAGTTTCGCCAAGGTGGGGTGTGTCACAATGTACCCACACGATAGATCACTTATACAATTTATAGACCTCATATATTAGCATTTCTAACAAGGATGCCCCAATGGGAGGCCTGGATGAATGGCATGATATTCCCTCATCTGAGGAATTTCCCTCTGGATGGGCAGAACCTCAGTTTACAGGACATGTTCTAGAGAGGACCTTGGTTTCCCAAGATAGCATAGGGTTTTCCAGCCTCCTCCTACAAGGCCTTTAGGATGTTTGGTTTCCTGTTCTAATAGAATACTAGGACTATGCTAAGTTATCAGACTTAAGGAATTACAAGTATGCATGCTAAGAATACTGAGGATACATAAAAGTTACAGAAAAGGTGTATAAAAGAAAAGGCAGAAAATCATCTTGGCATCAATATGGTAGCTGTTTTCTTCTTTATTTCACATGAAAAACCTACTGTCAAAACTACTAAACTACTTAAGTTTAAAGCTAAGCAAATTGAGGTCTTTGTGACATAGGAAAATACCAAATTTTGACATTCATGTTTTAAATTAGGACATACAGATGAAAACAGAAAATATTCCAAGGGAAAAAAAAACCAGAAAAAAATATTGCAATAATTTATATTTTAAATAGGAAAGAAAAAAATCTAGGTATTTTCACATTAGCCTGAAATGGCTGGTATCACACACACACACACACATACCCCACAATTTCAGTTTAATATAAAATTTTTTTATAGTTATTTTTTAGACAGCTTCCTGGAATTTAGGGTAAAGCCTTGATGCCTTTCTTTCTGTTTGGTGTTTTGTTGGTTTTTGTTGTTGTTATTGTTGTTGAGGGTTTTTTTTTAATAAACGTAAAATTTGTTTGTGAAAATTGAGAATATTTGTAGAAAACTCAATGTTGTGCCCATTAAGAAAAAAAAGACCAAAACAACCAGAAACTGCAGTACTCAAAAAAATTACTGCCTTGTGTTCAAATTATTACAACATTTGTGTTCACTCCACAGATTCTGCTCATGGGCACCGCAAAACAAAGCGAAGGTTGCCCAGTCTGCCAGATGTACCCAGGACAATAACAGAAGCAAATTTATACAGTCCCCATGTGTCAAAATGAGCTCAGGCACATAATCGACAAACAACAAAAACAGTTGTGAATGTGACATTATTTTTTGTAAAACAGCTAAATAGCCTTCAAATTTTCAGTCCTGGTCCTCATGGACCTCATGTCTTTCTACACTTAAAAAAATATCTTCAGAACAAAGCTTAGAAAATAAAATTACATCTTTTTACTGGATATAGAGGGATGTATTCCATAGATTAAGTAAAGGGATTGAGTTTATGGGACATTTTAATGTTCTCTGCTTTCATTTTAACTGGCTCCCCACGGTTCTTAGCTGACTTTTCTCTCCATCCTGTTGCAAAGGCTAAGGACTTGGTATAAAGCATTGTACTGTGAAGAGAGGAGAAGAAATTACTAAATCATGTAACCACTTATCTTTTTTATACTAAATGTGGACCAATTGTTTCTAATCTTTACACAGCCAGAGGTTTGCTGCTTCTTTTCAGATTTGAAGAGGTATTTGCCAGGTATTTTTCCAGTTCAAACTGTCTGATGAAATACAGTCTCCACTCTGCTTCTCTTATATCCTTGGAGCATGGTTACAACAATCCTGCTGTAATAGACAGAAGAAATTCTATGGTCCCTGTGTAATCAGCAGAGGAAAACCAATAGCTCAGTAAACTTTTCCTTCTTTACTCACCCTTCTTAAAATCATGAAGACATACTGATACTGCTCCTGTAGATCTGAAAGGCCCAAAGCCCTTGGGAGGTCTTGGAATGAGAAGGGATAAACTTCACTTCTGATCTTATTTACTGCAAGACAGATCAGAGAAGGTCTCATATATTAGGTCTCAGATAGTGTCCTGAGTCAGGCACAGAGTGAAAATCAAGTGTAGTGCTTGTGTTCAGCTGTCTGTCTGCAAATGGAGATGAGGCATGACAGTTTTTCACAAATGTTCAAAATCACTGATACGGAAAAAGGCTTTCCATTCTTTTCAGCAGCCTTTGAACCACATTATCAATGGGAAAAGAAAAACAAAAAAAAAATGTAAATGAACTAGCCTGTGCTTTAGACAACAGGAGCACAGAGAAGTGTTTTTTAGACCACTGAAAAACACTACCTGACCTTTATGCATCTTCTGCATTCTTTCAGAAAATCTTGGCCTTTCTAGTCTAAGTGTCATAGGGTTTTCTTAAGATTTAAATACCTAAGGAGTGTTGAAATGGGATCTAATCTAATAAATCACCCAGGCAGTTCTGCAAACGTTCACATCTTGTTCCTTTCACTGAGGTGAGGTTCAAGCCTGGTTAGACAACCCCAGTGTTCTGCATCCCACTGTGCTCTGTCAGCACCTGCCTCTTGCTGCCCATCAGGGCCTGCTGGTTCAAAGCTGAACAATTCCTTAGGGATAATTTTACCTGTTGAACTCCCATTTCCTGATTTCTCAGCCTAGGCCTCTGCCTTCTGTTTATGCTTGGGTTTTGAAATCTAATTCGCTGTATAGCACAAGCCTCATTGACTATAGTAGCACAAGCCTGGCATTTAAGTAAATTAGTTGATAATTACTTCTAATGTTTAGCAAAGTATTTATAGGAAATTCAGATTGTTTTCTTTATTCTTGCTAAAATGCTATTCAAGGAATCTAAATGGCATTAATTTTAATTAAGAGTATGTTATTCAGAACTAATAAAATACATCAACAATAACATTTTTCTGTTGTTAATAAAACACATGTACTTATGCATTTGTTCTTTTTCCTTTAAAATGTGCTCTTAAGCTGCTGTCAAATGCGTGCCACCTATTTGATTAATAACCAAGTATGTTAATTTTATTTAATTTCACCATTTTTGGACAGAATAGTCAGCTCTCTTATTCAGAAAAATGAGCCAATTTGAAAAAGCAAGAACTAATTTCAGACAAGTGCTTCCACAAGATGATTTCCCCAACTTGTACATGCCCTGTTTCCAATGACTTAACAATCACATTAACTTTTTGATGGCTCCACTGCATTGCTGGACAGGCTGATGGAGTGATTTAGAGATGTTGTTCACCCAAATTATAATCCAGCAGAGCAGTTAAGTGTATGAATACCTTAAACATATCTGCACTTCACTAAAATCCATTCAACTACTCACAGGTTCACCTCTGTGTGTACTTTGTTGGACAGAAGCCACAATTACCAATGTGCTGAAGTGGAGCTTAGTAAAATATATTGAGAGGAACCATCTCTGTGAATAAAAATAACACTTTGGGAATGTGATAACCATAAAATTACTAGAATTTAATTTTCTCTATCATTATAGAAAAAGGTATTAAAAAATCTTTCCACATTGGTCTGTGTAGTAATTCAGAGCTGACTCTTGAGACTTAATACATAACTCACCCCCATGGCCTTTCCAGGGATGCCTGTTCTCAGTCTTTTGGTCTTTCTTCATTTTAACACAATTCTCTCTGTCTTAACATAACTCTAGATCCACAATGTAGTGGGGTGTTCTTCTGAGACCTCTTGAAAAGTCTGTTGCTATTCAGTCTCTCTGAAATGAGGCACAAATATTGACACTTTCATTCAAGAGAGTCATCCAAGAGATAACACAGGTTTTTTTACTTACTCTCCTTGAGGAAGGACACAGTGAACCAGCATCTGCTGGTGTCTTATGGGCTTTTTAATATGGTATCTCTTCTTTTGCTTAATTCTACAGAAGTGTCCTTACTCCTGGTGGTATCTCATACCTACCACGCGTGGGGCTGATGCAGTGGAACAAAGAGCAGCCCTAACAGCAGGCACCCAACATAATACTCCTTCACCATCAACTAAAGGGAAGGGAGGAGCTCTGGGAAGAAGACTGACATTTTTATTGATTTGGAAAGTACTTATTCAAAACTGTTGTAATTTGGGTAAAATTCCAATATGCTGGCTGAGATTAGTTTTATATATTTTTAAGTAATCTGATGATTCCATACTTGGTATGCACTGAACATGTGCTATGTTTTTGTTTTCCTACAGTTCTGTTCCTCTCTGAGCTGACTTGTAACTTAAACAAACCTCTCGTATTTCACACAAGTATGCAGTAATATAAGTATGTAGGTCAAGCAACTTTAAAATAAATGTGAAAATATAAATTATTTTCATTACATGGGAGTTGGAAATGGTGGAGTTTTCAGTCCTGCTCCTTCAGTGGACAAAAAGGACAGACTGAAATCTCTCTCACCTGGGGATGTCCATTCCCATGGAGCACATTCACTGGAGCTGGGGTAACTCCGAGGTGTTGGCCATCTTTTGTGTCTGGACAAGGGCAGGAGGTGGTGCTCCCTCACGAGTCAGAGAGCTGCTGACAAAAGTGAGAGCCCATGAGACCCTGGAGCTGTGGCTCCTGCCCTCCGCGTGCTCGGGCAGGCTGAGCCTCTGGAGCTCTGACTGCAAAGCCACACCAGGGCTTTGCTCCACAGAGCCAGTGAAGATGCAACACTGTCAAGAAGATGTTATTTACAGACAGGGCAAATATGTAGAAATAAAAGGGCCTCAAATGAACTGTAATCAACTTCTTTTCACTACTTGTACTGGCTTTATAATAAAATTTCCGGGTTTACAGATAAATTTTTCCTTTGTAGAGAAGCCTGGAAAATTCTGTTAGCAGAAGAGTGACCTCCCTTAGAGTTTATGAGATTGAAAAACCTTACATAAACTATACTTCACTCCACAATAGCTCATTATATTTCGATTTTATTTAATTTAAAGCAGTGTGGTTTATAATCAATGAAGTTCCTCCGCTGAAGAGAAGGAGGTTTTAGCTTCAGAACAAATACACAGCATTTTTTCATTTCCTTAATCTTGTGCTGTAGGTGGTCAGTTCCAACTGCTGCATTTGGCACTGGAAATTTGTCTAGTTTAAAGCCAAGTAAAACAGGCAGAGAATAGCTAAATTGAAAAATTGAATTTAATATGTTAATTATTATGCTGCAGTTTACATAATATCAGTGCTCCCCAGAGTTATACAGTATTGTTGTAGTGTTCTTTGACACAGATTGCTACGAACCAGAAGCGACTAAAGGGCAGGTAAAACATGGGGTTTGCTCTTGGGGAAAACAATATTTAAACGTGGTATGAAATTAATGTGGCTGAGGAAGATGCTACTGGAGAGTGATGCAGTGGCAGAGGCTCCATGTGGTTGGGCAGAATTGTGGCTGGTGGGGCCATGACTCACAATTTGAGACAATAACATGGGGGTTAGAAGAGGCTCCCTGCTCTTTCTTTACAACTGACACAGACAACTCCTTAACATCCTTTGGAGGAGAAAGAGAGAAGTACTTCGATAAGGGCCATCATTTTTAATGTTGTCACTTCTCAGGAATGTGAGAATGCAGTGACAGAATTCAGTAGCACCCAGCACACATCTCAGGTGTGATGTCCCACACAAGGAGCAGTGCAGGCAGAGCAGAGCAGCACAACACTCAGCTGCTCCCGTGGCAGAGGATCCCTCTGGGAAAGCCACCATCACCTTCCACTTCAGTACTGCCCTTGCTGCTCTGCAGGACCCCGGCATTTATCCCTTCAGTGCCTGAGGACTTCCTCGCACTTAACAAGTTCTGCAGAACGTTGCATTGGCAGAACAAGCCCTGGGACACATTTCAATGCCTTTGGATGGCCAGGCCCTTGCATGGAGGAACCCACTCTGATCCACTGACTCCAATACAACCATGGTGCCTCCCTCAGCCTAGACCTTTTTATCTCTCTATAACTGTCATATTCAGCAGTCTTTTTGTGGACAAGCTGTTTGGTTTGTGTACTCTAGAAGGAAAGCTCTCACTGACCAATTCTCATTCAAAAATGTGAATTTTGAAACTGGTTTTTTTGTGCTTAGTGGTGACCCTATCTAAATAGCACTGTTGGTTAGCAGTGACCCTATGTCTAAAGCATCAGTGTCCATTAGGGAAACTCCTTTTTTTCAAGAAAAAGCTCAGAACTGTCCCAACTCATTGCAAAAGTCACGGCCTTCTGGGAATTTTCTCTCCCTTTTCCCTCCCCTTGAGGGAATTTTCTCTCCTAGTCTAGGCAGCAATAAGCCTAACATGGGTTTAATGGGGAAATGGAAAGTTGACCCTGGTCCCATTTTTAAGGAGAGTTTTGTGTGGTTCATTCCTGGAGTCTGGATGTCTGCCTTACAGACTCAGTCACAAACTGCTTAGAAAGTTCATAAACTGGAAGAAAACACAAGATGAATTAAAATAAGCAAATTTATTCAAATTTATTACAACTAAGAAGTGTTACTTTTAACTCCAAATTTATGCCACCAGAACTGTAGCATAATATTTTATATTTATGTTATTACTTGTCAAATATTAATTTGCTTTCAAACAAAAGGTCTGAGTCCACTTTGAATTCAAAGACAAGTTCAAGAAGCATTTGGACAATGCTTTCAGCACATGGGAATTCTTGGAATGTCCTGCACAGGGCCAGGACTTGGACTCAGTGATTCTGATGGATCACTTCCAACTCATCATGTTCTGAGATTCTAGAAAATATTTCTTACCATGAGAATTCAATGAGAGGAAAACTGGGCCTAAGTTTGCTATTTCTCCAGAATCATTAAAATGTTAAATGCCATAAAGTTTTACATTTTTGACATTTAAGCAGAAAAAGTAGATGAGCAAATAATTTTTTCAGTTAACTTAGAAAAAATGCTTGTCTTTTTAATATCTGAAAATGACAGCTTTGCCGTTCTATTCTCATTTTATCCACCATTTCTAATTTCAGAGTAGAATGCTACTTTCTCAACTGCCTGTAACTTCTGTGGTCACTTATTCCACTGCAAAAAGGGTAGAAAAGACACTACTCAGTGCTTTTTAATCCTTAAACTGACTTTTGAAAGCTGATATTTATTTTACTATATCTGTGAGTGCTATATTTTCTAATGGATATAGTTACAGAGAGGAGGAAAATTATGGTGCTAATTAAGAATATAAAAATGTGAAAATTCATCATGATTTATTTTTCAGTACTCCCCATGCTGAACAAATAGTTTTGTCCACTTTCAGTAAAATTCTAACAAGAAGCCTGCATTGGAGTCTGGGAAAATTATCATCCTGGAGAGTAACTTATATCTCCAGAAATCAGCAGACTCTTGAAATAGAAACACCAGCTAGTACATGCAGAGCAGTATTTATCTGGTCTCTCTCCCCTGCCCTGAATCAAATGACTTTGGAATTAAAGCTTGAAAAATGATAAGTTGTGATGTTTAGGGGGAAAAAAATCACTACAGTACAGGTCAATGAAAAAAATAATGAAAATACAGGAAGATATTCAGAATAGTTTTACTGCACCAAAATCACGTTTGCTGATGGGTCATATATAAATATTTATGACAGAAATTGTACAGATATGTAATGCAGGGGTGGAGCTGGAGGGAAAGAGATGATCAGATTTATGTGTGTGACAGGACAGGCTTGCTCCTGCTACTCTGGCTGTGCACCTTGCCAAAAGGGGGAACGCTCTTATTGATGGCAGTCATTGAGTGTAGTAAGAGCTGCCCCTGGGCAACCCAGGATTTCATTCCATGCAAAGCTGAACAGGCTGGGGCAGGGTTTGAAAGGGTTATTGCAGAGGGTGCATTAACTTCTGAGTTTCTCACCATGGACAGGCCATGGAGAACCTGGGACAAGAGAAGGAGCAGGTAAGAGCAAGTAGAGATACTCTAGCTCATAAATTCAGTACATTTGTATACCAAAGTGGGCATGGAAGAAGCTATAAAACACCATTTCATCAAAATTAACAAATATTTGATATTTATTTCTATAATTATCAATATCATTATTAATAATTAATGAATAAATTTATTCCCTATGCAGTCACATTTCTGGGGCTCTTACAGTAAGTAAATTCTCTGCCTTTTGTGGGTTTGATGACAAAGAACACTGATTATTTGGAATGACTGTTCCTATTGTCAAGGCTTACCATATAAATTTGAAATTGTTCAATCTCTATGTTATCAAAAATGGATTGATGTCATTCTTTTTTTTCATTTTATATTTTTCAAATTAGGGTTTTCTGCGTCAGATTTAGGTGTATATTGTCTTGCTCCTGTTTCTTGAAAATTGAGCTCATTTTGAGCTCACCATCAACCAAAACACCCACAAATCCCAAATCCCCTTCTTCAGGGCTGCATTCCAGCCTCTTGTCCCCCAGTTGATAAGTACATCCAGGATTACACCAACTCAGGTGCAGAATCCAGCATAATTGTTCTCAGTAGAAATTGCTTTCCATAGAAACAAGTAAAGAGTTGTATCAAATACGTATCTTCATCGTTTTACACTGAACAAATTATGGTGGAAACATCTTCCCAAGCTGTGAGATAAGATAGAATGAAACTTGCTGTGAGAATTTTGTATCACAGCTGCCTGCAAACGCAGCATACCTGCTTCGCTGCTGCTTCCAGATCTCTGTTGATGAACTGATGCTGTCTCATCGTCATCCTGACATTTGTAATTTCTTTCTTCCAGGATAAACCACATCTTTCTTTGTTCAGTTGTTCTAAAAAATATATATAAAGCAAAGATATTTTTCTAAGTTAATCAATGGATATGCTATGATAATGTGTTTAAAATTCACTGCAAGTCATTTTGTTGATGTCAGTATTATGAGACACTCTATAAATTAATTTGTATTCTACTGTAAATCTGTCCAGTAGATCAATACATAGTATGAGGTACCAAACTAATTTATTTCACCTTCCTCTTAAATGAAAACCTAAGTGGTCTGAGACTGGATTATTTATTTGAAACAATTTTTAAAGAGAAAATTTAATTTTTGGATGAAATAATAATAATAATAAGAAGAAAAAGGGCTCTGGAAAGACAAGACAGAGATGTCTGAAAGATTAACAATAATTTACTCTTTGTCTAACCTTATCGGATGATGATTTTACAGTAGCAGAAGAAGTCTGTGAGGGAAGAAGGGAGAGGGATACTATGGCACTTTGTACAGATATTCTTTGTGTCAGGTACTAGATCTCCCCGCGTGTTAGTGCTGACACTGCTGACAGGCCAGGCCAGGAGCTGAACCATAATGGAAGGATTGCACTGTTTTATCCCAGCCACAATCTGTGTGCATTTCTACACATGCTCACCATGCCTGAACTGCAGAGAAGGCTGGGCTCATCCAGCTGTCCATCCTTATTCTCACAGCACCTGTAACACACATCACGCATCACAGTGTCTGTAAGGTGCTCCAGCTGATTGTTCAGCTGCTTAAAAAAGATATTAATTTGACATTTGGTAAATTGACCAAGTAGTATGGACTTGTGTTCTCTTCATACCTCCTTGAGTCTGAGAGAATTCAGTAAGACCAAAAACCTTTATACACTTGGTACCAAAATGTGATATCCTATTAACTTAAAGGTGAGGGCTGGGGTGTTTTTAGGTGGAATGCATGCGAACTCTTTTGCTGGTTGAACGTGGAATGTATCTGTCAGGTCAGTCCAGGAACACTGACAATCCCATAGTCAAAGAGTTGCCTGTAATCTTTTAACTAGCATAGGTACACCTCCTGTGCTGTTAGCACAGTCACCTAGATTTACCAGAAAAAATATTTATAAACATTTGAGCTATAGTCACTGTATTAGACCAAAAGCTGCTGCTAGATTGGGTCTCAGGCAGGCATGCTGCTGCTACAGCTTGCTGAAATGAAAAAAGTATGTCTGGGAGCTCTCTTTTTAAACAGCTCAGTTTTCAGATCTCTCAGATTGGGTGCTTGCCCCAGAAGTAATTTGAAATTACCTAAAACATTTGCGATTTCTCTGTATTTTGGCAGCACTGTGAAAAATGAATGATTCTTGCTAAGTCATAGGATACAGTGTTTATTCTAAGATGTCTTGCACTTTCCATTTCGGAAAATCAGACCACTGTTTGCTGGCATTTGAATGGAACATGGAGTACTAATTTATGCCAGGAAAATCCTGAATTTGGTTATTAAATGAGAGGGTACCTGGATGGTTCTTACTTATATATATACATGCATATTCAAAGTAAAGTGCATTAAAAAAAAAAAAAAATCACATTTGATCTTTTTTCCTGGAGTTGCAAATGGGTGGGAAAATGATCAGGGTCTTCACAGTCCTTCCTTAAGTGCACAAGGAATAGCAAATTAATTGTGAAAAGTCAGGTATTCAGGTTACTGTATCCTGTTCTTTCAGCTTATTTTTATTTCCATGGTTTTGAGCTCGGAATTATCTTTTCCTATTCCTTCTCTTACACATCTATGTTGTTTCGCCAGGCTGTGCTTAATTTGTTATTTTTCTGCTGAAACATCTATGCTCACATCTGGCATACTTTGTCATATCTCCTTTCTTTCATTGCTGCAAGATCTCCATCTCTGGTTTCCCTAAATTTCAAAGTCCTCTATCCAAATAATTTAATTAAACCTATATTTAAAATGTAGTCCCTCAGCAATTTTGGCTTGACCAGCTTGACCACTCTGAACCATCAATTACCTTTGTTTTATCAAACCAGGTTCAGGCTTTCAACCTCTATCTTAAGACCTCTTAATTCTTTCTTTCTGTAATATGTCTGTTTCAGTCTCCAGACTGAGATTTATTAAAAGTATATTTTAAGATGAAGGAATGCATCTGAGTGAATATTCAAAAGCAGCAACTACCTAATTCCCACTGGGAGTCACAGCCATCCATTCTCCTTGTCAGGATGCTCCTCAGTCCAGCCTTGCAGGCTCCTTCCACAGCCTCATCCTGGCTTCTCTTTTCCTACTGACAGGAGCAAACTTCCTTCCCCTTTGTCCTAAACAAAATTCAGTGCCAGCCAGTCTGTGGAGAAGGTTTGCAGCAATTTGGAACACTGCTCCACCAAACAGTCTCTTCCATTGCAAACACAATAATTTTTTTGTCCAATTAATCATAGCAGAACTGTAGAGGTGTAAATGATGAGCAGGTTACAAACTGAGAGACTGCTACAGTCTAATAATGGCAATTCCAACAAGGACCTAGGGCTAAGTAGAGGAGCCTCTTATTTTAAGTATTTTGTTTGAAAATCTTTTTGTGTCAATCTGGAATGAAAGTGTGCCAAAACTTTTGGCAAAAAATGGGACTTTGGTCAAATGTTCATTGTTGGCTCAAGAAATTCAGGTTTTCTATCTTTTACACTCATCTTCCAGGAAGCCTATTCTAGAGTTTAGAAATAATCCTGTGAAACTTCATCAAAGTTGATATTGTTGCCAAAATGCTCCAGTTTTGGCAGAATCTCAGTTGCAGCAGAAAATGTTTCATTGAAAAAAAGCTGATTAGTTCCATAAATGTCATTACATTCATTAAGTACATATGTAACTGCAGCTGAATTAGTTATCTGTTTGCATACATCAAATCATCTGAAATATTTTGTCATCTGAAATATTATGAAGTCAAATAGAGCTTAAGGATTGGTTGAGTAACAGTGTCATAAATTTTACTAACCATTGATCTTAACTTGATGCTCATGTGAAAAAAAAACTAATTGAAACATCAGAGAATGGTCAGAACTCAAATGAAAAACATCAGCAAACAAAAAAAAGAGAGCATTTTAATTAACTTAGAATAATGCATTAGTGTGACTAGCAATTGCTCTCCAAGTCCTAACACACTTTTTTCATTTGAACCCATAACAGATTATTTATCAAATGAATTAATTTTCTGTTCATAAAAACATTAACTTTTAAGTAGCACTTGAAGACCTAAAAATAGTTGAATAGTTGAAGGATTTAGGTCACCATAATCCTGTAATCAGGAACAGTTTCAATTAATATAATTGCACCATATTTATGGTAAAAATATATATAACCTTTCTAAAGTTTTTGTACTTATCTGATTTTTCTGCTAGATCATCTAAAGCTAGTCAAGTCTTGTCAGTCTTTGTCTGGCCATGTGAAGAAACAATGGATGTTTTCCAGACAGTTACCAAAATAAAATATATTCATTTAGAATGTGATTAATCTGCAATAAATTCTAACTAATTTTAACTAGTTCATTGCAAAATTTAGTTTTGTCTTAGTTAATCTGGTTTTTGCTTCTCACATGGCCCTCCTGTGGTACCAGCCATGCCCCCCTGTTTCATGTCCTAAGCACAATTCTGGATCATTTTGTATTTCTCCCTTTAAATTTCCTGTAGAAACTTAAACACTTATGCTATTTTTAGAACTTTTTCAAACCATAACCTAAAGTCTGAGGTCTTAAATACAGTTTAGAAAGACATTTTAGGCTATGGAAACCTGTATCTGATATGTCAGTAAAGGAAAGATATAAAATAGATGTTCAAGAGCTTGCACTTATCATAATTTTCACCACTACACTTATACCTTTATAAATATTGAAAAAATCAAATCACTTTTATATCACTCAGCTACTTAACTATAAGTACTCAACAGTTTCAGCTTGTACAGTTATCCAAAATAGATGAATTACCCTCCTGTTTATGCAAAATAGGCTCAGCTTATATAAAATAGGTATAAAGGTCTCAGAAAAACATTTTCTTTAGTAAGCATTAGGATTTTGTACTTCAGTACTGGCTCAGGAGAGAAAACAAAAGTAAAAGAAACACTTTAAAATAAATGTGAAGGATTTGTATAGCAACACAAAACTTCTGTTTAGGTTTCAGTTTTGGCGAAACACTGGACTAATTTTCATTGCTTCGGCATACACACATTGTGTACATAAATATACCAAACCTCAGATGTACACACAATGTGTCTGCCAGCACTGAGATCTTAACAGACCTGTCAAGTCTTGGCATTTGCATAAAACCTGAGGAACCTTGCATGACTTTCTCCTGCTTCCGATGCCTTCAACTCACCCTGCTGGGAAGACACTGCCTTTCTCCTGCTCCAAGACCATGCTGGGCACAGCTCCTCACATCAGCTATGGAGCTGGTTCTGTGGCTGCAGCCACCTGCTGAGCTCTAGTGGCACTGGGAATCTCATGTGCTGGGTTAAAAGGTGCACAGAGATAGAGATCTGTGTCTCTGACACTGCAGCTCCTGCCCTGAGGTGCTACACCAATAGCCCAGGAGAACTCTGTGGAATCAAACTCCATAGAGAGGTAATGATTAGCTAGAAAAATTGAAAAAACTTTCTGAAATATATTGCAAAGTATAATATAACCCTCTGTCCCTCCATCAGTCTAACTTGATCATGTGCTATTTCAATTCAAATCTGACTGGAACTAGAGTTTTGCAGAAATATCATTTTGCAGAACACAGTCTGTGGCTGATGCAAACAGCATGAACAACAACATGTCATGATCAACACAGAGAAAAGACCAACCAAAGTCTTCAGAAATCTGGCATAAATAAAAGGGAATGTTTGCCCTTTTGACCATTGCTGATATGGTTTCCATTCCAATAGCTTCTTTATATATTAGGAATAAGTCATTGTATGTTGCATGGTGAGTAAGCAAGTGTGTTTGTTGTGGGACAGTTACGTGGAGTCCTTCAGGTAAGAGGGTCCTCCAGTCCTTCCTCAGTGGAAATCCAGCAGGTGCAGGGCTTGGCTCATCCCAGGTCTGGGTATTTGCTTTGGGTCTGTCACAGTGCAAAGTGTAGCTAAATAAGAATGATAAGTTTCACTTTCTCTTTTCCATTCATCTTGCATAAGCTTAAGAGAATCTGGGTGAATCAGGCCCTTTGTACAATGTATAATTTACATGATCTCCAGGAAAGATATTTTCATGTAGGAACTTATGTCAGCTGAAAACTTAGTAACGCAATTCCTGTCGACACATGGTAGAATTCCAGTTGCCAAGCTGAAAAGCCATAATTTTATGATTTCTACGCTGTTGCTGTACTGTAACAGGTTTATCTATTAATGAAAGTGCAGATACATGTGAGAATATAATAAACTGAAAATAAGCAACCTACTCCACCATTTTCAAAAGAAATAATCAAGCAGTACAAGGAAAATAAATGTAAATAAAATATTGATTAAGAACTAAAAGGATTCTAATTATATTACTTCCAGAAATAATTTAATTTAACCTGAACAGACAACTGGGAGCAGATACTTTTCTTTAGCATTTTTTAAATTGCTAATTAAAATTTTCAGGAGGATATTCAAGTTTACTGCCTGGATTTTAAAGATAAATAATGTTTGCTTCATTTCATTATGAATTTATCAAGGTTTAGGTAGTGCCAGAATGTAATATTGCATGTACATTCTTTTAAAATAATCAGATAACATGGATGCTGTATGTAATACACTGTGGATATAAAGTAGTTTTTAATTAAGAAAATTTGAACATTGGAATGTGATTCTCGTTACATCTATTACATGTTCTCATATAGATTTAAATCTACATTGTTTATGGAATTTTTGGAAGATAACTGGTGTTCTGGTAGGATAAAAGCTCTTATAGTGAAAGAGCACCCTTTGTCTACCCATTCCCACTGACTGGCAACTTTACTATTTATTGGAAGAGAGATGTTCTTCATTCTCTACCATAAAGTTTAATCCAAAGCTCAGGGGAGTAAGTCAGAATTACTCATCTCTCTATCATTTTGTGTAGAGTTTGACTTTCAATGTTGTTTCCTACTTCACACCACATTTCTCATTAGACTTCTGATTACTTACATACACTGCAAAATTGAATGGGACTGAAATAATAAAGATGCACAATATTTCATAGATTTCTCTGAAAAAAAGTTCACTGCTAGAAATTCTTCTTTACACTCTTAAATAAAACTTCTTTCACCCTCTATGGATGCAGAGGGGAAGAAAATTGTCAAATTAAAGCAGAAAGGATGCTATTGAGAAACCCTCAAGCGAAAATAGGAGAAGAATAGACCTCCACTGATATCTCCTTACACCAGATTTAAGAGCAATAGCAGGGTGTCCTCTTTATGCTAAAGCTGAGGAGGGGAAAAGATACAGAACTGCCCTGAAAAAAAAATCTGTGGCACAGAGGGCTCATGTGCCCTTGGCTAGTGCTTCCAGTGGCTGTTATGATCAGGCAGTCACAGAGCTCCTGACACACCATTTATATGTATTTTGAAACTGTTTCCATAAAGGTTGTGCAATCCACGTGTGTGCTGCAAGGGTCAGTCTCCCTGTGCAGTCCCTGTAAATTCTGAAGGAGTTCCAAGCAACTTTTCAAACAACCTGGCAAGTAGATTTGGGTGCAACTCAGAAAAACAGACAGAAATCCTGTCAGAGGCTCCAATAACTTGCAGCACAGTTTTGCGTATTGTTAGATAAAAAGCAAAGCACGGCTGTGAGTCCTGCAGTCTGTGAACAGCTTTGTTCTGGGCTCACTTCCCTCGACACCAGGAACAGACATCTGAGGTAACCAGACTACACAACAGTGCTGCTTTGGCAACCCGTGCAGTCCTCCACACACAGTACCTCTGCAGAGAAAGCCTTACAAACAAAACTCCTTTGCTCTCTGTGGGCACCAAAGATGCAAATCTGGTGGGTCGGGATCTGCAGGCCGTCTCCTCAGCTGCTCTCTCTACCTCCTTGGCACTTTGAGGTGGCTCTGCTGCAGATCCTCTGTGTACAGGCAGAGATCTCTCTCAGGATGAAAGGCAATAGGAAAGTAAGGATGGCAATGGTAATCCTAAGGCTGGGACAAACAAGGGAATAAGAGGTGATGCAGTAATAATCCCCATTAATCATTCCAGCTGGTTACATCCACCTGAGAAAGGCATGTCTGTGCACAAATGCACGAGCATCCAAGGAGTGTGGAGGCAGGCAGAGCTCACTGGCTGCTGTTGTGCATCTCAGGAGGCTGCCACACCAGCAAAGGAGAAGAACACTGAGACATGAAGTGTGAGCTAAAGGGAGTATTTGAATTGCTCTTTGTCCCTTGACGTATGGAGAGGCAGAGCTGACATTTACAAATGCAAGTAATATATCTGCTATTCTCATTTCTGGACCCTGTCTGTAAAGCCATCCTTTCCCCATCCAGCACAGAGGAGGAGGACACAGGACACAGACAGGTAACTGCACTGGCCATTCTTTGGTGGGCCTCGGATAGCCTACTCTGTTAGCCTTTGCCTGCCACCTCCAAGTTTGAATGCATAAAACCAGGATTCCTAATAACATATAATATATTTCTCACAGTTCATTATGTGGAGTTTCATTAAGAAAAAAATTATTCCTGTAAGTTGTATCTATTAATGCAAAATGAATATTGCTGTAAACTGATGTTCGCCTAATTCCGTATCTTGTTTTCAATTAAAACCAAAGCCAGTTGGGCACTTAAAATTTGTTTCCTTTGATCTGAACAACAGTGGTATAGTTTCCACTCTAACATTACAAGTTACTTGGTCATTTACAACTTTTTCCCCCCAAATACTTCACTTTCTCCACTGTAAGAACAGGAAAATTATGTTCTATCAGGTGTTATGAGGATGAATAAATCTGAAATGTGAGATGTTTGGATCCTACAGTTAACCAGGCTGCATGAGTAGGTCAGACAGATGGAGACTGCCATAAAAGAAGACTGTAGCACTTCAAGGAGTGCTCAGCAGTAAAGAAAAAATGCCATTCCTTTTTTGCCCTTTGAACCTGATCAACTACAGCATGAAGAACATTCAGAGGGGCTTGAAACATATACTCCTTACTCAAACAAAAGAACTTCAAACATGACTGTCATAGCCCTAGAAACAACCTACAGCTAATACAGTCACACCATTAAATTTTTATCTGTCTGAATGGAAAGTAAAAGTGATCTATGTATTGGTATATTTTACTCTAAAGCAAGTGTGTTTGGGATCAAAAATGTCCCTCCAAGGGATAACAAAATAAACCCCCCACAGTTTTATCAGTCAGAGTGCAAAGTCCATGGAACATAATTCATAAAAAATATCCCAATGTATTTATCAGTCTACTCCATTTGTTTTGTAATTTTGAATAAAGCTCATTTCTTATTTAGTTCCTGATTCTGTACCTCCATTAAGAGAGGATGATGAATATGCATGTTTGCAATTTCCTTTGAAATCTGCACAGAAAGCAGGAGTGAACCCTAAATCCAGATAAATCACTGCAAAGACTCAGTGGCTGACAAGTATGTCTTGCTTGAATGTGCCCAGTTGCTTGCACATGTGTCTACTCATTCCAGTGCTTGACAAGGAATCATCTTAACAGCACAGAGACGACAGCCTTTAAACTGTGACCCAGATGTGGGCTTTCCATAGAGGCATTTAATTTCAAGAGCTTCTTTTTAAGGTGAAGAGAGCATGGCTGCTAAAAGAAAGAAGAGGAAAAATTATGTGGACGACATCAGTGGGGGAATATATATCCTATATTTCCTGACATTTGTCATAAGGTTTCAGTTCTTTACTGTGAGTTGGATGAATTCCACACAGAAAGTTGGGTGAATCCTACAGGACAGTGCTTTTTGTCAAAACCATTTCTCTCTACTATATCTGCTATTTGGCTCTTTTCTCTCTAAAAGTAGCTTAATGATAGATTTAGTTTTGTCAAGAGACCAAAGCAAATCAGACTCACGAGGGGAAGCACAGACACTCAGGTGAGGGTTTTATCCAAACCTCACCTTTTTCTGTGCAACATGCGCTTTATGTTTCCTCCTTCTCAGCTCAGCCACACTGCTGAGGTGGCTTCAGCATAGGAAGAGACACTGCTATCCAGCAGCCACCTAGACACAAGCTATCCCACTTTCACTCCGAGTTCAGAGCCAAGGAGGCAAGAGGTATCCAGACTTCAAATTCTTTTCACTGGGCTTGGAGAAGTACAATTGCCCAGTGTGTGCCTAGAAACACTAGCAGCAGGTTTCCTGACTCTTTGTAGCAAGTCTTGAGAATATTCTCCTGTTCCTGCTGCACGGTAAGGTGATAGGTAGGCACCCACGAGCAAGGTATTTGTATTCTGTTACACTGAACAGAGGATGTCCCTCAGAATAAAGAACCATGTAGGAATACAAATCTGTATATTCATTCATCAATTATGTCAGCTAGTGAGTGAGTTGACTAGATTAAATATAGAGAAAATACTAATCACACTTTCCCTATTAGCATGAGGTAATGCTTGCCTTTTTTCTTGTAGCCCTTCAGAGTGAGAGGTGGGAGGAGATGACTCTACGGTGTCGTGGGATCGTCTGCAAGCTGGAACGATACCGGCTTGAGGGAGTGGTTATGGGATAGTAACTGGGAGCTTATGATGGTAAATATTTAGCCTAGCACACTCTTGCAGTGTCTGCAAAAATCCTAAGGATGTCATCTGTGTAGAGATAAACTTGAATTTAACTAAAATGACATTGGTTGGAAGAGATGCAGTTAGGTGGAGAGGGAGGATACAGAGGTCACCAGGCCCTCTTGCCTGAAGCAATAGTTGCTGAGGGCTTTGGAGACCAGGAAGATGCTGAAGACACTGGGCTGAAGAGTGCAGTGGATTCAAGGGTGATACCAGGGTGTGGCAATAAAGCAAAGTACCAGGGCATGATATTGGTGTTGGTGGTGCTGGGATGATACTGGGCTGAAGAGTGGGGAAGAAAGGCAGGCAGTTCCAGGGAGATGGGACTGCAGGCATGTGAAACCTGGTGTAACCCACATGGCTGCTGATGTTCTCTCTCTTACAGCATAGCAGTGATGATGAAATTATCTCTGGGTCAGCCAAAATGGGTGAAAGGAGCATAGCCCTTGAGCTCGTGCTCACTCTGTCACAGGGCAGACAGGAAGAAGACTGGACCAAGTCTGCAGCTCCTTCCAAGTAAAGAAGGTTCCAAATTCAGGATGGAATGTGGATGACCAGTCTGCAGCCACAATTTAGCTTTCATATTTACTTTAGTGTGCCAGCAGTCCCAGTAATGTGCCCTGTGAAGCACACAGCCTAAGGTGTTTGTCCTCCAGTGCCTTGGGAGTGTGATTAATATTTACTAGTAGGTCTTGGCAGGTCTTTGTAAGTTAGTAGATAGATTAGCAGGTTATTTTGTAGATTAGTAGGTAGACAATACTTATTAGTAGATAATTATGCTGGTTAATAATAATGCATAATTATGGTTACTTATTGAAAACCAGACTAATAATTTTTAATTGATTAATGTAACAGAAACTATCTTAGGCATATTTCTTAAGATGATGGCAAACTCCAATACCTGAAGTCACAAAAAAATGCTCATGAATGAGCAGGGTATCAGAAAAACATTTGAAAAAAATATACAGAGCCTACTCTCAAACACATTATGGATCATGGAAAACTAGATTTTATTCAAACGCTATTTCTGAATCCAAAAACTACTGACATTCTGTGAATAAATTATTCATAAATTATCCACCTGGTCCTGGCAAGATGGATTTGGTCATAGCTTTGCCATTTCAACTGTTTGTGCTTTCTCTTCTGCTGGTGAATTTCAATTGGCATTATGGCATGTTCTGAGATTTGCATCTTCATGCAGCAGCTTGAGGTCTGATTTCCACTGATGGAATTAGAGGGGTGAGGGGCAGAGGGATTTCTCAAGCAAGAACTCTACCTGGGTGAGCAGGGTCAAACTCATGTCTGTCAGTGCCCTTCTGCTCTGCACAACTGTGCTGTACTCCTGCAGCAACTACAAACTCTTCCAAATGTTTCTGTAGTTATTTATTTACTTCTCTTGTGTCTTTCTCAAGCTGGAAGATTCATAGCTAAACAGAGAAACTCCTTGTACATGAACTAAAGAGAGTGAAATATGCTCTTCAAATGCATGAAGGCCAACCTAGATCCTTGGTTACTGAGACCTGTTTTTCTTCTATATGACATCTAAAATAATGTCCTTCCCTCTTTTTTTCTTTAATTTTTTGGGTTATTGACTGGACTGTTTACCACCTTACAGTGTTTACAGTTGTTGTTACATTTTGTCATTAAATTTTCTCTATGCTCTCATCACTCTATTCTATACTCAACAATTGTCAGCAAAATTAGTGAGATAAGAAGAAATTGATTAGAAAAAAAAAACAAGAGAGATACAATATTTATGAAATAAGGGAATATATCAGGCAGATCTAGTAATAGAAACACTTGCATAAGAACCACTTTCTGAATATTCACACCCTCTTGGATGAGGGTCATTGAAGCAATTTTAGCTGTCACATTTCACACTAGAGCATTACAATGGAACTGAATTCCCCACTTGTGCCTGAATTATGAAACAATAGAATTATATTCTATGAGGATTATTTGTATGCAGCATCTGTGTAACTAAAATTCTTATTTGCCAAGAGCTTTTAATATTTTCTAATTAATCTTTCTCTTCTATGTTTGTAAGAGTTGTTACAATCCAAACCATTCAAATCACTTTGCAATGACTGAGACCAATGAAGAACATCAAATTAATTTCATCTTTTACTCTTGCTCCTATG
Source organism: Phainopepla nitens (assembly GCA_013400175.1). Taxonomy (NCBI): domain Eukaryota; kingdom Metazoa; phylum Chordata; class Aves; order Passeriformes; family Bombycillidae; genus Phainopepla; species Phainopepla nitens. Next base: position 671,836 of record VXBQ01006095.1, on the reverse strand, counting down.
ACATTACTATGATATCATACTCTAAAGATGAATCCCCCAAATATGAGTCTTGTTCTTTATCCACAACAATGAAAGATTAACTCTAGTTCTACCTTATGTACAATGTATTTAGAGTATTAATAGCCCTGCTGCTCTTATTGCATAAACCATTTTCAATGTTAAACTCTGAAAAACTCTGGCTAGAGAAGAAAAGTAAATCAAATGTCTCGATAAGAACCTGATTCAAAGTTTTTGGAAGACCATAGAATACCTTTCAGACATTTCAGATGGTTCAGTACTCAGTTTCAGAGTCTTGTCAGAGAAAGCAGGAAACACTAACTGATGTTTGTAGGTGCTACCAATTGAACAGATCAGGTACAGATAAATCATTAATTAATTTTTTTTTTACTCTTAAAATCACATTAATCATCCATTGATTTTTTTTTTATCTTTGTGTTATACCAAAGCAAATCATGCTGCGGAAGCCCATACACGTAATTAATATCTTCTACAACATGTTAGTGGTTAATATTTTTATTTCATTGTAATCAGGTAATCTCCCCAATTTCTGTTTCTTCTTGTTGTGGAAGATGGAAGCATGGACATCTCCTTTTTGCTCAAAAAAACTATTCTGTCACAAAGAAGGCCAAGCTGGATGATTTACTTGGCAGAACAGACAAACATTAAAATTGAGGGCTAATTGCTGAAATGAAGGTTATAGAAGCCTGTTAGAAGCTTGTTAGAAAACTATATCTAACTTGCATCTTTGACATAAAACCACGCAACAAAGACAAATTAAAATATTCAAAATATCATCATAACTTACTGTAATCTGCAGAAACAGGGATGTTATGTGGTCTTGTGGGGCCTTGACTGCAGTATAATTGAAATCTGATTATTCTGAAATAGGACACTGCAGCCTATTTGATAGTATTAATTAAATGAAAACCTCTGGTGTAAAGGGGCAATTTTGAGTTCTTTCAACACGTCTGAGAAGTTCAATAATCACCACTTCAACACATTCTACAGAGCTTAATTGTGCTGGTGGGACACAGATTTGATGTATTTCTCTCTTCAGAGGGCTCAGACATTCACTCTGAAGTCCAGACAAGCCTGCACACAGATCCAGAGTTTGTGACATGTCCATTCTGTCTAGAATGTACAAACACACAACTCAGAAATCAAGCCCTCAGTGCTGGCTTCTATGGAGCTTGTGGGCACTTTGTGAGAAAAAATATAATATATAATATTTCTTAATCTATAAATTGCAATTATGAATATTTTCAACACAGTAAAGTCCATATGGGCTCATGGCAGAAGTATAAAAGAAGCTGATTAATTGGATATGATTAAAAAATAAAACCCCAAACACTCTAAATGCTTGACTTGGATGGAAGCTCCAATACACAAAAAGTGACTATGCCCCACTTCAGCAATGCAAAAGACATCTGTGGTAGTAGTTAACAGAAAATATTGATATATTGATCATGACATAATGACCTGGAGAATGGAAAGGTTATTAGCCAGACTGACCTGAAAGGAGATAAATGGACAACTTGATACCTCAGCTTGGAATAGGAGTGTTCTTAAAGAGGATCTTCCAATTACGTCCACTTCCCATTCTGTGTCAAACTGGATTCCTTTCAGATAAAACCAGGATGTCCAGGAATGCAGCAGTGCACTCCAGTTTCTAAGGGGAACTCCGTCCACCTGCCCAGCCTGTGACCATACAAATCACACCTAAGCGTGGTGCCGAGCCCTCAGCACCAATATCAGCAGCACAGCCCCTGCAGGGAAAGGCTTCTGAAGCTGTTAGAGCCTGGTGGAGTTCTCTGGTAGCCTTAAAACATTCCCACTGGTTTGGACCATGAGTGCTGGGCTCAGGCCTCTCCCTGAGTTTTATACTGAACGGTCACTTCCACTTACAAAATGCCAACCATACACTTGGCTTTCAAAAACAAAAGAATGGGAAGCCAGACCAGAAAAGACATTACCTAATTGACTTACTCAAGTGAACTGGAACTAACACCATTAGGGGTGGTTTAGCTCCAGGCAGTGGGGACTAAACATTCTAACCACTCCAGGTTTGTGACCCTGGGCAGAACNTTTTGTTTGTTTTGTTTTTTTTTCCTCATCTTTTAGAGTAGCATGTTTCTAGATCTTTTTCCATAGTCAGCTGCTTTTTCAATGACTGTTGTTCCAATTTTCCAAATAGGCTTCACAACTACTTTTAATCAATCAGATTAATTAGAAAAATTAATGAACCTGAATTGTAATAACATTTAACCAAGCTCTATGAGTACAGTACTCCCTGGTCCTAAATGACTGTCTCATGCAAAGATCACAGTCCACTGAATATCATTTTATTATCAGCTATAGATGGTAGAAGTTTGTTAGCTTTGCTAATCAAGCACACCAAGCACATAACAAAATTTCTTTTTAATGAACAAAACAGAAGAGTCTCTTGACTGGAGTCAGTCTGTAACTATTACATAGACTGAAGCATTCAACTTCAAAATATAGAGATGGGTGCAATTTAAATGTTCCATGCTATCACGCAAGAGATATCCAATTACCATCTCTTTCAAAATGCTAAATTAATATCTATTCAAATTTTAGAAATATTGGGGAACATGATTCATAGAAATTTGAATTCAAAGTAGAATATGTGGCATACACAGAGTAGTTGAAATCCTTATATTATATGCACAGATATATTTATAGATATGGGGAGGAAGAAAATGGAATCCTCTCTCTAGCAGATGAACTGCACCTCCGTGAGAAAAGACGTATCTGCAGTCTGGTAGATTTTTGATACATATAAACATCTTTAGAATAACCATTTGATTAAAATCTTTTGAAGTGTATCTGGGATAGTTAGAAGCATTGTTACATTATTTATGGATCACAGAAAGGAATTCAGTGCAAACATAACCTAATCCAGGCAGAGCTGCTCCTGAGCTCAGATTCCTGCACTCCGGTGCAATAGCTTCATTTGAAGGCCACAGTTTCCATAACAATGGCACTTGGAGAAGCCTAATTTACACATTGCCACTGTGACACATTGTGTTATTCCTTGGAACACCAGGGTGCATTGCTCATGTCACATTACATTTGCGACACAATTAAAGTCACCGGCTGAGTCTGACACAGTTTTATATGATTGTCACACAGTAGATTGTGTAGTGAATGATCTAAAAAGGGATAAGAAAAAAAATAATAGTCCAAAGCTGGCCTGGGCCTGGGAGTGAAATAGGTGTTAAAGGTTAACTTTGTAACTATGATATGTACATGTATATTGTCTATATAGCAACATATTTTCAAAAACCAAAACCTGTCTGAGCATATGGCTTGTTACAAAGAGGTTTTTTAAGTCTTCCCCACCTGCCTATTGCACCATCACAGCACACTTTCCTTGGAGGCCCTTAAAGACACAAATTAACCAACAGCCAAGCGTAATCTGGGAGAATAAAGGAAGTGAATTACCATTAAATATTAGACAAAACTGCCAATCTCATGCCTGCTGTTCATGGCATTTGAAGTCATGCTGGCCACACTATGATATTTTCACACAGTCAGTTTAAAACCTCTACTGTACTGAAGTGTATTTTAGAGGAAAGTTCCCTACACAGTTAACATTCCCCAAGGAATGAATCAGAACATCTCTGCAGAACATTCTAAACAACGACTACCCAGGGAGGCAAAGGCCCGTATTTCAGGCACTTTCATTATATGCCTCTGGTACATAATGGTAAAACCTGGTATGAACATCAACACCAGAAAATTATCTATGAAGAAAAACTCATTTTGAATGATTTTTTATGTCACCTTCTGAGGTGAAAAAAAATTTTACCAAACATTAATATAAAAGTCTCTGAGGCAGTATTACGCCAAGTTCAAATAAAATATGGATTTTAGGAATAGTGCCTAATTAACAATTACTAATACCTAATTAATTATTATGACAGTGGCAAGGATAGCTTTGATACAGCCAGAGTTGAACAGTTCCTTTGACAAAATCCAGAGACCATCATAGTGTTTTATGGAACATGTGATTTAGATGGAGAAGTTGTTATCTGGCATAAAACAAACTTCTGAAATTTAATACTAGTTCAGCTGAAACTGTTCAAAATTTGACATTGATGTCAGCACAACAGAAATTTTACTTCTAATGCATATGTGACAAAGGAACCTCTTTTTCCTTTGTGTACAAAATAAACTAAAGCAGAGATTTTGTCAGTTTTTACTTTACAGATATATTTCATACCATTTATATCATATTGTAGTTAACTGAGAGAATACACACATTTTCACGGGATACAAAATAAAATGATATAAGTCACTGAGGGGGTTTTTTGGCATTATTGGGACTACTTAGAATATTTTTGTTGCTGCTTCTGTAATACAGAGACTAATACATGAAGATATTATGCTACTGCTTGGTCTAAAAATAGTACCAATAGTTACTTTTTGATAGGGAGAAAGTCAAACTTAAGAATGCTGGTTGATGAAAATGCTTAATTGATAATGAGTAATTGATCCCTTTGGACCCCAACATGAAACATTTGATCTATGAATTTCAAACTGGTGAAGAATAAAGTTCTTCAAGGTAAATGTAATCAAAGATTGTTGATAGAAAATTGAGGATTTGAACAGAAGTTTCATGATATTGATGCTGAACCAAACTTGAAACCATATGTTAGTTTCCTTTTCTGTATGAAAACCACATTTTATAGCCCTTTATTTCTGCTGAGATAGATACCATTGTGTGCTTTGTGAGAATTTACTTTTCATATATTTTATGATGTTGGTATTGTTAGAACTGACCAGAAAGAGATCCATCCTAGAAGTTCAATAAATAAAGCTGATTGAAAGAGGAGTAGTGATTAGTGTGTATCCACATATTTCTTGTGCTCTGTATACCTTGAAACTGTCCCAGGCACAGCCCTGGCTGCTTGCAAAGGTTACCTTTGGTTCCTCTCCCCGAGAGTTGAGCGTGGCCATCCCTGAGTCAGTGCTAAGCCAGGCCAGCTTCATGCACACAGCACAGTCCCACACAGATGGGCCAGTTGGAAGCAATAAATCTCTACTCAGGAAAAAAGTATTGGAAGGAATTCAGATATTGGAGGCAATAGATCTTCTTGCACTCAGGCTGTACTTGAGCTAATAACTACGGACAGAGCTTGGTAGATTGGAGACGGTGGTGGGAGAAAGGCAATCTGCTTCAGGAAAAAATATGGATGAGTGGAGCATGGACCCAAGAGTGTGTGAGAGCCTCTGCAGCACATTCCCCAGCACTGCCTGCTCCAGATGACACTGCACAAAACCACCTGCATCTGCTCACTTGATATTCAGCCACTAAAATCAACACTTGAATTTAGCTCAACAGGGAAATCATGGGTGATGCAGGAATCTTATAAGAATTACTGAGTTTGGTGAAGTTTAGCAACTGTAGCCAGTTTCGCAATGCTTCCAATTTTAGATATAACACTTGCCGAGTAATCCCAGAGCATAAAACGCAAGTTGTATACCAGAAATTAAGCAATATGGAAAATATGGTAAGTGTCCAGCTTGCGTCTTGTCAGTACTGCAGTTGTTGGAGGTAGGATGTAGGATCAGCTATTTGGCCTCTCCCTTTTTTTAAAGTAGCAAAATATGCTGTCACATTAGAAATGATGAATCAGCTGATTATAACTGATCAAATAGTAAGCAAAACTAATCATATTTTTTATTAAAACAGTGTGTTTCCAACACAAGCCTTTGTTTTTAAAAGGATCTGAATCAATGTTATTCTTTTGAATGGGTTTCAAAGAACAAATGCTCTTACTACTCTTTTTGCAATGAATAAATACATTTTGTTTGCAGGACCAGAATGAAATATCTCATTCCTAGAATGTAATAGAGCTTCTGCAGGGAGAGATTTTTAACAACTTGAGTTATTTTAATATGTATGCATATCCCTAAATCCACTGTGCTTTCTAGCCTTATAAAAGGAGATAGACTTTACAGATATTTCAACCAATTAGTGCAGATACAGGTCAAATATGTGAACCTGCAAGACAGATGTAGGAAAAATCAGGATTACATGTACTGTAAGGCTTATCCAAGTTAATGGCTTTGTCAGAGGGAGAGCGAGTTGAAGACTGGGTTAGACATAAAACAGATCAACTCTATTAATCTAATTTAAAGGTTTTCAGAGGAAATAGAGGAACACTGATGGATTTGTTAGTAGGATACCAAATCTAAACCCCTTCCAATCCACCCCTGTTATCTTAGGCTCAGTCTTTAAAAAATATTCATCTGACTTTGGGTAAGTTTGATCATTTGGTCTTATCATCAAAATATCTATATCTTTACAAAATTCCTAAAGTCTGCTCCCATAAATAGACAAACTGATTATGTTCCTTACAGGGAATATTCACTGATCTATTGCTAAAAGGTTGGGTTTTTTTTTGATGAAACTATATTAATTGGCATTTCTCCAGGAGCTGAGAATTCATAGGCTTGATAAGGAAAGGAGACAAAACAACCTTGTAAAGCTGCATAGCCTGAAAGGAAAGTGTTTTCCCTCCCATTATTCTACAAAATTGCCTTATACAAAGTATTAGTATCCTCACCTGCTAGCTGGGAACAAGGGCAGTACAGATACATTCTAGAAGTATGGTTGGTTGCTCGGGTTTACTGAAAGGTGAAGCACAGTTACTGCTACAATGGTTGATGCCTTTCCAAATGTGTGTGTTTATGGAGAGGTAGTGGAGGCTATCAGCTGTGTTCCTTGCAGATTTCAGTGGTGATTTACCAGGTTTCCTTCAGGGTAATCCTTTCTTTGCTTGCTTCAGGGACTCACACGTGACTATTTTCAGGCCAGTCTAAATAAAGCAACGAGCCTCTGTTTGTTGAAGAGTGAAGCAAAGATGTGTATGAGAATTCAAACAGGCCAGAGCAGGAGGCTGGCAGCTCCTATCAGGTGTTTAGGCCCAGACTCAGAAGCCCAAAGCCAATAATGGCTGTGCTCTGCCCCTGCCATGCCAAAGTCAGTATTTAGGTCTGCCCTGAAATGCCCTCTCCAGCCAAACCACTTAAGCCTGGAGGTAGCTGGATTTAACTCTAGACAGCTTGTTCACATATTAAGGTCTCATTAAACTGTAAATTATATAAACAATGTTTCCTGGTTCCCTATTTTAAGGAATAGTTTTCTAAGCAAAATTAATACCTCCATTTGCAAGGGATGAGGTCAACTGATACGGTACAAAAGACTGTGCTTTCAAGAGCACTTTAGTTCCATTAAGTGAGATACAGTAATAGACTGGGAAAAGCTTATGAATTATTTTCCAGTTGCATTCCTCTCACTGTCACATTTTCTCTGCCAAACCTGTGATTCTCAGAAGAGGTCTTTACTGACAAGAATCAAGTCCCACTGCAAATGACAACTGCATTTTCTCTATTTCATTAGTGTCTCCAGCCAGCCAGCAAAACTTGCCACTTTGTAGTTTGTCATAGTCTTGGAAACTAATTTAACTGCCCTGTGAAATGACCCCTTACTAGAATACTGTATAACTGGCATGGCACGTGGATTTTCCATCCCAGATATGGCAGAGATCATATAATCATAGAGGAAATAGTGAGAGTAATGTCGTGTCAGTCATGGAGGAGGTGATTTTAACTCATGCCAAAAATGCACTGTGTCTCCAAAAGAGAGGAGCATTTTCTGTCTCCTTGGACATAAAAGAGTCATTGGTTTAAAAAGAAATCAATTATACACACCCACTGTTCATCAGTTGTCACCTCATCACAGGCTGAAAATTAGTTTTAGCAGTTCACTCAAACTGGGCAGGCTGCAAGGATTTGGAAAAGCCAGGAAAGTAAAACAGATAAAGGCATTAAAAGGCAATATATAGAACCACAATGTCACTTCAGCTTGGGAAAGGTGCTGCTGTTTGAGGAAAACATGTTTGCAGCAGCTGTAAATGGCAAAGTGGGACAGGAAATAGATGCTTGAAAGTTTTTAAAATTTCATTTTATTTTCCTGAGTATTATGTTGAAATGAAACATTCATCTAAAATGTTATACAATTATATCACTGATACAGGAAGACAGCAGGGGGATTTAACAGGAATTCTGTAGACAGAAAAAAGATAGTTAGGCAGTAGCGTGAATATTTTAAAAACTCTAAGATTTGGCATGTATGTGAAAATGAAGGGGGTTTTAGATTTGCTTGAGATCAATTATTTGAATATCTCATGATACTGGCAGTGTCATCAATAATACATATACTACTCAATATTATTATATAAAATACAATAATATAAAATATACTATTATTTAACATTCTGGACAAATTTTCAATAGAATCCTGAAAACCTATGAATCAAACATTGATCTGTGCCTTGCTTTCTTTCTTTTTAATCTGTTATTATGGAGGCAGAGATGAAATATTTCATGCCTATTACCTGTTCTCCTGGTGGAAGGGAAAAGCCTCATGTCTGAGTCACCGTGCTGTGTACAACAGGCGACTGTATATATCTAAGGTCCTGTAATATTAATTCTGTATTGTTCCCAAGTAAATCCTAGACTAAAATATCAATATATCTTTTCAGAGGTTGTGGAATCACTGTGGGTTTGTACTCTATAAAGGACAACTGATCCAAGCTATTCCAGTCAAAGGGAGAACTGCTACTCTTCTCCAGTCACTGCTATTCTGCGGATCCCCCAACAGGTGTTACCTTGGTGCAAAGATGTGCATTTTATTAAATAAGCATTCCACACAGGATGTCTTGTACTTTCCAAAAGACTGAAGAGGTGAAGACAAAGGTCTCACTAAAATGAGCTTTCTCTGAAGGTTCTGCTGATACACACGTGTGTGGGTGTACATTGACCACTGAAGGAGAGCAAGGTGATAAGTGGAATCAAATCTCAAAATATTCAAAATTTTAAGAAGCAGATGTGTATATTAATGATATAATTTGTACTAGGAAAGAGAATGAGGTAGGAAATAATAATAATTTCCTCTCCACTTGAAAAATGAGAAGATCTTAATGATGATGAAACAAATGCTAACTGATGAGGCCAAGTTTGTAAGTATTTTGATAGATTAACAAAAGAAACTTAAAACCACTTTAGAATGTTTACCATTACTGTAGATAACAGCAAGGCAATAATAGGAACTACTTAGCAATTCTTTCCTATAAGCATGTAAAGAAGTATTGATTGCTGTCCAGGTATTATCTGTGATTTTGCATTAGCTTGTCTGACCCTATGTTTCATTACAGCAAATTTTAACCCTAAGGCACTAGGGTATTGGGAACTATGGTTACTTAACAGAAGGGAGGGGGGGAAAGGAAAGCACAATATATCTTCTGTGAGCTTTGGGAAGCAGAATATTCTGACTGTAGACTATAGAGCAAAAATATAATTGCAGCTGGAAAAACAAAAAGTCTGAAATTGTTCAGCATATTCTATTTTATTCAAATACAGCTACAAAGCTGATGGCATTCAATAGAGTTTGATTCTCACTGAAAGCCAGTAAACCCACACTTCAAAATCGTCTGAGGGCTTTTGAATGCCTCCACTCCTGTGATTCCAGATTTCTCAGTGATCTGCCTGAGGCTTCACAAGAACGTCTTTAACTTTTTGAGCAGAGGGCGAGTCAGGCCTCCCTTTGAGGAGAGGTGAACTCCTTTTAGACGAGATTAGAGTGCTTTGCTGGCAAGAGCTGAAGGAGTGAGAGATCCCACCCACACCCACCTTTTGTTACGTGCTGCTGGATCTGCCCAGAGGGGCAGAGTCGGGAAGCAGCCACTGAGGGAACCGGCAACAAGTACTGGCACAAACAGAACTGGCATTTCAGGCTCTTTTGTGTTGCTTACCACACTCGCTTGGAATTTGGTAAAGCAGAGACTTTTACTGACTGAACGAGATAATGGAAATGATTCACACTCACAGTGTGCAGGAATCCAAACTGAGTGAAACCTGACAACTAAGAAAAATTCACCCTGATGATTCCGCAAAAAGGAAGGACTTCTATATAGGAGTAAAGGAGACTGTTGGACACAACCCTTGAGACCATCTGAGAAGTGGTAGAAATATCTACCTGATGAATTTCTGGAGAGAGACCCTTTACCACTGAATTAGGTCTCTCTTGCACTTCTAACTAGAACCAGATGCTGGGGAAGACAACACAGGGAAGGCATAAAGAGAGCTGGAGTGAGAATTGCCAAAGGTTCATAAAGGTTGAGATCATTTATATAAAAGCAACGTTTTTTGACACTCCCATGAAGTGCTCAAAATCTTTGTATTTGTCCAGGTCTGATCATCTCCTCTGTTGTTACAACAAAAGAGCTGAGATGATGCAGAACACACACACCAGTGATTTATGTGAGCAAGAGGATTATTGAAAGCAAGACATTTAGGGGTTATTTTCTTTTGTTTTGCTAAAACCTCAAATGGTCTCAGTAAAATATTTCATTTTATGGGTACATATCACAGATGCCTCATATGGCTACAGATTAAAGAGAATCTTACAAGCAATATGGGCAGTTAAGCATTTTCTTCTTTTTGCTATTTTTCCCAAGGGAATATCAACTCAGACATTGATTAAGGCCTAGACATCCTTAGGTTCTTCCTGGGAAAGCTCCTTCTGACACTGGTAGCTTCCAAGCCTCAAGACTCAAACATTATGATGTGTGCTCTGCTTTAAAAAACTTCTTAAAACCAAGAACACATATCTGAGCCTTTGAAAAAAGGTTATTCTAGAAGTATAAATATAATAATGATTTCTAGACTACACTAAATTTTTTCATGGCATTTGCTATACCTTGTGCAGTTTAGTTAACCTTTCCTTTATTCAGAGAAAAGCTTTTGTTTGGACTTAGCATGGTTTAACTAGCCTTTACTAATAATTCTGTATTACAAACCTTTTTTCTTTTTTTTAATCCACAGAGAATGCAAAAGTAAATGTTATCAGAGTCAGAATATGTGGTCAGTAGTTGATGATTATACAAAGCCCAGGAAATACGCAGCTTACTCCTTCCAGACTCTTTCTTCCTTTAACTCTGGGTTGAGGAGAAGAATTTTATGCATTCCCTAATCCACAGTAATTCTGCTGAGGACTGAACCTTCTTATGGACATCCAGTAAGGCAGGGTAATGTTCACTCTTTAGCTCTCTTTGCTCCTTAAGGCTACGGGCAATTTGGTAGGTTTTGTCTCCCTTTCCCTTTCCTTTCTCTTTCCTTCTTTTCACTTTAATAAGTTATCAGATCAGTTTTGGCAAGAGTAAGAATGTGGTGTGCACCAGATATTTCTGTGACATCTTGGTCACAACTCCCTTTCATGGTTAGATGCCCTTCAAGACTGGACAGAATCTCAGCAGTGTTCTGGAACTGTGAGGAGTTTCCCTGTAAAGCAGAACTAATGCTTTGAGTTCTTCATCACCTTCAGGAAATTTTAGGGGGAAAATTAGTACATCAGCTTTTCTTACCATGCTTTCACATGAGTACTGGCACTCAAATAGAAATTTACTCTAACTTCAAAGTGTGGTGATCTGAGTTCTTTACACAGTGCTCAGATACAGCAAAAAAAAATTCTGGATGAGAAGAAACACTCATTCCAAAGCTTAATTATAAATATTGAACAAATATGGAAAGGATAAATAATTGATTTAAGAGGTGAAATGAACATTTTTTTCCCTCACACAACAGCCTTAAAACTGTAAAAATAATGGCACTGAGGCCTTGAATTTGTGTTCTTGGCTTCTCACAGTAGAAGGTAAACGATTAATGGAGTTTGGAATATAGTCAGACTTACAAAGGGTGGAAAGTGGGTCAGAAGTGTCATAATTCAGAGGTCTGGATATCGGTCAGCTGTTTAATTGCTGCCAGACTGGGTCTTTATGTCCCAGACAGCCTTTCCCCACTGCAGGGCAGCCAAGGGGCGCAGTCACTCGTCGTCACCAACACTGCCCAGCTGCCCTGTGCACTACCTGCTCCTGGCAAAAATGGGGTCTGGGCCAAGCTGGACTTAGAGCACCATATTTTATAAAGAGAGGCTTCTCTCTCTTGCCTACACACTGCTGTCACCTAGAGCTCAGGAACAACTGCTTATCTCCTCAAGGCCTGACTCAGCAGGCCTAGTGTGTCTTAATACACTGAAATTCTGAATACAGAAAGCACAGAAGTCAGCAGAGTTTCATTCTAAAATGCTAACTGAGGAATTACAAATACACTTCTATGGCATAACCAGCCAGCCAAGCGGTGGATATGTATATGAGCCTCTTGCAGGCCTCCCAGAGCTTAACCCAGGGTTTCCATTGCCCAAGAGAGTGTCCTAACCTGTAGTTTAAGGACAGCTCAGGGATCTAGGGCTTTGTGGCCTGCCTTTTAGTGGGAGAAAAGGTGTCTGTTTCTGTTAAACTTGAAGAACAATCTCTGCAAGGACCAGACTCTAGTCTTTCAGTGGAGATGGAATTCAGACTGTGATAGCATCTAGCCTTTACCTCACCCCACTAGCATGTGAAAATCGTGGGCACAGGTTTATCCTGAGTGACCTGACTGATGAGGCACAGTTTGTGGTTCTGTAACTATGCCATTTTCAAGGCCTGAGTTGATATCTCTGCAATGCTTTGATGCACCTGCTGAGGCTGGCACAGGCTGCTGCACTGGGCTCTAATTAGCTTCAATGAGAAGCTAATTTGATGATATTTATCAAAGCATTGTCTTCTCAGCTCTAAGAGCAGGACGTACTCATGGCTTCCACAAGAACTTCCAGATCTGATCATTCCCTGCCTACCTGGGGGCCTCACTTTAACAGTGTACCAGGAACTGAAATAAAGTAGTTAATAGTGCATAAATGGTATATTCTGCTCATCAAAAATACTCAGGTCTGTCTTCAGGAGAGTCTATGCGATTGCATTTCCAAAGTTGTAACTTCTAGTCCCTATGAGTGCCTCAAGGTGGAGGTGGCATTTACATTTTACTGTGAATATGCCTTTTTTCCTGAGGCTCAATGTGCATACCAAAATCTGTGGGTGCAGAACCAGAATTGAAAACCAAACCCCAACAAGATGATTGTCAGATCCCAAACAATTTGCAGAGCCACAGATTGGATACAGTCCCAGGTAGCTCACAGGTCCCATAGGTGACCCTGCTGCAAGCCAGAGGTTGATGGGATCTCCTGAGAGGTCCTCTCCCACCTGAACTATTCTTGTGAGTATAAATGGGTTTGCCATGGGATCCCTGAGAAAAGGTAAATATTTACTTGTCAGAAAGTTTCAGATTTATTTTTCAGAGTAAAGTTGCATTTCAAAGAGGTGCTGTCCTTTCCCTAAGTATAATTTCCCTATGTCAGCAGATCACTGGGCAACTGAAATAATATTCTTCTATTTTCAATTAAATTCTAATCTGTTCAGTGCTCTTCTCTGGAATATAACTCAGACACAAACTGAAATGAAAACAAAATGTGGGGGAATACCATTCAGTGGTGGCACAGAAGAGCAATATACTGAGCCTCCCAATCCTTCTCCCTCCTCCAGAGGAGGCATAGAACCACTACAAAATAAACAAGCATTACAGATTTTGCAGTAGGTGGGACCATCTGGACCCAGATAATGTCACCCTAAACAATCTGCCATCCAGTTGCAACTGGGAAGGAGACAGAAGTCTTTTGAGACTCAGAGCTAAAAGGCTGAGATGACAATGTGGCTTGGCTCCCTGATTCCAGTAGAGCAAATAATTCTTATTTATTATTTTATCATTCTAGATAATGCCAGTGGAGGTGGCCAAGAACCTTCCCCTCTACTCACACTGTCTGAATTGTGCCATGTACTTGAAAAATGCCAGCTGAACTAATAGTTGTGTGCTGGCTTTCTCTGCTGTGTATCTGCAGACCGAGCAGACCACAGTCCAGTTTTTTATTGGAATTCATGTAGACCACTGGAATGATCAGCATACAGTGTTCTGTGCCTCATGATTTGTTCTAGAGACAGGACATGGATGGACTTGCTTGTGCCCTGTGAAAATCCCTCTCTGCTTCTGGCAGAACGAAACACAGAACCCTGAATAAGCCTGAGACTGAGTTGTAAATGCACAGTGAAGCAAAGAAGAAGAGTTCTCAGCACTCAACCATGGGCATGATCCAGTCCCATACAACTGGGACTTCTGATTTTCCATTCTCAAAATACTCTTTTAAAGTGCTGCAGTCAGAAGGGCTTCTTTGAAGGGCAGATAAAGTCACTGTTGATACATTTAAGCAGGAAGCCATAGGAGTATTACCAGGAGCGAGACTTGCTCACACCCTGGAATTTTAAGAGCAATTTTGAAAATGTTCTGAGCAACATTAGGAAATAACACTTAACTTTCTGTGCAAGAACTGTCTTGTTGGTGTCATTAAGTTTTACCACACATAAATTATTACCAATTAGGGACTAAAGCTGCCTCAAACCCCCCAGAATCCTGACTGACTTGTGGGAAGGCAGGCAATTCATTTGCAGCAACAATAGAAATACTGTAGGATTTATGTGGTACCTTGTTGCACTAGTCTTTCAATTGCGTGATTCATAGTCAGAATTAGAAATCATTAAAGAACACAGAAAGAGAGAGAACAATGCCAGATATTCATGTGCTGTCAACTGATGTCAATGCACTGTGCTTCCTGCTATGAGGTAGTGCTACATGAAGATAGGAATGTTTGCAGCAGACACAGAAAATCAATGTATTATGTGAACCTGGACTGTTTCAGGTTGCAGGTAGTTTGTTTCTCAGATTCTGTGTGGGTGTTTTTGGGCAAAAATTAGAGATTCCAAGGCTTACTGGTATAAAGTATTCGTAAAGAAATGGGGAAGCATGAATGCCTTTGCAAGATCCTCCTGGTTGCTGCTTAGATTATACTGCTTTGATAAAAAAAATACTTAGGCCATAATGGGGAAAGCAATTCCAAAAGTATTATAATAAAAAGATAGTACTTTTACCCTGAGAGAAATGGTGATATTAGGTGAAGACAGGAGGTAAAAACAGCAGGTGTCAAATCTATTGCAAACAAAAAAGATAAAACAGTAAATGAAAGAATTGAAATAAGGGCTTCATTACATTCAGAGTGCAAGGGTGAAAATTTCTTTTTCTCGTACAATCTCAAGAAAAACTCCAGTCTAATAATCTTCCCAGCTAATCACTTTTCACTGCTTCTGCCTTCTCCTTTTGCTTTTTCCAGCCTAACAGTTGTCAAAATGTCCAATTGGTTATCTGCTCTCAGACATTGGATCCAGTCAGTGAGTTTTGACTGCATTCACGGTTAAAAAGTTATAGATGCCTCTGTGCCTTGGTTGCTGCACTCTGTGTGCTGGCACACACAGGGTGTAAATAAGAAAAAGCCAAGTAATACTTTGAAATAAAACAGAGAAATCACAGCACAGTTGTGTACATGTCTTATCTCCTCTATACTGCCCACTTCCTCTTTGCATTCAGGGATCTGTATTCTGCTGGATTCTTATTTTAAGATGATAAATATATGCTTGGGCAAGCTTTAGTTTTGACTGCAAGTTGTCATTTCTACATTGCCCCCTGCAATTATAAACTCATTATTATTTTTTACTTTAACAATATGCTAATTTATTTTTAACGAATTAAAGTTAAGGAGAAAAATACTGTTCCACCTTAGACTAGTTAGAACTTGCACTGTGTATTCCTGCAGGGATGTTCCCACTGCTTCATTGCACATATCACAGGCACCAGAAGATGCAGGACCTCTATTTTCAGCTCTCCAGTTGTCACTGGGAAAGGTTATCTCCAGGTTCCTCTGGCAGGCACACTAATTCCAGGGTTACAGAACCATACAGGAGATCTTTTCCCTTCTGTTTTTTTTCCCTGAGAATACTAATGGCTTCAGAAGAAGGAGGTGACACAGATGGTTCAAGATCCTGCAGTGATTCAGTTGGAGTGGTGTCTGGGGAACTGGGAGAACAGGTTTATGTCCTTATCAGCAATCAGAAGTACAATACTGCATACCTATTTCATAAATGGGTTATCAGGTGAGGACAGAGGCTGCAATTCTTGCATCTTCTTGCAGTGTTACCTACTTTATGAAGTTCCAAAGGGGACAGTCTGTAATCAAGGCTGCTTAGGGTTTAATGGCTGAATGTTTAAGCCCAGGGGCAAAAATATATCTTGTTTGTACATTCTCTATAAATATAAAATGTCAGTTTTCCTGGTGGGATCTTTCGTGGGAATCAGTCTCAGCTGGCAGTTGAGCATCAAGTGGACAGGCTTAGGACTGAAAGTTTTAGGAACTCTTGGGTGCCTAAATATCTTGGAAGATTATGTTTTAAGAAAAGCTTATTACCTTATGTGATTATCACCTTATGTGATTCTTTAAGCACCTAAGTATGTTAGGAAAATATTTTTGTGCTTAATCTGAACCTTTCTTCAGTTGTTTTCTGCAGCTCTTGTGGGTAAGGGCTAGTTCAGACCATAGTGGTTATTCCTTCTTCCCATCATAGATATTCCCTCTTATTAATTAACCTTATATTAAAGGATAACTTTTTCAAGTTACCCAAATGGACTTATAGTTTAATAATCTATTATCTGCTTTCTGCTCCTGTCATATAAAAACTTTTTTTTTGCATTCTGAGGCATTTCTCAGAAGTACCAAAACATTTTTATTTGAAACTTGGAAGGCTGAGTTTCTTTCCCTTTGAATTTGGAGTACTAGAGAGTTCGAGCATCTAAATACCTGCCAAGTTTACCTGACAGGACCACAGCAAGCACTAATAAATAAGGAAGCTGCATTATCTCGCTGCACCATGTCTGAGGTACTGAAACAGTCAAAACCACACTGTTCATGCAAGATCAAGGTCCAGGACATGCAACATGGTCTGTGTAACTCCTGAAAACTTGTGAACAGCCACTTGAGCCTGCATACCCAAGCTTGCCTATTTGTTGTCTTTCCACTGTTGCTCCTCAGACACAACTCACGTCTAAGCAAATGTTGCATAATATTTAATATAAATAGTTGATATAAATAATTAACATAAATAATAATCCATTTATTTTTCCAAAAATAAGATACAATTAAAAATGGAAATATATGGGCTTTTGTGCAGTAGTTTTGGTGAGATGTTACCTCATTTCTTCTTCAAATCAGGTACAAGAAAGATAATAACAACTGTTTCCAGCCCTTCAGGGGTTGGATTTAGTCCAAACTTATGAAAGATGCAGAGCATCATCTTAGCCAAAACATTGCCTAAATTTGCCTTTTTGCTAAAATGAGGCCACCTAGAAGATTAAAAGCTTTCTTCTTTTTTTTCTGCCTTAAAAAACGTAATTACACCCTAATTTAAAACTCTAATTGAGTGCACTTGTATTGGTGAGATATTCTTTTTCCCTTTAGGGACAATATTCCTATTAGTCACACAAGCTGTCTAATCACTTCATGGTCTGTCCATTTCCCCCCCCTACGCCTCCATTATAAATGAGGAAATTAAAGCATCTTCTTTTTTTTTTTAAGAGTATCTTAATTATATTCCCATAAATTCAGCAACTGAACATTTCAGTTGAAATAGCAAGCCACATTTTTAGCCAGTGTAAATTCTTATTACTGTGCTGATTTCAATGAACAAAAGATAACCTGCATCAGCTGAGACTGACCCATGAAGACAAACTCTCTGAAAAAGTCTAAAAGTAAATTATTGTTTCAAGCTCAAGAATTCGTGTCCTGGTTATAAATGCACACCAGCTCTACTATTATCTTAAATTTATTCATGTAACAAGTTTTTTTTTACATTAAACAACAATTGATGAAGTTGCACTAAATAATACTACAGAATATACTATGAGTGCATCCTTCTGATCAAGGAGAGCATAATTTTTCTTTAACTAGCAAGTCATAAAGACATTACTTTTCCTTTGGCTGTGTAAGTGATGCTATTTGAACTTTGATTTTGCAATCAGGTCAAGGGGAACACCTGACAGTCACTCTTTGCCCACAGGCCCATCTTCGTTATCTTTTAGCTTATAGATCTGCCATTTAACCAACTGGTGATAGTGGGATCCTATGAAAATATATTTTTACAACCAGATATGAGATTTTACCAAGTGCCTTGAGATGTTTACTTTGAGTCATAAGACCATATTAAGGCTGGGTTATTAGGAAACTACATTGTTTTTCTTCCACCAAATCACCCATAATTCTGGTAAGGCTTGGGGAAAACAAGTATGTGAATTTTTAACTGATTTTCTAAAAGCCTAAGAACTACTCCTACTGCCTCCTGCAGCCATTGTATAATATTTGTAAAACAAAAGATATTTTAGCATCTAAGAATTTGCTTTTATTATTTTCCATGCTGCGCCTTCAGGCCTTAATTCATAAACATTATCTTTGTTCTAGGTTTAAAACTTTTAAGAAGAAACAAATTTAATTACATGTGTATGGAAAATTTGAAGTTTAACCACTAATCTGTGGCTTGCAGTGAATTTGGATGGAAGGAATTCAAGGCTCTGAAGTGTTACATTTCTCATGCTTGTCTGCATTGACTACAAGAGTTCTAGGACTTCTCAGTGAAAATCATCATCTGCTTAAATAAAAGTTAAAGGGGTGAACTTTTAAAGTTTTTGAAATCTGTGTCTTTCTTTTGCAAAAAGTTATCTATACATACTTCAAAGAAAAAACTACCAATGAAAGATTTATTGAAATTCATTGCTAATAAACATTAATTTCTCAGTATTTTCTGCACTGGATGAATTTTTTTTAAAAAGGTGCAGATCATTGTTACTTCTATTAATCCTGCTTTCATTGGTTTTTAGGTATAGAAACAAAAGATAAACAGAAATGTATTTCAGTGTAGAGGACCATATTATGTTGGTAAACATGTTCATAACTCAGGTAGCATCAGACTTCTTCCTCAGTTTCCACTAGCTGAAGATCTAGTTTAGAAAAACGTTACTTTTCCAGTGCCAGTAATTATTATCCCTCTTTCTGCTCTGTCAGATATGGAAATATTTGGTCTTTGCTTGAACAAACACATCTGGTGGTGAATCTGAAAAGATGGCTTATTCCAGACCCTGATCTTCCCTTCCTCACATACATGGACCCTGAGGATGTTTAATACAATTAAGGAAAAACTCCAAGGCTGCAAGAAAGGCTCAAAATGAATATTATTTTAGAACTCTAGCCCAAGGCTGCAGAATTTAATTGAATTCATTGGATTTCAGCTAAGTAGGCAACTATCTTTCTGACTGGAGGGAGGCCTGTATGTGTTAATAACAGCACCGCTATTAAAAAAGCACTAACAGAGCACTGGAGACACCACAGAAACTTTTATATCTGTAGATGAAAAAACCCCTCTGACCAATGTGCCTTCTGATTGGTCATTTTCAGTCACTGTTGTGACCCCGCTGACCCTCCCAGTTGTGCTGCAATAAATTAGTTGTCACAGTGTGCAATCGCTCTGTGCCAATCATCACTGCACCCGCAGTACAGGGGCTGTTTGTCATCTGACTGCTTAATTAACAACACAAATTCCTAACTCTACATTCGGCTCTGATTGCCTGAGTTCATGAGGAATTATTTGCCTTTTAGTTATTATGATGCTGTGCTAGTGACTGGCTGCTCTCACATTAGAGCTGGCTAAAGCACGTTGGGTATTTGTGGTACGTCCCATGAACAAACTCCGCAGAATGGCTAGTAATTAAAAATGCTGAAATGCCACCAATTAAATATCATTTGGGCATCCAATGGCTCCATAAAAGCCATTTAGAGGAACAGTTTAATTTTCATGTGTGAACACGCTCCTCTCAGAATTCCCTTGAAATCCATAGGAAGTACTTTTTAGATTAAGTTTGATAGAGGATGAAATACCTGCTGAGCTTGTGTCAGAAGCAGCACTGGTTAGGGAATTTATAGGGGAAAGTTGACATGTGCTAATACTCTGGATTATTGCATTTTTTTTCCTGCAGTTATACACAGAAAATAAAGTTAACTGCTATAACCAGTAAGAGCACAAAAGATGAAGTCTGGGTCTCTTTTTAAATATAACTTGAAAGCTTGCAGGAGCTCTCTCCCTGTCAGTCTCCCTGCTCTTTCCAAACAAACAACATTGTAAATGTGGGGCCTTGAAGAATTACTGTAAATCAAAATACCCAAAAATCTCCCCACCAAAACTCTGAATTGATAGTAAAAGAAAACAAGGAGTCAGGGGAAAGAAGACACTTGTCTGCTTACATCTCAAGCACATGAAACTGTCTCACTCAGTGCTGGACTCTCGGCCACACAGAAGCAACATCTGTCTCTGCAGGTTTTTTTGAGAGCTCCAGATGAGCAAATCTCACAGCTAAAAGTGAAAGCCATGGCACTGACATCCTCAGTGCAGCCATCCCAGAGAGCAGCCCACATCCGTGGTTCTCAGCTGCAGGGTTTCTGCTACCGAAAATTAGAATCCATAAAAATATCCACATATGTCTTCCCAGGCACACTTATTATCAAGAAAGAGATGATGTTTTCCAACATCTCCTTGGATACAACAATGAAAACTCAGCCTGGATTCCAAGTGAAGGAATGTGTAAGTGAGAACAATTTGGAAACATAAAAAGCAGGTTCAAGAGGGGTTTTGACACTACCTGTTCCTATGTTGTTCCTGTGATATTAGCAACCCTTTAAAACAACCACAAATAGATTTTCAGGCTTGAGGTCCTGGCAAAGAGGTGGGAGTTCTGTCATTTTTTCAGACTGAACTGGAATTCTTAAGGCAAATAATGTTCCTGTAAGCCTGGTAATGGCAGTGCCAGAGCACGTAGGGGCACCGCTCCTCCCCGTGCTGGCTTTAACAGACACATCACAAATCATGTGGCACTGGGGGTGTGTTTTTCTGGCATCACCTCTCTTCTCACTTAGACAGCTCTGAGATGGATTCAATGCACCTGGTTAACATCTATTTATCACTGTTGTGGTGGTACAGAAACACACTATCCAGCTTGGCACTGACATCCTTGCTCAGCACACAATATTTGTTAAAGCATTAAAACCTATCAGAGGACTTAAGCTGTTATAGATTTGCCACAGAATGCAGTTGAATGTATACCATGTATTTCTTCTGCAAAGCAATTATTTCATAGAGCAGAATACAATTTTTCATGTATTTAAAACACACAAGATTTCATTGTCAGAGATCATAAAACTGACATCCTAAACGTTTATGCTGTATGTGACAAGCCGCATTCCTGCATATCTGAAACATGACACAGCTTTAAGTTCTGTGCTTTATAATATCAGAATACAGTAACAGTAATGAAAAACAGGAAAACTGTGGCATTGCCTTCATCATGTAACTTCTGTATGTAGAAATTGAACCAAAGAATAAGGGATTATTGTGTCAAGCTTGTCAAGCAGATACAAATTTCCACCCCACAGATGTGACATTGAGTGGAGGTACTGGCAGAGTGACTATGTCTGCTCAAACCAACTGTACTGTGAGAACATTCAGCTGATGGGCAAAAGGAATGGCTGTGGAAAAACTGCGAAAGAGAGTGGCTTCTGCCACCATCCACTCCATGCTACTTTCATTTATCCTGCAAAGGGCAGCTGCTGCTTTGAACAATATCCCTAACACAAAGTAGGAAAGACACGCTGTAACTTTGGTGTGGTTTTGGTGGGGGTTGTTGTTGTTGTTATTATTATTAATGATCCAGTCAAACTGTTTAGATAATTATCAGTGAAGCTAACATTTAATGTTTTGTAGCAACAATGCCCAGTCTCTAATTTTATTCCTTTGTTCCTCATGATGTCCAGCTAAATCTCACCCTGCTTCACTGTCACTCTGCTGGCCTGGGACAGGAGATGGGAGCAAGTGACACACACTGTGACACACACTGGTTTCCAGAGGGACTTGAGCCAGAATGACTCACAGCTTTGTTTAAGATGCTTTGGAGATTCAAAGCACTTCCATAAACATGCAGCAGTCATTCATCTCCTATCTAACAACAAATAAGTAAACATATAACCACAAAGGCAGGATTTGGATATCAATCCTGAAAGTACTTGTGAATTGTTCTTTGCCTTATTTAGCCAGTCCTCTCTGCATGAAGCTTATTTACAGATATTCCTTCTCTAAAAATAAAGGACCAGCAGTTAAACACAACTATTCACGTTTTTATTAGCTTTAGAGCTTTGACTGATGCTTACATATTTGTGTGCAGCATTCTTGCCTGCATCTGTACAGAAATATTTCCTGTGATTCATTAGTGTAGAGCAATCTGCCTCCTTAGATAATTGGAATTACTAACTCGGTGTTTCAGTTGATGTACTATTTTCCTTTTGTTTATTAATATTTTCATACCTTTTGAGATAAAGGCAGGCTAATAAAGTTATTATCTTTTTTTGAGATAATTGGTAGCATGTTGTGATCTTTTTTTCCTTAATTTGTTTGCAGGAACAGTATTTCCTGTAAAGATCCAATTCAGCTGTTTGATTTCTTCCCTTGATCTGAGGCTAGTCTACAACGCTGCCAAAACAGCATGACCAGGATTACTAATTCAGAATTTTCCTTTTCCAGTATCAACCCAACCAGGCAATCTGGATTGTGTAGAACAGCCATATTCCTGAGCTGCTTGATACAGTAATGTATTTTCATTTAGTTCATACTCATGCAAAACACTGAGCCCACATGCAAGGCCACCTAGTCAAAAATTCTATGAATTTAAATAAGGCTAGAGAATAATGTTTCTGAGAAGGAGGGTTTAATAACTGCTCTTTCTGTGAGCAAGTACTTTTTAAGCAAAGACACTTTCTGTTGAAAAAAACTTTAACATTTTTTAGGAACTTTGAAATAAATTCTGAAGTTTGGAGTAGTTGTTAATCACTCTTCAGTTTAGAGAGATTTTGACAAAGGTGGCAGTGGTCAAAATTTGGTCCTGATTTCTTTCATCATGAAAAACACCTTGCTTGATGCAGTAAATCATTAATTTATTTCTTTTACCTCTCCTTCTTGTGATGTCAAGAAATTACAATCTTTACTTGTGTTAACGAAAATAAAAAGCAGTTGTGCAAAATCAACATCAGCTTCCAGTCTGTTAGTGAGAAATAACAATTATCTCATTATTATCAATATTTCAAATAAAATTTTCCATTTTGTGGGTTCAGAAATAACAAAGTAACTGCAAAGATATAAACGCAGGTGTAACAGTGCTCTTCTTAGAGTGACTCCAAACAGTCTTCTAATCTCCATTTCTGTATCAACATCTCAGGTATAAAGTACACAATTTACTGGCTTTTTTTCTCCTGTAAGAGCAGACTTGGTTGCATTATGCTAAAGGAGTTCCATGAAAAACTACAAGAGAGTAATAAAACTACCACTAAGCATTGACAGCCCTAAGACATCTGAATATCTTTACAGATTATCAATATGTAATGTGACTGAGGGTCAAAGCAGCATAAGATGGGAAAATTGCACAAAGTGGAAGGAAAGAGGTTGTTAAGACATCAAACAAACATATCAGATTTATCACATCTGAATTCTCTAGGGAGAAATAAAACAATGTCTTCTTTAAATGCAACTGGGGCATAAAATTGCTTTCTTGGATTTTACTATTGTGTTTTTTACTAAATTATATTTAGTCTCTATCAAATTAAAACACAGAATGAGAAAATTTGCACTGAAAAGCCATATAAATACATACTCCTGAATTAGAAGACAAGTTCTTGTTCTTTATATATATTTTGGCCATTTCTCCTAACTTTCTTGAGACCTAAACTAGTACCAGTCAAAATTAATAAAATCAAGCTTGAATTATCTTACTAGGGTTGGATATCATGAATAAGTATTATAAAATAGCTTTTTAGACAGTATATCCTTTATATCAGACCTCTGTATATCTTGTTCCTTTTCCCTTGAGTTTAGGAATTTGGGGCCAGGTTTCTGGAGCTATCTGGATACCTAACTGGGCACATAAATCTCACTAGAGCCCATTGAATCCAAGCACTGCACATGGTTGTTGTTTTCTGTTTGCTGTGCTTCCTTCTTGTCTGGACAGAGCTGGATTAATAGATTAAGTAATTAATAATTAATTAATTGTTAATAGAGTTCTAATGACTGCAGTATCTAATACCAGGCAGGCTGCTTGTTTAAGAACATAAACTCCCAACACTAAGTAAATTTCCTCATTTCATGAACAATCTGGAATCATTCACTTGTATTTTTGTTTTATGCGAGATTTCACAGTGCCCTGATCCACTGATGCCTCCATATTCCTGCAGTTTCCTCTTTTAACTCAAGCATCAGTTACAAGTGTAAAAAAAAATTCTATTAAAAAAAAATCCTAGATGTATGAAATGGAATTCTTCTGCAGCTGTCCCTATCTCCTCGCTCTGACAGCCTCACAAAAACCTGTTGGAGTGAACGTGGGCACTTCCTTTTAGCCACATCCATCTTTCTCCCCAAGGAGAATGGGCTCCGTAAAATCACCAAGATCACATTTTGGATCACAATGTGATTATTTTCAACTGGCAGAGTCCCTCCCAGTCAGTATTGCCATTAAGCTGCTCCTCAACTGAAACCTCTGCTTCAGCTTTTAACCAGGACAGTGATGGAAACTGATGCAATTCCACTAATGTGCAAATCTACACCTGCTTAGAATTTATTTTTGGGAGCACTGTGAGGAAGAACACTATCACGACTGAAGTCCAAGATATGACAATGGAAATAGTGTGAGTGTTTTATATCTTTATAAATAACTCAAGTTAGAATTGTGTTGCTTCATAACAAACACATTTACATATGTGTAGGGAGAAGTGGTGTTGTTTTCTTTAGTTGTTCTTTTACTTTTTAGTCATATCTAGTAATCACAAACACAAATATTACAGATTTTACAGCAAACTCAGTATTGGTATTTTTTGTCTTAGGTCTAGGCTCCACTCAAGACCCTTTGGAATTTACAAATTAAATCCTTACCTTAATCAGATGGGATCATGCTCTAGACTAATTCTATATTATTAACTGTGATGTCTAAAAATCAGAAATGAAACTTAAAGGTATGAAATAGGGGTGTGAGACACAACTAATTTAAATTTATGTATATTTCTTTTAGAAATCTATGCCCTGGCTCTGGCTACTGAAGCCACAGGCAGTCCTATCAGGACCAAAGGACTTCTCCCACACAACAGAGAGCACAAATCCCCCTGGTCTACTTGCACAGGATTTAACCTTTTGTACCATAAAATAAACTCGGGAAACAGTAAAACCTCAATTCCATTACTATCCTATTTACTTATGGACGAGTTCAAAGAGCGACTCTGTCCTGAAGTTCTTGAGGTTTCAGCTGAATATTTTCTTTAAGGAGTAAGAGAAATTGTTTATAGAACAGATACATTAGTATTCTGTACAACTGTTTCTTCAAGTTCTATTTGTTTTTCTGTTGCTACTGTAGAAATATCACTCATATACAAACCACTGTCAAAATGTTTTTCTCCAGATACAGCAATGATGAGGAGAGTGAGTGTTTGAGAAGGCAGAGGAGAGTTGCTGCATTGCTTGGCTACATCTGCATTTGTAAACTCCTGCATACTGTGAAACCCTTCAGGCTGCTGAAGAGATCAGTGAACTGAGAGAGATCTGGGTAGGAGTAAAGCAAAAAACAAAGAGAAGCAAGAAAATCACATCTAAATGGAGATGGTTTGATAGTAGCATAATGAATGTAGCCATCTAATGGAGATTTTATAGCAAGGGAAAAGCTGTACGAGTGAGAAGATAAGTCTGACAGAAAAAAAATGGGGGGAAATTCTTCATGATGAAGTGCACATATCCTTTTTGGTCTTAGTTACTCTAATGGACTCTAAACCAGATATTAATCTCCTTCAGGGTCATGAGTAATTCTCGTGTCAGAGTGTGTGTACACACATATGTGTGTTTGTGCATACACACACTTCTGAAAATAAATATACTGGCTTAGAAAGTTACAATTTCTTTCCTTTATTGGTTCATGCTAGCAGACACTTAATGTTTAAAGGTCAAGCTGCTGGAAGATACAATGCTAACAATGGTAGCAGACACTGCTGAGATAGCTGAAGTCAGTAAAATATTTCTCAGTAAAATATTTCTCTGAATGCTTCTATTTGTTACCCTGTCTAATACACATAAGGCTCAAGAAAATCTCAGAAAGATGAGTGTCCCAGGCTGTCAGATGAGGGCAGCTGGTGTGCAGGGATGGGTGCTCGTAGCTCCCATGCAAGGGCCACAGAGGCTGGCAGCAGAACAAAGCCCACAAGCCTGATGGGGAGGGCTGATCTAGCCTCACGCTTGTTCCTGATACACACGTTTACCCAGCATCTCCTCACAGCTCTAGGATGCATTTTCCTTCCAGCACACTGTCTGTTTCTGTCTGGTTCACAGCAGGTGCTCTAAACCCAGCTTAAAGGAGGAGTGCTTAAATTCACAGAATCACAGAATGGTTTGGGTTGGAAGGGACCTTAAGGATCATCCAGTTCCCAACCCCTGCCACAGGCAGGGACACCATCCATGAGACCAGGCTGCTGAGAGCGCCTTCCAGCCTGGCCTGGAACAATGCCAAGGATGGGGCAGCCACAGCTATTTAAATAGGTCACCAAAGCTGACATATTACTGCAACACAGTTCTCCTCTTTTAGACTGTTCTTTTCTGGATATTATATAAATAAATCACAACCAACCAACCCTACCTGAAGGTCTATATCTTTTGTCAATTGTCCCAACTTTCCTTAAGATTTTTTCTTCCTTCCTTCTTTCATATTATGACATTATTTAGAAAATTAACCTGGAAAAAGAGGTCATTGTTCAGACCACAAGACCCATCAGCTGAGCCTTTGTGGAACTAGCAGTAAAGTCTTATTTCATAGTCATCATTCACAAAATAAATGTTTCAGAACTTTCTAGAATTGATGTGGGAATATATAAATATAAACATAAAATATAAATACATATTTTAGATGCTTATATAAATATAAACACAAAATTATTGTTTTAATGTAACTGATAAAAAAATAGTCCTGATTGTTATAGAAATACTACATGGAAGACTAAGGTCTGAATATCATTCATCCAGGTCTGGATAATAAGAGATGGTCATCAATTTCAGATTTTACATTTTTAAAATTATTTAAAATCACTAGGTTTAAACTTGGGAAAATTAATGTCTTACTATAAATAAAACTCTGATCCTTTTCTTTTTCTTCTTCTGCACCATGACAAATATTGGTAGCACTGCACATTGTCAGCAACGGCTCTGAAACCCATGATCTTTATAATCCTTTTTCTGACCTTTAGATGAATGAAGGATTCATGATACTTCCTAGAAAATCTGGCTTAGGTATCAGGTAAGTTCATAAATATTACAATGCAGTAACAGGACAGATACTGAATTACAGAAAAAAAAAAAACACCATTCTGAAACCATGTTATACTTCCTGGATCTCAGCAGAAGCTTTTCCTTTTTTAGAACTGAACTTTTATTTTTAACTTGTCCAATTTACTTTCCTCATAGTCCCCTTAGAAAAAACTTTCCAGCTTTTTAAAAATACTGTGAAAAAAAGGTTCTATTGGAGACCTTAAAAAGTGAACATAGAAGACATCTTGAGAAAAAGAAGAAAGTAATTTAGCCATTAGTAATTTTAAATATATCTAAAGGGATCAAATGAGATACTTGATATGAACCTGGATGATTTCAGCAAAGTTTCCTGAAACAATGAAGAAACCCCTGTGTTAAATAGTAGTCTGGAATTTCAAATTGGATGTTCCCAAACAGCCTAAATTTTCCCAGTTATAAAGCAGACTGGGATTTGATTTTTTAAGTCAGTTTTCCAAGCATTTTTGTTCTGCTTTGGCAAGGATGGGCCTATCTATGGAAAAGATCCAAAGATTTACAAGGTCCAACTGGAACTAAGGGAGTCACAGCTTTAGGGTAAGAGCTCTACTAAAACTGCAGAATGCAAACAAAGTGGTTTTCTTATCTTGAAATACAATCTATGATTCTGCATCCATGAATATTAAGAATACTGCTTAAGAATACTGCTGTTCTGGGTAACTTATTTATTTCAAGAGGAAAACAATTTTTTGTTTATAAAGAATGCTTAAATGGAAAAAATTCATTATTTAATTTACAGCTGGTAGAGCAAAACTTTGTTGACTACAGATTTTTTACTTTATGTTGTCAGTTTCTTTTGGACAGTGTAACAGAATTTATTTTACAAAAATCCATTTAACTGATCAGTATGTAAACCAAGAAAACTTTTTATCCTCTGAATTCTAAAAACAAAGGTGCTGCCCCATG
The DNA here is from genome assembly GCA_013400175.1 of Phainopepla nitens. Taxonomy (NCBI): domain Eukaryota; kingdom Metazoa; phylum Chordata; class Aves; order Passeriformes; family Bombycillidae; genus Phainopepla; species Phainopepla nitens. Next base: position 643,586 of record VXBQ01006095.1, on the reverse strand, counting down.
TTTTACAGTGCTGTAAATCTGAAATAGAAAATGCTTGCTTTTTGATTGCAATTCTTTCACAGACAAAACATGGTCTATTAAATAATGAAAGGTATTGGTACGAACAAAGTGGAAATGAATGTTTTAAAATGGTATATATTTACTGAGATGAAACAGATTTTATTTAATGTATATTAAAAATTTATTCAGTAAACAAAACATGATAAGTTTGCATGTTTAATTACCATGAAAAGCATGAATATAATCCTAGATATGAGTGCTGAAATTTGTTTTGAATTATTTACACTGTCCTTGAAACATCAGTATGCTGCCTTTCATAGAGTAACACAAAAAATTACTGTCCTCTCAAGATAATTTTACAGTTTTGCAAAAATACTGCTGAAATCAAATTAGCTATTCCCAGTCATTTGTCACAAAAATATGCGTGCACACATTGACCCACAGTCTGTACATATGTCATAAAAAATACAAATATCACACTGCAAAGTCTGGTATAACACAAAGGGACTGCATTTTCAGTCGTACTGTGAAACAATGGGCTCAACAGGACAGGAATTAGGCAGCTAAGAAAGCCTAGATGTAAGCTGCCTTATCTGAACAATTTCTCTGAAAAGTATTGTGAAATCGGGCACAACAGCCATCTCTTGCTCTAACTGGAGGATTTAGGACACATCTTGTCCATAAATGCCACCACACTGCTGGAGCATGTGCTGCAAAGTGAGGAGAGTTTTATTATTATTACTGGGTTTTTCCCAGCATTTGTTCAAAGTTTTGCTATGTGTATATGCACAGTAGATTCTTCCTTTTTTTTACCAAGTGTGTTAATAGTTGTTAATTAGGCAGTAGCAAAAAGAAAGGGCAATGCTACAGGTATTCCCACATACTGCATATGGGTTCACACCTCAGAGCACAGGATGTGCCCAGCGACATCCTTGCCAGTATCACAGAATCACAGAATGAACCAGGTTGGAAAAGACCTTTGAGACAATCAAGTCTGACCTCTGACCTAACACCTCCTCATCAACTAACCCATGGCACTGAGTGCCACATCATTCTTTTTTTAAACTCATCCAGGGACAGTGAGTTTAAGGGCTTGTTGTGCAGCCACAGGGCCAGTGTGTGTATGGGTAGCCACTCCAGCCTGACCCATGAGCTGATTTCCCAACCAGAACTGCTGGGAAGCTGCAGTTCCTCTGTCCCTGACAGTCTGCTTTGGTTCCTGGCCACTGCCTCAGTGTGACGGGAGCCAGGACTGCTCCCCAGCTGCAGCTCGAGGCTCTGCAGCAGCCTGTGCTGGACACAGCCTGGGGCAGTGGTCTGAGCACTCAGCTGCCCACAGGGAGGACTCAGCTGTGTGACACATCACTCCCAGCTTTCCTTTTGAGGTCCAAGTGCAGACACAGCCTGCAACCCTCTGATTTCCAGCAACAATGTCCCCAGTCTCACAAGCATCACTGAGTGATTTTCTGGTCAGAAGGAAGCTGCAGGAGTCACGGATTAAAGTGCTCTGCACTTTGGTGCCTTTGCCTCAGGAGCTCAGGCTCTCCTCAGAGAGCGGGTAGGAAAGAGCAGCGATGCTGGCACGGTGACTGCAAACAGCAATGGCAGGGGCTCTCACAGCCCTGGGCACTTCACCTTGCTAGAAAATCCTTGCTAAGGGTATGAAAGGAGCCAGTAAAAGCTGAGAAACGTAATTCTGCCTTCCTGTACAGACACAGCATTAAATATTCTCGGACTTTCTGACCACCTCCTGTCTTTACTTAAATTCAAAAGATAGACTCAATATTCAACAGATAATAAGAACACTAATTTATTCTTCCCCCTCATCCTCACTCTTCCGATATTTCAATTATAAGAGAAATCCACTACAGGTCATCTTCCAGTTTTCTTGCATCAATTTTTAGTGTTGTAAAATCTACTGAATGGTCTAATAAAGCATATATCTCTATAACTGTAAGCATCAGAGCATGACATTACATGCATTTTAAGTGGAATGTGCTCTCTGAAAAGCAAATAAAGATTGTGTTCACTTTTCACTACCCACTAAAATGTTCAAGTGTTTCCTATTAAAAATAAAATAGTTTTTAATGAAAAGATATTGTAAATTATTGATAAGGTCTATGGTAGAGCTCCTTGGACAGTGTAAATATGACAATTGACACAGTTTAGAGGAGTCTCTTTGAAGTATTCAGATTATTAATTAGATAATAAAATAACATATAATTACATTATATGTAATTATTAATAATGTTTCCCTCTACCTCCCTTTTTTCCACTTCTAGAAGAAATCCTGAGAGGGTAAATTCTTTAGAGAAGTAAGGAAGGCACTAAACATTGTCAAGTAATATATTGGAAATATCTGAATTTGCTCTTCTATACAGTCCCCCACTAATTCCCCTGAGAGGGATATATACCCTTCTTAATGATAATGACAGTATGAGTGGCTACTGTCAGAAAGTCACTTTTATTTCTCTCTCCAGATTATGTCTCCTTCCCATTTCTTACAAGGAGGGGAAACACAAAACAGAACTCCAAAAATAAAAGTTGGTATAGTTTTCCACAAATGCTTACCTGGTTTTTATACCAAAATGTGATTAGTTGGACCTGAGAACCCCATACTCTCCAGTGTTCAGTGAATTTGAATTCAAAGACTTTCTATAGGCAAGACTCACAGGAGTAAACTGCAAGCACATTCACAATGCTTTGGAATACATTGATTTTACTTGCAAATATTTCTGCTGTGTAACCTTTAACACCTTTCAAGTCTGATTCAAATCTTACTGAAGTTAATGGGAATTGCAGCACTAATATCATGCCTTGCAGTCATCCATTCATAAAGCTCACTAATTTACTGCATCTGACCCTAAGATTTTTTCAATATTCCTACTCCTCTCCTTTTCAAGAACAGATATAAATTGGGGAAATTCATGCTTTAAACCTTTAATTAAGATGTCCACTTAAGTTTCATATCTTTTTTTTCCCATGTAAGAGCATTTGACAATATTTACAAATGTAAATTTAAGAAATACATTCTTTTCTCATTCTTGAAATTTAATTCCTCCTGAATCAATGGAGGCCAATTAAGAGAAAGCATAATTTTAATTCTTCTTTAGTAGAATTGATTCAAAAGTGAGGACTATATTTAGTGAACTAGATTTAGGATATTTTATGCTATTGTAAATGTATGAACTTTAGCAGAGATGCACTGATTTAAACCAGTTAAGGTCTCTCTCAGTTTTGCCACTTCCACATGTCTGTCAATGAAATAGAAAAGAATGGCATTCCAAAATATGGGCCTGTCTCAGAGTTTTTAACTTCTCAGAGGAGGCTTATTCTTATAACTCATCCAGAATATCTTCTAATCTTTAAATGGAAGGATAAAGATAGAGTGGTGCCAACACTCCTTAGGATTCACCTCTAAAAATGGCAATTTACATGTAATTACAGTCTTCTGACCCATGCTTGGAATTGGAAGTTGAAGACTCCTTGTGCCTTCAAGCATTTTGCTCACTCATACACAGCTAGGAAGAATCTCCCTCTCAGCACTTCTCTCATTCACACTGATATTCTTTCATTAAACTACAAAAAGTCTTGCTTTTCAATTTCCATACATACATTCTGAATTCAGGAATTGATAAGTTAATAAACAGCAATGGGAATGGAATTTTGGTTCCCTGAGGGTTAACATTTATGGTAGTAACACTATTCATGAAGGGAATTTAAAATGGGTAAAACCAGCTGATTAGGGAATGATCATGCCTTTTGAACATATATAAAAGAAGTAGATTTGTTTATAATCTAATGAGAAAAATCAGTGTGGTTCACTTATTTCAATCAGGAACGTGAGAATAAAACCTGGGCTTGTGCTGACATTGAGACGACTGAGGCTAAGAGACACTAAAAAGTGAAATCAGAAGAGCTAGATATAAGTGAATAATACAATTAATTTGCATGTAAAACTAAGACAACTAAGAAGAATGATGTATGAAATGAAATTAAACAGTCTAGAGACTGGGATCAAAAGGCCCACCAGATAAGGGCTCCCCTGAAAGGCCAAAAAAGCAGAGTTGAAGCGTGGAGTTGATGGATAGAGGCTTGCAATGGAGTGGCAAGCGCAAGGTGAAGGAAAGTGAAAAGGAGATGGGACCAGATGGAACTCAGAAAGTTGAGTACAATAAAAGAAAAAGAGATAAACATCAAAGAAAGGGACAAGGAGAAAGCATATCTTGGGAGACCAGGATCAAAGAATGAGGCATTAAAAGGATGACATTAAAAGGAAATGGATTAGCCACAACTCACCTGGAAAATTTAGTGACATCTAGATGTACAGATGTTTCAAGAGGGAATGACAATACATTTATCTGAGTAACTTCCATACTAATACAAAAATATGGGGAAGAGTAGACTGAGGAAAGTCAGTGAATTAAAGACACTTCAGATTAATTGTCTAAATGGGAAACTTAATTTGACAACTGAAAAAAAATTTGGTAAACTCTAGTAATAAAATATATACTGTTGAAAAATGCTAAAAAAAATGTTGAAAAATACTAAAAAAATTAGTACATAAAGAATGGGTCTGTAAAACATAAAGGAATGAAGGAAGGACTGAATATGGTTGAGCAGATGTAGAAAAAATTATATAGTATAAAAATATGCACATACTTAAACCTCTATGAAACCTGTACAAATCTGAAAGCATCAATAGTTATATTTGGGTCTATAATCACTTTTGGACTGCTAGAGGGAAAAAAAAAGAAAACAAACCCCTGCAGGAATGGGATACCCAGGAAACAAAGTTCCTATCTTGTCCAGACTTCGTATTTCATTAATACTGTGGTAAGCACATTCACCAAGACCCCCTAACAACATCACTCATTCTTTACACTTCTACAGCTTCAGGAACAGATTAAAATCAAAGCAAAAAAAAAGGAAAAGGACTTAAAAACCTGGAAAGTTCACATCTAACATGCTTATATCATTCAGTGATTTCCCTAGTGGCCTTTAAGTTCACTCTGGGTGGCATATTTTAAGTTTAGGGCAAGTTCTTCTGCTGGAGGTCAGGGCTTTAATTTCATATTGTGGCTCAACTCAATGTTCAGTTTGGCTGCTTTGCTGCATAATCTTCTGCTAAGAGCACTGTATGTTGTTAGTGTTAAAAAATATGTTGCTCATGGATATATAAGGCATAAAATTCCTCTATAAATGTCTCTTTTGCTAGAGGTGTTGAAAATGCAGCCCAGTTTGTCAAAAACACAGCTGCTTTCCTTGGGGTTTCAGAATGCTCATAACAAATAGACTTTTTTATGAATTTGTGAGAACACCCTGAGGAAAACAGCTGCATTATTACGGAACCCATGAAATCTCAGACGAGTCTGAACTATTGTATTTTAAAGCACTGCTACTTAAAAGCCTTTTTAGTTTCAAGTAATAACATTATTTTATTTGACGTCTAGAAAGATATTTTAAGGAATATATGATGGTGATTCTTTCTAGTTGACTGGGACAAAACTGTTAATGCTGAAACACCTCGACTGTTCGAATGGAGACAAAGCAGTGTGCTACACAAAAAATAGCAATGATTTGTGCTGCTAGGGAATATTTTCTGGCAGGCACTCAGCAGATGGACCAGGAATGAATTCAAGAGGCACTCCAGACAGGTAGGATCACCTCTCAACTATTGCTCTAATTTCTATCTGCACAGCTAAGCTGACAAGATCCAAGGCTCACTCCAGAGCTGAAGTTCTCTGTGAGAAAAACTTGTTACCTTCTTCTGTTTCCCCTGCATAATACCAACTTCAGTAACTGGGGCAATCAGCACATTATTCACAGGGCACCTGAACTGAGACCTAGGACATTTACCCCTCAGTTGTGCTTTGCTTTTTATGTGATCTTTTCAGATACACTCATACTTAATGCCCAGAGACTTGTGCCTAGAGGTACAAGAGAATGTTTCTAACCCTCTCCACAAGTAACACTGAACACATTCAGTCCTGAATGTTCTGAAATGACAAATTCCTGGAAAGAACTCAGAAATACCTAGAAAAATATTAGATGGAATTTCTCGGAAAAAAAAGATAAACTCTTGGAAATCACAAACACCTAGAGAAGTTCTAGACTGAGGAACTCATAGGAAATGCTCAGAAACTCCTAAAAAGATTCTACATAGAAAAAATTTCCCTTAAGTCTCCTGAGTCCTGGCCCGTACAACATTTTTAGTTACATTGCTTCTTGATCAGTGGGTACATGTATATTAGAAAAGGTCTGAGACTCAATTAAATTGAATTATGCTCAGAGATTTCATCAACTGAAGGATTTTTAAGATGGTTTCTTTTTTGGACAAGGCCATTGTACAGACACATTCTCTTAGGCAGTTGACTTTAACCAGAGTTTTATCAAGTAGACAATAAATATTTTGTTTTAATTATTTCTTTCCATGCCTCATTTAGTTAAAGATTTATTTCCTTATGAGGTGAACACTATCAAATTGTAAAAACAGAGTAAACAGTACTACCCAGGAAAACAGAACTACCTAGGAGAGCGGTGAAAGAAGACTCTCCCAACTCTGTTTATGCCATGGAAGTGACAATCCAGTAGCTTGTGAAGGAAACAGTGAGCTGAGAGGAAGGCATAACTTTAGTTCAGAATGTCCAATAATTCCCTGAATCTATTGAGCATAATGATCACGTATTCATGAATACAAACAACTTTGAGCAGTTATGAGTTAAAGAACAGATTTTTTTAAACTTAATTCAACCTAATCTTTTTCTGTCCTTTTTAAGAAAGATCGTGCAGCAAATTTAATTTCTAACAGTAATGAAATGCACCGTTACTGTTTTCTATGTCATTCTTCTGCAGGCAGACTACAAACCTCAGTCAAGATCCCCGATCTTTGGCACAAAAATGCATCCAGAAATAAAGTACTTTATTAGTTCTAATCAATTTAAGTGCAGAGAGGTCAGGTGATTTAAAGTGCCATGGTGCCATGCCTGCACAATGAACAACAGCCAGTAACCTGGGGAAAACATTGGATGTACTTTCACTGCTGCAATAGATGCTGGTAAATTTCCAATTCTTGCATCTTTAAGGGTTTCATAGCCATGAAATTAGACAGGTCTGACATGCCAAGATTCCCCAGACACTGTTTAGGGCTCTGGCTGTATCAGTCTCTGCCTTTCTGACAGACTCTCACTTTTTAAACCCCTCCATTTATGACTAAAATACAAATGGAAGATATTTGTGCACCAGCAAGCATTCAGACTTGTATGTCTGCAATAAATCTACAACTGCACAGCACTAAAATCCATGTCATAAATCTTCAGTGCTTTAATATCTTCCCACTCTGGTAAGGACATGGAACTCAGCTTTAAGTCCTTGCAACAAGTTACACTTTATTTTATTTTAATATCCTTTTGTGTCTCATCAAATTACTCATTTGTGTGGAACTGCCTATTTCTTTAAATCCCAACAACTGTATGCATAATAACACTGCAAATTTTCACTCTACTGAAAAATCTGGTGTGTTTTCCAAATAGATTAGATTATAATTAAATTTCATTTATTGATAGGATATGTAGAGAAGGCAGAATAGATATTTAAAAACATACAAACAAATCTAAATATAGCCATTTTGTGAAGCATTTTTGTAGAAAAGCTGTGCATTGACAGTCCTGTATCCACATGTGCTGATTTGTTACCAGGGTTTTCAGAATGAAAATGTCATTTTTTTAGGCACAGTTTAACTGTGTCATTTCAGCATGGTTAAATTTTTTCCTCTTGACTTTACTGAGTTAGATGTTAATGCTTTAATTACATGATATTAATTATTTTTCACTTTTATAAATTTGATAGAAATTTATATTCTAATTCTCTTATTATTCTTGTTTTATTCATTATCTGCTGTTTGTGAAATTCATATTCTAATCAGTAAACTATTTTATTTATTTTTATTATTGTATAATTTGTATAATTATATTGTTTTATGTATTGTATTTTTATTGGTCGCTGTTAGTTTAACAGCTGGCCTTCAATTTGGTTTTGTACATATCATAAAACTGTCAAGTAGGTGACCTACCTGGTAATCGGAATTTCTAGTTTTGTGGAAATTTATCTATTAAATATAGATTTTATATGATGTAAGAAACCCCATAATTATGACATTAAATATGTAAAATTGAAAATTTGCCTTAATGTGTCTATATATATATATATACAGTGTATACCTACATATGGTATATAACAAGAAGTTTCCTGCTTCCACTGCAGGTAGTTCTACAGAGATTTCATAATGCAAAACTTTATATACTTACATAGAGTTTTGCAATAAAAACTGCACTCATTCTTTAGTGTATTCCAGGTAACCAATAAGAATATCAATTATCAGGTTGCAGTAAGGTACAGGCACAAAGCTGGAATTGGAGGCATTCAGGAAGAACCTTTGGGTTTTCCAATGGGGGATCAAAGCACTCAGAGCATGGCAAGCTGGCCTGGGCAGTTTGCCCACTGTAAATGTCTGGAAGGTAACCAAGTGGCCTGTGTGCCTGCTTCCCATCATAAATGCTAATTGATTCAACACATTCCAGTGGAAAACTTGCCCTTTGACTTTACTATATGTAGGAATCAAATGGGAGGATTTGGTAGATGCTCTATTACTCAGTCTGTGCAATTTCAGCATAGCATTGACTTTCCTCAGCCTTTATTCTTTTTTTTTTGGGGAGAAGGTGTTCTTAGATTCTGTCCATACACCTAATTCAGACAAATACTGGGGCTGGTAAACTTGGTGTAGCAATTGAAAAGAGGTTATTAGAAAAAATGAACATGAAGGCAAGAAAAATATTTTTTTTCCTCCAGATTTCATGCCAGCTTTAGTCTTATAATTTCCCCCAAAAGGTACTCTTGAGACAAAAATACATCATGATTAATATTATTGTAAATTTATGGCTATACAGAGCTTCTTTGCCTCCGTGACATGTAAAATGAAAACCTAAACAACCCTGTATGGAACTTCACAAGTAATTAATAAATTAGTTATGTTTTCTCAGTTATCATTCAAATAGCCATAAGGTTTGAAAATAAAAAGGTAATTATTACGAAAAAGGCCTACACTGCTACTGTGGGAATAGAAATAGTATAAACTTATAAAAAAAGTATTCTCACACCTCTCAGTGCCTTTCTCTGCCTGACCCAGCTACAGATAAAACAAGACTGTAGAATTAATTCTCACTATGAAGTTTATCTTTGGAACTCAGGGCACATTTCATTTGTGGTGAAGTTTGAGAACTGTTTGCAGCTTCAGTGGGATTCCCAGGCACCTGTAACTGATTTAGGGGCACAGGTCCCTTTGGCTTTCAAATGCAAGTCATGCTCTAAGTCACCCAGAGTTTTTTGTACTGACCTTCAATCACATTTAGATCAAGCACAAAAAAATGATGAAAAGCATAAAAAGCCTGCACCCAACAAAACTGCACAAGTAACTGAAAGCAGCTGGAACCTTCTATCTGCTCCTCTGTTTAGTTACAGGACCTCATTTCCACGTGCAAACATGAAGAGTCAATTGGCAGAGCTGCAGGCCGGGGACACACACGGGAGGCAGTTCCTGGGAAACCACTGGCTTCCAGATCTCAAATTCCCTAAAGACTCCCAGTTCCTTGAATGGGATGAGAAAAAGGACCTTGTGGAATATCTTATGCTTAGATTACATAAACTCTACATTTTTAAACTACACTTATTGATTATGAATATAATATCATCCTCTCTTAAGTCTACTGGTTCTTTTTTAATTATGACAGCAATTCAACAGTCAACCAAAAGCACACAAAATTGATGGAAATTTATTGCTGGGCAGAAAGAAATTTGTCATAAATAATAAGTATTATTACTTTTAAATAATTATTAAAATATTCTTTAAAAAGGATCTGGTACCAGTCTAGTTTCAGTAAGCCTCATTTAAAATATTTTGGGAAGGAAAGGAAAAAGACAGGAAATAATGTAAAGATTGAAAACAATACTCCTTGAATTTTTTTTAATGTGAAAAGTATATGTAGGGCTCAGAATGAATTTGCATTCAAAGTGTTTAAGAGGTATGATAACATAGTGTTTAAAATAACATTAGAAATAGAAAAGACAACTGAATCTTCACTCCTTAGAAAAAGAGCTGGTTTCTTCAATCCATTTTCATTCATCTGTCTGATTGCAGCTCACAAAAATATCAGGATTTTTTTCCCCAAATTTAAAAAAAGGCAAGAGGAATCTCTGACAGTTATTGCCTCCCAATATGTTTCAGTGGGTAAAAAGGTAGGACAATATTTTTGACTCTTTGCTCATGTAGGTCTGTAAGCCCATTTTTGAATGAAAAGCAAGAAGCTTCCTGAAATAAATTTAGCCTTTTTTAATGAAGATTAATTTTTTCCAACTAATGGTAGTAAAACCAGGAATTGACAGCAAATTATTTCACAGCTCAGTGGTAGGGAGTGTAAATTAGTGTGAAAATTTAACCAACAGATCTTCTCTTTTATCCTTTACAACCCTTCGCTAAGCTTTCTCTAGGAAGGAATTTCCATTCTAGGAAGGAATGACAGCATTTAAATATTCTGTCTATTATTTTCATCTTGATCAGTATTGGTGTAATGATCCAATAGTTTGCAGACATTATGAGGGGTGTGACCTGGCCTAGCTTTATGTAAACACATCATTAAAAACAAAGCTTCTGTGGTAGCAGAGCCAGAGAGAACCTGGCATTGCTCTGCACCAAAAGTGGAACCTTATCTTTTGGAGAAAACTCCTTAAGATGGATGCTGCAGCCAAAGAAGCCTCGAGTCCACCAATCAAGGAAATGAGAATTTGGCAAGTATCAAGTCATCACATGCTTTATAAAAGACTTGGACAAAGTGATTAACTAATCAGTTAATTACAAGTTGCTCGATCCAGTTAGAGAGAGGAAAGGAAACTTCAGGAATTCTTAAAAAGAGCAAGACGATGAATGGGATAGAAGCCCAAATTTCCCATGTTTCAAATTTAATACCTGAAGCATGAGAGCTCCAAAGAAAGCACACTGTGTTTCCAGAGGTCTCTGTTAAGACAGGAGAGGAAGCCTGCCACTCCCCAAAAACATATTTCATTGTAATTCTTTTCAGTCTGTCATAATTATGTGACAGACTGTAAGGCAAGTTCAGGGTCAGTGATCAGAAACACTCATGAGTTATGGCCCCCCTTGTGCCCTTGCTGGCCTTAATTTAACATGGCCTCACAGTCACATTCCCCAAACACTTAACTTTTAACCATCTACCTCAAAAGATAGAGCAATTAGTGATTAAAAAAAGAGAAGAAGAAGAGAGAATGGATGCATTCCAGAAACATCTGGAGGAGAGGCTTCTACTCAAGAAAATTTGCAGACATTGGCATGTCTCAAATGAAAAAGAAAAAAAAATACGGCTTTGATTTGTAAGAAAATAAACTTTTAAACAAAACCAATTCTATTATTTAAGCAAGTCTTTCATATCAATGAATCATAAGGCTGTGTTTAAAAGTTTTACATTTGAAGAGAATTTATGACTTTGATACATATTTTCAGTAAATTGTGAAAAAAAATTACTGAATAAAGTCATAGTTAATAAAAGAAAAAAACAAACAGAAAAAACCAGAACTAGTTAGTTCCTTAAATATCATTCTCTGCATATGCAGATTGCTTTTACACTAAAATACACTTGTCTAAAGTAAATTTAGAATTTAGGACTTCCATTCCTTTTTGGGGAGGAAATATTATTCCATACTTTTCATTCTACAGATAAGTTTTGTGATTTCTTTTTATAGCATATTTGTCATTTTGCATTAGTAATTTCCACAAGGTTTTCTTCTCATGTGTTACTCTTATTTTCCCCATCACGGTGCTTTCTCTGAATCCCATCAAAATTTTTATTACCTTCTTGGCAGAAATGTGTCACAACGATGTGAATCTGAGCGGGTGTGGTGGCACTGAAACAAAACTATGTGATGCTGTCTCATGTTATTATTGTTGCTGACCATGCATTATTGCTGAGAAATTCACTCACCATCTGAAGCTTCCAGTTCCATTTGAAATGTCACTGCTTGTCGTGCAGTGACCAACAATATTATGGCATCACGTTTCAGTATTGTCTAGGAGTGTATTTCCAAATGCTCCATCAAGTGATATTAATATTAAAAAAATACCAAAGAATTCTACACAAATTCTTTTCTGGACAATAAGCAGACTCATATAAGTATGTTCTGATATGATTTGCTTGAGTATATGCATGGTGCAAAAATCTCCACAATTTAGCCTGAACTCTTTGCTCACATAGAAGCTGTCATTTGTATTGCTATGGAAATTCAGAAAGAAGGGCTTGAATAACTTTTTTTTTTTTTTTTAATTTGGGTCAATAATAATTTAAGAAAGAAAGAAATCCTCAAGGCATTGTTTCTACCTTCTTTTTTCCCTGGTTTAATCTCAATACGTTTTTCAACTAACAAATACCTGGCCTGGACAAGAGCAAACCAATTTCGTTTAGAATCTTCATTTTCAACTGCTTCAAGTAACTGAATTTTTTCTTTTTTAATTATTTAAATAATTGGAATATTCTCTACATTTTGTTCATGTAAAGCTTGGCTATAGAAATGTTGGAAAAAATATATGCACCTTTTATTTTTGTGTATGCTGAATCTCAATAACCATTTTTTCAGACCACTAGAAATGTAGGGTTTTATTGCAGCTGTCTTTTGGGGTTGCAAATTGTTAACATCTGCCTTTTAGTATCATTTTTTACAATAGTCTGCTCTCTCGATATCCTGTTAATGACTGTAATTTTCTAGTCAGCTGCTATCTGTCAAGGTAGTTTAAAGGTCACTTTTTGCTATGTATTAGAAAGTAGAAAGTGGGCCTGGGTTTTTTACAGCAAGCAGAGCTTATGCTTGAATTCTCTTTGTGTTTGAAATGGGAACTCAGCAGCCCCAGGTCACACTGATCTTTCAGTTTCTCTCTTCTCTGCCGCCTAATCTTTGGTCATACCCTTTTCTGTATGTATTTTTTCTAGTGACAGTTTGCTACCTCTTTTGTTAGCCTTGCTGTATAGATAGGACATCCTTTAACCATCTCTGGCAAGCGGCACTGTGTTAAACCAGAGACAGACATTTTCCACCCATCTCTCCCTGAACAAGCTTGTTTTCTGGAGTTTTTAATTCCATTACAAATGTCATTGGACACATGCAATATTTTCAGTGGTATTTACCAATGTTATGCCATAAAGTAAATAATGGGTTTGTGTATTTCCAGCTTTTTTAATTATTTTGAATTCAACTTTGAAGTGATGACTAAAAGAATGATTGCACATTTGCCTTGGAAAAAGCATTTCCCCATCCCAGATATTTGCTAGCATGGCTCAAACTCAAAGTGCATTTCCTCCATTGCTAAAATTATACGAAGACAATGAGAACACATTTAACCACGTGGAGTGCAAAGGCTGCCTTACATCAGGGATCTGACTCACATTTGAGGCAGACTTTGCTGAAGGAATCAGGATGCTACCTTGTCTTTTGGAAGCTGAAAACACTTAATTGAATCATGGAATAGTCGAGGATGGAAGGGATCCCTGGAGGTCATCTGTTTCAAACCCCCTGCTCAAGAAAGGTCATCTAGACCAGGTTCCTCAGCATCATGTCTTCTTGGGTTTAGAGTATCTTCAAGGATATAAACTGCATAACGTCTCAATCTCTTTTCTAGTAAAAAAGTTTGTTGTATGCTTAAAACAAATTTATTGTATTTCAATGTTGTCTAGAGAGTCACAACCACTTAGAGTTATGCAATAATGTAATCAGCAGTCATTAATAAACTAGGTTATAAAATACAGAAACTTAGAGCTGAAAGAACTCTGTTCAGCACAATTCAGTTCCTTAAGCCTTATCAGCAGGGAACTAATCCAGGTGTCTTTGCTCTTCAGTGAATAGAATTCACCTGATCCCTTTGTGCCGGGACTAAGCTGTGAGATGATTGAATCCTACAGATGAAGCACATGACAAATAAGTGAATGCAGTGTTGACTTTTGTTTCTTAAAAAAAAAAAAACAAAAACAAAAACCAAACAACTTTAAAACTACACCAGACTTCTAAAACTCTGAGTATGTAGTTGAAAGATGAAAAATCAATTGCTTTAACCTCTCTAGAGCAAGCTCAGTAGGTATATCTTTGGCCACGGGCTGATACAGCAGGTTGAATCCCATACACTGAAGGGAAAAGAAAATAAGAGAGTGGCCTTGATCATATTCACAGCCTCACTGTGCATTCTCAGAAAATTAGACTGAAATTGGAACTGGTCCAAAAGAAGGTTGTGTTGGAAGCATCGTACTACCTTTTGGTTAAAATCCTTAAATTGAGACTATATCTCTGCTATCAAGAAGATAGGAAAAAACATTTAATCCAAGCTCCTTGAATTTTATTCAATACCTTGGGACTTCTGAGTTTAAAAACTATTTCAGAGAGTCTCTATAGAGCTGGACATAGAAATATGCTATACAAACACCTCTATTAGAATGAAAGGTGTTTGCACGGGAAACTTCTAAAGGAAAATCAGTCATTGTAAAAGACAATCATGGTCATCTAAGACAAATTATCACCAGAAAGCAGAATCGCCCCAGAAGTGTGCTTCTGTGGGCTGATATCTTTCTGGAAGCTGATTCACATAAGCCACTGACTAACTCTGTCAGCATAACCAACAGAAGCAATATGCAGAATTCTTTTCCCAGCAGTTACTGGAAGTGATGAAAAATAATATATTTTGCATATATATGCAGGAGTTGGTGCTCTGGGACTCAAATGAATTGCATAAAATCACTCATTTGTTAGTGGAATGGCATTAATGCCTGACCTCCTTAATCCATATTCAGGAACTCACAGATCAGAAAGGTCATCTCTAACCTCTCCATCTATTCATATGTATATTCTACATCACCCTTACAAATGGGTTTGTTGTCTTCAAATTACAGAAAACCAAAACCATGACATCATTAATTCCATGAATACACTGTCTTGAGAATGACACATGTTTTTAGATAACAATAAGCATTTGAATATTCCTTGCAATAGCAGCTACAGCCCTCAAAGCCCACTCAGTGGAAAGCAGTACACTGAGTTTTGTATCACAGAATGCTCCTAGTAAAAAGACCAGCTTTCAAAGGCAGCATTTTACTAGAGATTTAGGGGAAGAGACACCCATTAAAGCATATCATTTGGATATGCAATATGAACCAGCTCTTCGTAAAACTGATCTTTCGGCTTTAAGGTAGCCTTCAGTTTAGTGAGTCATAGGATTTCAAGAATAGCAAACAGACATATCCTGAAGTTCACTATATTACTTGATACCACTGATTATTTTACAGGTAAAATAAAGTTACAAAAAGGAAGAAATAAAAATAGAGATTTAAGCTATTTCATTAAGAGTTCTATATCAGTGCTCTAAATTAAAATTTTTCTCAGTAGCAAAAGGAAAAGCTGCACAATATTAACAAATTTGATAAAATCTGCAAAGCTCTAATAGATAAGTAAAAGAATGATGGTATCTTTTAAACAATGATAGTACAAAGGCAGATTAAAAGCAGATGTTTATGGGTGAAACAACCCTTCATAAGTAGCTATTAGGTTACCAAATATAATTGAATTTGCCATGGCCTTCAATTTAGCAGAAGGGGTTTTTTTAGCATGGAAATAGTCTGTTATTTATTGATATTTAACTTGAGAATGATAGACACTTTGTAAAGTATCAGCCCAAATTTTATAGTCTATGTACCATAACTATGAACCAATGACTAACGAAACAAATATAGTTCAGACTAGAGAGAATATTTCAGACCTAAAAAATTTTATATACAATTGAGAGAAGTGACCTTCAGCCTCTAGCATTTTGTCACACGAAACATCCTCCTAAATGAACCTTCTGAGTGTCAGCCTGTCTCACAATGGTATTTGTCAGAAGATGTATCAGAGTGATGCTGTTTTGGTTTTTGCCTTGTTTCCCTTTATATGTTTTCTGTATTCTTCACACATATATTTGCAGCTTGGTAGCCTACTGTATTAGTGGCTAGTTTTCCCAGTAATTTTCCATGGCCTTTCCCTAGGCAGAAAGAAAAAACCAATTCCAGAGCTTTTACATCAAAGACAACACTAAGTGGATTCTAGAATTGTTCCTACCCAATCCCTTCCAGTGTCTATACCAAGATATCTTCCAATAGAGGAGACTCTTTGTGGGAAGCTTTCTTTTTTCCTATAGGGGTCGATTATCTTTCTTCAGTAGACTTTTTCATGCTTTGTAATATAAGGAAAAGAAATTTATTCCCTCTCTTACAACCAGAATAGAAACTCAAACTGTGAACATAAGTTGGCCAACACCACCTAAAGAATTTCTGAAAGACAGGGGAAAGATATTTGCTACAGCTGCACGGTATTATTAGTGTTAAACTAGTATCCTACAAGATTATGGAATGTGGGGATAATTTCAATGCAATACAATCAGATACATAAATAAAATAACATAGGCAAATATTTTAAAGTATTATGGACATGATAAAAGGAAGGGGGATAAAAGACATTAACGAATGGTGTTTGTAGGAATTTGAGCATCTGCAGGAGACTGCAACTGTTCTGTCCCTGCCCTTTTGCCTGCATTCAGTAACAGCCGGCACCAGGCACAGTCTGTCCCTGTAAAGTTTTTCCCTTTCAGTTTAGAAAGAGAATAACAATCTGTAGTGTCATAATATGTTTGGCAGAGTCCCATTGTTCCAGGCTCTGCTACTTCCTATGAGAGGAATGAAGCAAGTGCAAAGGAGCATGACTATATTTTCCAGTGCTAAACAAATGATTCAGACATCAAATCACTGTCAAATCCTTCTACCTTTTTTTTTTTCAGTTCTCTGAGTAGTCCTACACAGCCTTCAAAAACCAGGAGATTTTCAAAAATATCAAACTCCAAATTTTAGTTTAGAATTTACTTCACTCCTTGATATTTTATAATTGAAAATCAAGATTAATCAAAGGTATTAATTGGTTTTCTTTACTGCTTTTGTAAACACAGTGTTAAGGAATGATTACCAGCATTTATTAGAAATCAAAGACTTTGTCTAAAAAGTTTGGTGCATCAAAAGGAATTTAACAGAAGCACGGATGCCTTTGAATAAATCTTATTGGAAGTTTGAGATTACTTATTTAAACATTTTTGAAATATTAAACAAACATCCAATCAAGCTGTGTTAACTGTAATTTTTTTCAAAATGTTCAGGCAACCAGCACCGCCCAGCCCATTGGAGTAAAGCAGTGAACAAGAAAACAGGATTGCTGGTTTCTACTACAATATCTATCACTCAGGTAGGTAATCCAAGTTATCTGCACTTCTGCTGTACATTATTTATGTTGCTGATTTAAACTGAGATGATCCGGACAAGAGTTGTCTTTTATCAGATATGTCTGGGTATACAGCAAAACAAGGTAACAGCGTGAGCAGTTAGGACACCTTCTGATCTATATAAACTCTCAATAAAAAAATTGATAATATAAACAGAGACAAATTTCTCCAAACTGCTCATTTAACCACAGAAACATGTATACAACACTACAGTATCAGAGTTTAAAGTATACTCCAAGCACGAAGTTCATGGAGACAAATTAAATATCTACTCTTAGAGCTGACTGAGTTACTTGCTGTAATTACTTATTTTTAGAACTATTTTTCTTCTATATATTTTATTTTCATGACTATATCAATATATAGTTCAACATTTTCCAGTGAAAAATGTATTCAGCTATTTCACTCATTATCCAATCAATTTTTGAATAAATTATTCATGAAGAGAATTAGTATCTTTGACCTTTGGAAGATACATAATGACACCAAATAATTAGGAACTACAATTAGGAACATGGCTGAAAGAGGAAACAGTATGACTGTACTCCATAGGTGATAAACAGTTTAGGAAAAAGTTTACATTTGGTTTCCTTTCTGCCACAGGCCAATTTAATATTTACAGGACAGTAACATTTCACTCTTTGGTGACAATTTGTAAATTCAGTAGACCTTTAAGTCAGAAAAATAAATTAATAATCAGCTATAATTTTTTTACTTTACCAGTCAAAGTTCAAACAAATAGTTCAACTTCCCTTCTAGACTTAATTCCCAAAAGAAATGGGACTAAGGTGAAGGAGGGCAGAGTGTTGAAAGTCAAACAGGTATTTTTACTTGAAAGCTGTGTACACATTTATTTTTTCTCATTCTTTTTATGCCTACCTCTGAAAGAACCAGGATGCTAAAATGGTGATTTCTCCAGTTCAAAGCTAATCACGTAGCAAATTTGCATATAAGGGAGAAGGAAATTGAGTTTCTCAGAGACCACCTCTAACAGTCACTTTTACCAAAGAAAAACCCATGTTGCTGGTTCCTTCTCCCTTTTGCCAACTGCCCCAAGTGGGAAATGAACTCAGCTACTTTTGCAAAGCTTTCCGAAGCATTACAGTATCAAAATAACCAACCTCTCATGGTTTGTGGGGCTGGATAGCAAATAGAAGTTAAAAGTATCAGTTCTAAGGTGCTGAAACTTGAAGGCCAGTGAAAGTTTCCCGAAGGAAATGTCATCAGCACTAGAAGTTAAATTATTGGCTCCTTTTCTTGAAGTATAGACACTTAGTCTCAACTCACTGACAGGCTGGGGGTTTAAATATGGTTTTGAGTATCAAAGTTCTTGACTGAGAGGCAGGAGAGCATCATCCTTGATTGCCTGGTCATTATTCCACTTGAGCTGAGATACTTGCTGCTGGTTATTGTACCTCCTGACTAGATTTTGCTGCTTCCTGCTTAACATTTAAACTGTGCACCTATCTAATGTAAAACCAAATACAAAAAGATACGAACACTCTTTGATTCAGAGATTCTAAAGCATTTTTGACTGCTGTGCCTATGAAAAGGTTTGCCTTATAAAAAAAGTAAAAAGCACTGAATTCATCCATGGAGTAATTCAGAAAGAAAAGAACAAGGAAATTCACTTAGGTCAGAGCTTTCAGGTATGCTTTTTTTGTTGCTGCAATGTATTGCAAGATAGAAAGATGACCTCAAAGCCCACAGTTGGGTTTCAGAGGGTCAGGAGCTAATCTCGCCCTCATTTGGACTAATTCTGCTAAAGCTCCTTTGAGGGACTAAAATGACAACAACTGAGCTGCTGGGTGCCAGCTCTGCCAGGGCCTTAATTTTCCAGAGTCATTTTGGGCACTTTTAAAAAATGACTCCTGCCTCCAGCTGCTATATGACTCATGGTCAGCTCAAAGTACGGAACAATGTTTATTTCCCTGCTCCAAGAGTAGAAAACTCAATATATGGTTAAAATTAAGGCAAGGTCCATCACCATGATAAGCCAGCAGCAGAAATACAGGTATATCGCGTTGTCAATGTGCTAATAAGGCCTTTTTGGAGAATCAGAATTTAACGAACAAACTCATGCCAGTGCCATTTCCTGCTTTCACTGTGTAAACTGGGAGAGGTGTTAGTGGGATTGCTTGAGGACGGGGCTGAATCAGGAAATTAGGCTGGGACATATCTGAGTAAGCAATCTTGTTTTGTAGTGAATTAGATGAGATACAAGATTAACAGAGGAGTTCTGCGCTGTTCTTAAAACAAGCAGGAATCCTGTGTTTACATCATCACTCTGCTGACACCAGACTCTCACTTTGTGAGGAGGCTGCAGGAGACTAAGGAAAATGCCAAGAGTAGAATAATGAGAGGAAAAGAGAAATATTAAAAGCAAGTGGCTGCTGGGGTTAAGGTGATATTCAGAAGCACTAAGAAAAGCAGATAACAATTGCTTTGTCAAGAGAGCTAACCAATTGCAAAATGTTCTTTGCTCAAAATCCGCCACATGGCCAGCCACAGATTCCAAAAAGCTTTTTGCTGCAAGTCTGCAGCATTTCCAAATGAATCAATAGATGCTGGGACTCCACTGGACTAGATTATTTGCCTGCTGTAATAAGCATGCTAGATTTTCAGGGCCTGAGATTCTAGAGGCCAAATCAAAGATACGATATTAACTTCTTTCAATGATGCGGCATCCAAGGCAATAGAAGAATGCAAATAAATCAATTTTACATGCTTAAGCCCATCTTCCTTTCGTGCGTGCCTGGTGATGGAAATTTTTTTTCCACCCTGCCTTATCATTCTGAGGTATGAAAAAAAAAAGATTTTGTTGCAGTAATGAAGCACAGGAAAAGAGAGCTTGTTATAAACAGCATACAGTTTAGATTGAAGGGCAGGTTTTCACTAGCTTTGTTACATTGAGCATCATCTTTAGACTGGAGGAATTACCACTTCATAAAAACTTCATAAGAGAAGGAAGGTCCAGTGTACAATTCATGAAAGTAAAAAGATAAGATCTAATGATCAAAGAAGAAAAAGATAAATTCTTCCCTGATGCAAAGTTCAAGTTATGCCAATTACAAACAAATTGCTCTGTTAAGACACTCAGCAAGCAAGTCAATGTCTTATTTGAGTAATAAGGAATTTCTTTTGGTTGTTTCTTGCTGCAGTTAAATATTCAGCCTTTGTTTCTCCTAAATGCCAGGCAGATGCATCTATTTTCCCATTCACAATTACCCAAGCATTAGTAGCAGGGATAGAAGTTACATAGGTGACTATGTGGTTTACTCAGTCAGAAGTACAGTGCACAAAGCTAAACTTGGCCTTAGTGAATCCTCATCTATTTACTTGCTTCCACAGAGAAAACTAAACAATTTTTTACAGATTTTATTAATTCCCTCGTGATAAGACCAAACAGGAGATCTTTATTTAAAATAAACTTGGAAGAAAACTTCAAAAAATTTGCTTACTCAGAAATATTAGAGAATTTCCTAAAGGACAAAGTGTTCATAAAAGGAGAAGCAGTTTTCTATAAAATAGATTAAAGGCTGTAATGATGGTATCATTAATTCTCTTACAATTCAATCTCATCTTTATAGAAAGCACCGACCCTCTCCACTCTATTATGTTTTAGGACCTGATTTATGAAATAATCCCAGGATATTAATGATGCCACAGGTAACAGTTGTAATATTTCAGGTGGTTTACAGCATTGCTCTAGCGATGGAATACATTTAGTTTGAACTCCATTGTACTTCACCGCACAATGCTTGCTTTGGGGAGCACTGAGAATAAATACATGGCTTTAGTTACAATACTTCATAAATCCCTTTCTCCCACCAATTATCCTCTTGCTCTGCTCTCCAGTGGTTGCCCTGTAGTCTTCTCTCAGTCTCCTTTCTGCACGCACATTTGTCTTGCTGCATATCTGAAGAGAGTCCATACATGCATACACCAGATGCCTTTCTCTAGATTCTTTACCATATCTCCCAAAATTTTTCTTATCTTTAATGATCTCCCACAGCTTCTGGTCCCGTGTGTGTGTGTAGATTTTCTACTCCACATCAACAAATTTCCAAATAGCATTTTATCCTGACTCATCTTGAAAAGCTCTTATCTTAAAGTACAGCACAGCTAAGTTCAGAACAACTAAAGGGATGCTCTTGATTATGTCTCATGCTTAAATACCCTTAGAATAACCTAAATATTTCTTCCCATGTTCTTCCCATTTCTCTCTCATAGAATAATAGAAAAATTTGTTTGTTCACTATAGAGGCCCTTGGACAGAATGATATCCATTTGCTCAGTACACGCATATATCTGAAGGATCTCTGTGCTGGATAACACACTTTGGTTGGGCTGCAGTCTGAATCCTTCATAGCAGAAGTTATAAAAACTAAGATGTACCATCATTAAGAAGTCAGACAATTTTAAAACTTGGTAAGAAATTTTTTCTCCCCTTGTTTTTTTGAAGTATACTTGTCAAAACTGTTTTTTCTACCTTTGCCTCAAGACCTCTTCCAACTATATGTATTCTTGTGTGATACAAATACCCAGATAGATAACTATATTCAAAAATCAACTTTTTCTACAGGAAGAACATGAATAACACCAATATTGTTCAAAACATATAGTTTTGCCTGGTGAGTTAAGAATTTATATGACTTAATTAAGCCTCAATAATTCCCATAGTTTTGAGAAGCAGCATCATATTCATGATTTGTAGTTTAGATCACCTAAAGTGAATTTAGCAAAAGAAAGGACCTTGATCCTGAATTTCTCAAGTGTGATTTGGATACTCAGTGTCCAGCACAGAGGAATTTCTATCAGCTTCTGCACCCATTGGGGACTAAAACAGAATGGCACCCATTGCAAAGTCCAGTTATGCACTTGTTTATTCCTGTCTGTTTCCACTTGATTAACACCACACTGCTTGTAAAGCAAGAATTTGCACTAACATTCAAATGAGTAAGAGATTAAGATCCTACTTCGCACTAATATTAAAGTTTCCATCAAAGTCTTTTCAAAAGACATTTTAAAATAGTCAATGCAAATTATCTCGATCGCCTCATTTTCCTTGAAAATAATTGAGAAAAAGTGTTACCTATTCTTCTATTGCAAGTTTGCATGACACAATCACTGTACTGATTGCCACAGACATCCTGTTTCTTCCCATTGCTGAAGAATCAAGTTTTCAAAGGTTGCTGGAAGAATTTAACCCCAATAGATCCTGCCATCAAACTTCACTTTTTCATGGTTTGTTATTTCTAATGTGCTTGACACTGTGAAAGCAGAGGTCAGGGCCTTATTAAGACAGGTTAGCAAAAGCTGAAGCAAAGTGAATTCATACCACCATCTCCATTATATGCAGTGCCTGAACTCACCTCTCACTGCTTATTGTTTAAGTCAAACTTTGACCCAACAGGACCAAAAAAAAAAAAAGACATTTTACTGCTTTCTTTATTTCCTCTGATGGAAAAGACAGCCATGCCCTCTATTTACAGTGTCATAAAACTCATATCCATTACAAAGAATATTTTGCAAAACATAGACTCTAACATTTAGGCCAGGATTTATCATATTGGGCAAAAGTACTCATAGCCACAACAACATACCAGAGAAACAGATGCAGTGTCCACCTGCATCTCAAAAAGAAAAGGTTAAAGGCTGGAATCTCTTTATCAAAGTGCCTGGGCCTGCAAAACTTGCCGTTGGGTGTGAAAGTGGGACACAGTTGCATACAAGGTCTGTACTTTTCTTCATTATAATATTCTATTAACCAGTCATATGATTGTTTACTACTCCTTATCCACAGTACAGCACTGACCCCTGGACCAAAGAAGGAGATTATATGGGCCTTCTCCTTTCTTAAGCAAAAGAAAGGCCAGAAAGAACAGGTAGACCAAGACATCTCAGCAAATATGTAGGCTGAGGATCAGCTGCTGGGCCAGTATCAGGGCAGAAGAGGAATATCCATCCTTACAAGGATAAGGGGCAAGGTGAGGAATTGTAATGAAAAGAATAACTCAGATATAACCAGATCTTTGGTAACCTCCACAACCCGCTTCAGATCATGGAAAACATACAAAGAATTTACTGTGAATTCTGAGAAAAAGAAAACAAAACAGATAATATGGTGGAAGTAGGCTGCAAGAAGCTTAATTGGGGTAATGAGAGGAAATGTTGGTCATCTGGAAAGATGACTCAAAAGTCTTCCTTCTGCTTCTTTGCGTGAAGATCTTCTCATTGAGATCCTTGTACAAAGCTCCTTTTGTAAAGCTCGAGAAGCCAGGCTGCACATCAAGCCTAAGGAACAGGGATCCATCAGAAAAAGAGAAATATGAGGAAAGCTGCATTGGTCAAGACAGGAAGGAGGAAAGGAAGTATCAAGGAGATAGGATGTTCTTCTTGTTCTCTGGAGTTACTCAAAATAAATCAGCCTTTTTGGCTTTTTCAGGTGTGTGATCTATGGTACAGACATGCAAAGTTTGGATGCAAATCTGACAAAACTGCAGATGAATGTCTTCTATGTACAGAGCTTCCATTCCTATTAACCAACAATCATTGCCATCAGCTTGAAAACAGTCCTCTAAGATTAAACAGAGTCCCAATTAAGCATGTCTTGATCAAGTGTAGGGAATCATGCAAGTATTTCAATATTATACACCAGTAGGTGTTTTGAATTGCTCAGTTAAACAATTCCTAAATTAAAAAAAAAAAAAAAAAAAAAAGGACCATGAGGATCAAAAATATTATAACAACTCGATGTCGTTTCATTTGAGAAAAAGGGCATTCAAAGAGCCTGGCTGATCAAGATGTGCATCTGTGAAAGATTTACCATATACAAAATAATGCCCTGACAGTGGCAGTATTGGCAGATAATACTAACAAATTAGTGCTTAACATGTTGATTTATTAGATATTACTTATAGCTCTCAACGTTTTTCAAGCATGAAAGATTTGAAAAGACTCTGGACAACAAAACCTCCATCATTTTATAAAGATATTATGATTTTATTATTATGTCAATGCAAGTTATCTTCTCTCTCATTTTCATATGCTACTTGATATTTTCCTCTTGTTTTCTCTGCTGACATTGATTATTTTAATATATTTTCACAGCCAGATCACTAGGAAGAGCAGTAGTATTTTTTGTTCTTTATTATGGTACAGAGATAAAGAGATCTGAACTCATTCCCTTTGCCAATCACTGAGTAAGGAAAATAGATATTTCACCTGATGCACTGATTATAGCCTGGGCTTAATAAACCAGCAAGAAATGTAATGACCTTTCAGCTATCTTTCACTGCAGGAGAAACCAACAAGGTCTTAAGTCTCCAGCAAACCTTTTATAAACAGTGATGCTCATTTCAGATAACTCAAAGGGCAATGCAGAGAATAATCCTTAATAGATTGAGTAAATGGAAGCATATAAATCATGCTGTGTGTATTTTAATTTCTAAGTAATTATTTAAGGCAATTTTCATAAGAATTTGGGCTATATCTCAATTCTCTACTGCAATACAAAATAAATTGCCATAACATTACGGTATTGCTGTTTTAAAACCAACATTCGTACTGAACTGGGGCAATCATCCTCTAGTCATCCCCAACCTGATTAAAGATTCTTCAGCGCTCTAGTAATCCCCACCAACTGAGATGCTCCAGTTTGGCACGGACCATTGCTGTTCCATCATTTTGCTGCATTTCACCACCCACTGAGTAAACAATCTGACATCCAGCCAGAAATTCCACTGAGAGAGACTTTCTTGTTTTTCTGACCACACCACCAATTTAGGAATGGCTACTTCCATTCTTAAACTGAAGGAACTCCCTAAATGATCTGCTGAACTGGATCCTATGGAAGCAAAATCACCCTTGCCATACCCTTTTTCTCATGGGCCAAATTTTCTTCCCCTTACAACAGCCTTTCCCCAGAATATTTGCAGAGTCTCTTTGAGTCAAAAAAATGTAAATCTATAAAGCAGGGAAAGCTCTAACATATCTAGAATAGAATTTCAAGACTATTGACCTCTTCCATAGGAATAATACCCTCCCTACTAACTGCAATTCTGAATCTCAGTTCTTGAAATAAGAAAAAGTTTTCAATTTCCCTGATAGCAAAAGAAGAGAATGCTGACTAAACCTATTATCTTCTCTGTGTGCTTATTTTCACTTTGATGTACAATAAATAAAAAATGAACTGACAATTCTAAAATATGAAGACACCATATCATTGTCACTGTGTTCTTACAAATCTGATCCATTCATGCTGTTTAAGCTGCTGAAACCTTTGAAGTTGGAAAATGCTGCCATGAACTTCTAGCACTGGTAATTAAGACATAGTGTGGCAAATCAAAGGAGACGTGCTACCTTACATCTACAGTTCCTTACTAAAAAAATGCAAGCTGAGAGTCACGATAATAAATCAATTGGTTCTGCTTTTCAGTAGAAAAAGACCTGTAACTTGTTATATTATAACTCAATCCCATCTTGTATCCAAGATCAATTCCTCTTTCTCTTCATGCTTTATGATCATTGAATTTCTTTTTCTTAAGGCTAATTTTTCTTACAGAAAGCGAGGGAAATACTGCTAGGTTTTAGGAGAAAAAGAAAAAAAAAGAAAAAGAAAAAAGTCTCTCATCATTTGTCTTCTCAGTGGGGAGAACAGGAACATTTCCTTTCCCCTCTACTATCACATTTTTCTCCTTCAAGCTGTTGTTGTTTTCCCATAAATTTCATCAGGCTGAGCTTCTGAGGCTGTGCTAAGATTTGGGCTGGGGAAACATAGCTTATAAAGGTTTATTAGTACAACTGGGTTAAGCAACGTGTGTGAGTGTGAGGGAGCCTTGTGTTCTGGGCAACAGATTCCTTTCACATTTCATAATATATTAAAAACAAAATATGAAATATTTCAATGAAAATAAATCAATATGTGCTCCAGCTAGAAATCTCACTGCCATATTAATTTGCTTACTGCATAAACAAAATTCCTACATACAACATATGGAATTGGCTGAGTTTAAGTCATGGGTTTCACTAAAATACTTAATTTTTCCTACCTCTATTCTATTTTATAGCTTAGTTTTTGCTTCAAAGTGGGTAGCAGGATAAGGACTTATTAAAAATACATATATGCCTAAAGGGCATTGTGCAGTTTGTTTGATTCTAAGAAGCCAAATAAGAAAACCTTCTGCATAATGATAACATTATTCAATATTTTCAAACATGGGCTTTCATACGGCCTTTTCTGTCTGTTTTCATCACTGATCTAAAGCTTTTTATTCCTTCCCAGAAGTGTGAGCTTCTCCAGCTACCCTAAATCTGTGCTGTCCAGCCCAACCCAGCAATACAGACAAATTTTCCAACCCTAATTGCATATGTAGGGATGAGCTCACTCTGGTCATTTCCCTCCTCTCCACCTGCAGTGGCAAAGCCTCAAAGGCAGATCTAAAAGGATTCACACAGACTTTGACCATCCACAGCCACACATGCAACAGGCACATCTCATATACACACATTCTACCCACTGCCTTGGCCCTTTCTCACATGTATTAGCAAATTGCTGTGGAACTTGCCAGATTTTTCCTACAAAACCACATGAGGGCAAGGTGCAAATTCATGCTGCCACTCATGGGTGCTCTCTGAATAATTCTGAACTTTGCTGTCATGGCTGTGACACTTCCTGAATGATCCTGCATCAATCATTTGTCCTCCACACCCAAGAAATCATCTTTATTGAAACATAAGACACTCAGGGTAGGTTCCTCATTACACATTTATACAGTGTCTTTTGCAATAGGACCTGACTTAAGGGTGTTATAAAATTAAGTATGGGACCTCTATCCCCTAATGTTGTGCATTTTGTCAGTCTTCATCACAAAATTTGTTGTCCTTTCCAGTACCATCAACTTCCTTATTTTTATTTTTCCTTAGTACCTGAATTAAATTCTCCCAAAATGGTAGAAGTTTTCCATTCCTCTTGACATAAGAACAGTGATAATAAGTACACAAGGTTTCTTGCCTTCCAGTGTCCAAATGTCTCCTTATGTGTTGCACAGGAAATACCTAGAGCAGCTGCTACAGGAGTCTGCCACTAAAAATCCTACGGGGCAATAGCTGCCATCCTAATTTTAAAACACAAGCATGATTTTGAATGGTAGGGATATTTAAAAAAAAAAGTTATACTACTCTCATATATTTATATATAAAATATAGAGATTTAAGTATAAACTAAACAAACAAAAGAAAAAGACACCTTTTTTTTTTTTTTTCCTTAAACCTATTCCATTTCTGATGAGACTATTAAGGAGACAGTGAGACTCTGCAGTGAAATGAAGCACACAATCCAACACCACCCAGTGCAGAGAAACAGCCACAGGATCCATCCAAGGGAGTGTGTTTGGAATAACACAGACTGCCTGTGCTGCTCTGGGCACCCCTTCCAGCCCAGGAGATCTTTGCTGCTGCTCACAAGGGGGGAGGTCCCTGGAACTCACCCCTCAGATATTCCTGGGCGAGATATTTGACCATCCTCCACAGCTACTCTTGGGTAGGCAAATTTAGAATGATATTTCTCAACAAATAAGACAAACAAGACTACTTTCCCATTGATTTAAATAGATCTGCAGGAAAAAAACCCATCACATTAACTTGAAGAGACATTTTGAATTGATATTTGGAACAGAAAACTTCATCCCTTGCGCTTTTCAGGCAGCTTCCCAGCCCAGAATTAAAGACTTTTGTTTAGCAGTGAGCCTCATTCAAATCAAAACAAAACAATGATTCATAACTAATCAGGGAAACTCACAAAACAAATGAAAGAATGTATTTAAAATTCAGCAAAGAGACTGTAGTGATGTAAATGTCCCCAGTTTCTGATTAAATAGTGCTAACAGCAAGCTGGTCAGTGAAGCTTCCTAAGCTGCACTCTATTTTCCTCTGTCTTAAATAAACTTGTCAGGAAAATAACAGAATCACTTTTCTGTAAATACAGCAATTACAAATAATTGTCAGATAAATATCAGAAATAAATCCAATAAGGTCTTTTGATGCCCATTCAAATAAGACAGTACTTAATAAATAAATAAAGACTTACTAGTCTTATGTATTTTGCACTGAAAATTACTTATTCCAGTTACATTTTATCCCATAAATCGCAAACTAAAGGGATTATGTTGTGTCTGAAGGTGAATATATGCACATACACACACACACGTCTGATTGACTACACATCACCATCATTCATCCACCAAGTCCTGTGATTTTACAAATCAGAGATTAAAATCTATAGATAGAAATAATAAAACACCTTTGATTTATTTTTACACAGTAATGCCATAAACTAACATTATATTTGTGGCATACATTTGAATTCAGTTAGGTTAATAGGATCAAAAAAACCCTAAGATTTTGAAGGCCATCTCTTTCTCCAATACTCCCTGAAAAGGGTATATAGGTAGATTTCAATACTTTGAAAATGTTAGGGTTTTTGTTAACAGAAAATCTTTCTAACACAAAGTATTATTAGGATTAATTTGCATTAAAATAAATACTTTGGTCAGATCTCTTACTTTCTGATTTTCAGCCATGGTGGAACGAGCCAAATCCTAAAATCGCCATGACATAAACCTAGGCCACGTTTGAGTGAATTGCTCCAGCCACCAACCTCATAGACTCATCATTTGGGATTAACTGAGAGGTGGCTCCTCTTGATACTCATTTTTAAGGCTTTCTAAAAAGAAATTCCATTTTCCTGATTTTCATTAATAGTTTTGGCACAAGCCTTATGTATACAAAAAAATATCAAAATGTTGAAAACAGATGTCCCTCTTTTTTTTCAGGTAATCTACTTCCCTCCCACTTCTAGAAAAGCATTTTTCTTTGTTTTTAAAGATTTCGCTACAAAATACACATATAAACAGCACGGTTATAACATGTCACAGATAATATAGCCTCATCATAGTAAGAAAAAATTCTCAGAGAAATGACTCACTAAGAAAAAGTCCAGTGAAAGCCATATAGGTCAGATGCAAATACATTTTAAAAATCCCCATAACCAGACAAGTGTTCTTACAATATGTTTAATGTACTATATGCAAAAAATATCTAATTCTTTACAGAAAGACTTTCTGTGATCCCAAACCAAAAAGGGGAAAAAACCCAGAACAACTCCAGACCAAAGTTGACCTGCTTAATTACTACCATCAATTAATCTCAGGACTTGTGGAAAAAAATCCATTCAGAAATTGCACAGAAGTTCTTGCAGAAACATGTGTTTGTGCTTCCTTCCTCTCTGGTTGTGAGTAGAGTTATGTACATGCTGAGGCACTTGCAAAATCAGATTCTAAAATTAGAAACCTTCGCTGCACCAAACTGAATTCTTCTATGCCTGGTCAGCTCTTACCCTCCTGAGCAGCCACCTTTTCACCTTCCACATGCCTGGGGCTGATTTTTTACATAAAGGGACTCTCTAAAATGAAAAAAAAATGAGAAAAGGACATCCTCAAGATTTTCTGATCCCCTGAAAGGTTTATCTCTTTTCTTCCCTATTTACAAACAAGGAAATTGATTGATATCGATATTAATATCCACATTTTCCACTTAACTTACCATATCCTCTCAAAATCACAAGTTGGGATGTGCATCTCTTTCAAGTAAGTGACATGACAGACATTACATCTGACAACACTCTTTTGTCACCCCCAAAATATTCATAGAAGTTCCCTGCCCCAGTGATTCACTACAGCCATTGGCATCTGTGCAAACACTGGAGAGCCAGAGCTGTAGGAAGTCCCTAAGTTTTGTCCAGGAGTTCAACACTGCTAAGCTCAGCCTCATAAAAATATTTCTATTTTATTAACACCACGTAAGTTTTCTAAAATACCAGTGGCTTTGTGGAGACAGGCTTTGTCTAAACTCAGAAGGAGTTTATATATTGAAAAGAATAAGAATCAAGTGTCTGAGCTACTTCCCTAAATAAAGTTAAATCAGAAAGTGCTCTACCTGCTTCCCAAATCTAGAGCCTAATCAGAAGCATGATGTAGGAGGAAATTCTGTTTAACAAAACCCAACAAACAGAACAGCTTTTTCTAAAATCTTCTTTTTCTGCACTGGATATTGATATGATATGACCACATTCAGGATGTAAAAACAGGAGCAAGATCCTTTAAATGGCTTCCTAGATAGACAGGAGAAAACAGAAACAAAGGTAAGAAAGGTAAAATTAGAAAAGAGATTAGGAGCAGTGAGGATTTCTTCTAGTCTGAGGAGACATGAGAGAAACAGAGGGAAAAGTAATACAATAATCTGGGGAAATTAGAAGCAGGTTTCTCTGTAATGAAAATTTAAAAAGATTGGGAATTATTACTATTATTATTTTGGAAAAGGAGCTTGTTTGTAGGATGTGGCTGTGAAGGTCCCACAGTTCTAGCAATTAATGCTCTGCTAATTAAACTGCCACATGAAAGAGATAGACATTGTAGGGTATCAGGATTAAAAGACACCTATAGGTGGGCTCTTTTTTAGTAGTTGCCAAGCATGGAGCATCTCTTGATTAAATGCTGCAAACACCCCTGGTAAATACTTCTCTCTACTTCCTCTCAGTGGCACAAAGGAAGCAAGCAGAAGCTCATGTCCGAAAAAAATATAAATGGTTTGGTAAGAATCTAATACGTAAGTCTGCATTATGGAACTGAATATTATCTTGTAAATACAGAGTGATTTTCCAAGTCCTCAGTTGTTACCAGCTTGGATGAGCTTCAAAGTCCACTTTTCTTCCAGTACTAAGGACTATCAAGTGTATTAAATAAAAAGAACAAAGTTTTTGCAACTACAGTGACATTTTCCTAATTTCAGAGATTGAGCATTGATACACAGTCCTATACAGTTATTTTTTATGGGCTCTGATGCTTCTAGAATCAACTGCAAATTTATTATTTGCATCTCATTTCCATACGATACAACAAAAATTTCACAGTGGGAAATTCAGACAAGGTAAGACAAGAAAAGGGAGAAGGAAATGGAGAGAGAAGGGAAGTGAAAATCAGCAGGAGGGAAAGATAGAGCAGGAGCATATGAGGGGGAAAAAGCAAGTGTGTGACAGCATGTGTGAGTGCACGAGCAAGAGAACACGAGTGGGGAGAGGAAAGAGCAAAGAGAAACAGAGGGGCCAAGAGAGGGAGGGGAGAGAAAATGAGAAAACAATTCCCTTTTTGCCACATCTTTAAATGTGGCCAAGTGAAAAAGCTGGGGAAATGGACTTAATGAAACCAGCACCTGCTTCTAATAGATGAAGTAGGATGATTTTTGTATAGTTGATTTCTTGTGTCAGAGTTGCTAGTAGGAAATTATAATTAAGAGCAGATCAAAAGTGAGGGGTGGTGATTTCCTCCATTGTCCCTCCAAAGGATTATGTATTTTAAGTACATTTTAATCATTCCTAAGATAAACATGTCAGAAACGTTTAGTTCTAGAGAGGTCTCAGAGCTTCTCCACGTGGTCTGTGGCGTGAGGAGCTCCACTGAGTGTGGCTGCAGCTGGAAATCTCTGTGCACCCCAACCCTCACTTTTCCACCCAAGATTCAACCTCCTGTACCAGAACTGCCAGCTGACGTGCATGTCCCTGAGTCAGACTTTTCAGTCATCTGTTCAGATAATTGGCTCAAAATTAAATTCACTTTGAAAAATTCATTCACAACTCTAGAAATTATATTTCACCCCCCCACCCGCCCCATCATCTCTTTTTGCTAAAACCTAGTTTGACACTTTTAGAAGAATACACGCCATAATTTTGTTAAGTCTTTACCTAGGAAAAGCTGGTACTTTGACATATTTCCACCTCTGGCAGGGAAGGGTTTAGCCCTCAGAAAAACCCTCAGGGGTTCCCACTTACATAATGAAACTAATACGCTGCAACACACTCCAGCAATTCTCCTGGATCAGATACTTCACATTTATTATGGTATTTTGGTGTACTTTTAGCAGGGCAATTTAATTAGAATTATCCATGGATAGTTTAAAAACAGAATCTGCAGATCATTTATTACTGGCCTGTATTTACTGATGCAGCAACAAACCCATCTGGTTAGGGCTTATTCTTTAATTAGTTCATTTAACATTTTTGTCCAAAGTGGATCGACTACAACTATATACACAGCACAGGGCATAAATCAGTCTCTCTCCATCACATAGTGAGTGACTTAATGGGGAGCATTTCTCATCGAGGGCAATTTTTATACATTTCATTCATTGTGCCAGAATTGCCAGTGTGAAATTGTGACAACAGCTGGCTAAAAGGGAGGGATTATGACCTTCTCACAGTGATTACATGCTAAAAATTAATTGTGTTTCCCCCCCCAGCACTGTGGCATTGTGATTACTTGAAGCCGGGAGCGTGGGTGGGTGTGGGCGAGATGCGTGCAAGAACAAATAGATTACAGGGCACACAAATCAATGCTTGTTATTGCTAAGTCATAAAAAATGGTTTCTAGCTAACCAATACTGAGAGAAAGAAAGAAACAACAAGTTTAATTTAATTACCAGTATATCTGTTTTGTACTCTGGAGCAACTGAACTAAGATAAATTGTGAGACTAACATTCATCTGTATGTTATATTAAGATGCTGGTACAGCCATATCTTTCAAAGCCCTGAGTTTACTCCACCAATCATTTTTAAAAAATACCTCAGTCCTTTTCTATGCCATAAGTAATATAGTAAATCTTGTTTCTTTTAATGTTACAGCATCTTTCTTCTTGATGCTACTTTTTTGTCAGCATTTGCTGCAGGAAATATTGATCTCTGCTTCCTCAAAATGAGTTTTCCTTGTACCCTTTCTTATTCAGTGGACCCTACAGTTTGTATGCTTGATATTACACATTCTCTCTCTGGGGAAAACTGTTCTGCCACTTTGCAGTTTCTTTAAGCAGAATTCTTTTCACACTTTAAATAGCATTGGGCTGTGCCAATTGTGAAAAACAAAGCAAAACAAAACCAAACCCAACCGGAGCCTGTTTGGTTTATTGTATACATTTAGTTACACTCAAAACCATTAGCTGGGAGCCTGAAGGCCAAATCTGGCATTAAACTATCTCTGACTTAGTCATATACTTTCCCAGAGCAGTATGGTAGGCTAATGCAGGAGCTTCAAAGAAGCTTCGCATACTTTTGCAATGATCAAAAGCCTATGGAACATCTTAATTTGCAAGCTTGCTCACAGTCACAGCTAGTAGAATTAATTTGGGGGAAAAAAAAGACTTTGGGGTCAAAATTCAACACAATATATAGGCACATTCCTAGTAAAAATATGTAGCTACATCTCTGTACTTTTCATGCATATATCTCTTTATTACTTAAGGCACTTCCTTCAATAATCCTTTATTTTTGGGTTCAGATCTCTAAGAGTTGTGGGTGATCTCCATCTATGATTCACAGATGGTGTAGCTCAGCAATACTGTTACTTCCTGTGGATCGAAACTTGTCTTTTTGTTCAGTACAGGAGCAGCAAGGAAAAAGAAGTGTAAATAATACACATGCATTTCTTCATCTGACCACAATGCTGGTGGTTGGAAATATTACTGTGAGCACTTGCTTTGGCTGAGGAGATCGAAATTTTTTCCAGTTGCCACATCCTATTAAACAATTGTCTTTATTTTCCAATGCATGCATGTTTATTTTCTTTGCTCCCAGCTTTACATGAGCTGCTTTCCAATATGTGACTTACTTTTGAAAAATGCCCAGTCAACACATTTTCCATGACATCAGTGAGAACTGCTGCTCTCTGAACTTTTCCATATTTGTTTGCTTTTCTTCAATCGAATTAATTAAACCTTTAGGTCCCCATTTTAGGAATGTTAGTAATAGCACTATCTATGGGATCTTTTTCCAGCAGAATGAAACAATAACAACTTTCAGAGCTCCCCTTTGAAGAGGTGTGCTCCCAGTGCCTCAGCCAGCTGTATTTCCATTGGCTGTGAGCACATCAGTCTGTCCAAGCAGACCAGAGACAGATTCTTTCTTTCTTTCTTTCCAACCCTGAGAACTCTATTTTGTCTTTTTATGATAATTTAAGTTAAAACACAAGGTGGACAGAGCATTTTTATAAAAGCAATTACTTTGTTGTTTTTTTTCCTACCAGGTCACTGGAGCAGGGAATAGGGAAGCTGAGCTATTCCCTATGATAAAAATGTAAAAAGTCATTTTTAAAAATTGTAACTGAAAAAACACTAGAAAAAACCCTATGAAATATTGAAAAAAAAAAATCTGAAGTATTTAAGCTCGCTCACAATGTTCTTGAATTTTCTATTGAAGTAATAATAATTTAAATATAAAATTTTTATCATATCAATATTCTGACGTAATGCAATACAAACAGCTTTATTGGCAAGCTCTGCAATGGCATAAAATTACCCACAAGGGTTATTTTTTCTGCTTTAAGAAAAGATGGTGTACTTTAAACAACTATTCCCATCACCCAAATTTCAAACTGGATTTTAAAGTGAAAAATATTTCCAATCGCCAGCTGGCAAACTAATTCTACTCATGAGAAAATAAGACACTATAATGATTATATAAGGTGGCATATTTGTACTTTATCTCATTATTTATTTTGTTGGCTGTCTGCTTTTTCTTTACAATTGGTTGAATGAACATTACCAATTTGAAATGCTGACATGTTTTAATGTGGAGGTGTTTTACTTTTTAAAATAAAATTAAATAGTTTTAGATACTTCTCCTGTACCTGCACTTAATGTCTGCTTTTATAGTTCTAAAGTAATTATATTTTTATATCTAGTCATTAAATTCTGAGATTATTCCATGTTTAATCTTTGCTGGATTTTGCTAAGCTAAGTAGATAAAGCATATGCACATTCCACTGCACCTCAATCAGTCTACTTAGGCTACATGGGAAGAAATGAAAATACAAGATTCACAGCACAGATCTGAGCAGGCATGTGCTCTAAGTAACACGCTCCCTGATCTGTTATTAGCAAGATGGTATTTATCTAAAAATTATCTTTTCCCCATTCAAAGAGACTTCCTGACAAAAAGAGAGATTTCCTTTCGGTTTATATAAAATTTAAGCAATGCAATTACAAAATTACAATGTCTTAACACACTTCCGTGTAACTAGCTGTACTTGTGATACAGGAAAATAGTTATACGCCACTGATTTCTGTAGGAGCCTGCAGACATCCATGAGCATGAATGGTCCTCCTACAGCCAGTACTGTGGCAGACTCCTGTGGGACAGGATTTGGATGCAGCCAGGTATCAAAGGCCATGGCTTTTCCAATGGGACAGTTCCTGGCCCTGGCTGTGCCTGTGGCCCTGTCCCTGGCTGTGGCCCAGCCCAGCTCCCCCAGGCTGTGCCCGCTCTGCAGGGCTGTGTCCCCCAGCCAGCAGCAGGCTGTGCCTGCCCGGAGTGCAGGCTGCTGTCTGCCTTATCTCCCATCTCTCAGAGTATAAATGGATGCGTGCCGGGCTCTAAGACCACACAAATCACCCAGGGTGGAATAATAATTGTACTTGTAGCTGCAGCCAAGCTATTTCACGGACATGTGGGGTTGGCAGAAAAGTGAATCAATTTATAAAAGAGTGTGCAGCACTAGATAAAGCCCAAGCCCTGACAGCTTTATCTGATAGGTTCAGTTTGTTTTTTTAGAAGTGAGTAGCCCTGAGGCTTTTTGCTGAGTTTTATCGAATAGTCACTTTATTTTAAGCAACAACAGAGGTTTAATAGGAAGGGGGAACATGCTGAAAGGTCACCTGTAGTGAGGTATTATCATCTGAGCAAATGCAAACTGTACATCAAGGAAACCTCTCTACAAACTGACAATAAGCATTCATCTCCTAGGAGTTGTTTCATCCCTATGCTCACACTTAAAACACTGCTGAATTTTCTTGGTTACTTAGATATGATTTTGATAGAACTAGCATGGACACAGTAAGAAGATACACTATAATCAAAAAAAGAGAATAAAAGAGAGTGGAATTCAGTTCATTCAGTAAAGATCTTTCACAGAGCAATACATTTTAAGATAATCTCTGGAGCAGCAAATTAAACAGACATGGAAACAAACATCTATACATCTCAAAATTATTATGATCACACAAAGTAATTACCACTAGATGCTAATTTCATATACTGCCAGAAAAACTTTAATTAAACATTGGAGATGGTAGAAAAGAAAAGAGAAATGAAAGGAAATCTCAGAAGTTTTAGGGACTATTTTACTCAGGTTTTTTTATCTATGCAAATGGTAAGAATTTCAGAGTTAAAGCAAATATATTTGCATTTAGTTAATCTAACAACAGAAGCAGAGATCCTTAGTCCATTGAGCCGATCCACAAATTATATGATGAAAGCTTGTAAGACAAACCACTGCAAGAGCATTCAAAGACCATTTCATTGCTGTTAATTTCAGTTATCAATTTCATTACAACAACAAATGTAAAAACACCACACAGAAACGGTGGTATGGGGAAGATGCATTTCAAGAACAAGATGTTGATTTTTCCTGAATACCATCACAGTATTGCTCTCTCTATTACTTGAAGAAATAAGTCAATTAATAATTATAAGAAGCTACTCAAAGACTATGTTCTACCAGTTTAAATTAGCAAACACATCTCCTAGGCTATAAAAAATTCCTAGCACACAACAAAAATATTCTGTAAATTATAGCTGAAGGCAAATGTTTTAAAACTGTAAAAAAATCAGGGGCTTACATCTCAAACAATATTCATGAATCAATATGAACTTACTTTAAGAGGCCACAAAAATTCTGAGCAACTAAATGGGAATTTTTAAATTTTAACATTGATGAAAAATAGTGATCACTGTTTATGGCTGGGTCCCAAGAATTGTTAAATTTGTTGCATTCTTCTTTAGAAAGTTTGAGGTTCCCATGGGTAAATATTAAACACTAATAAGTTGCTTCTGTTTACTTGTGCTCAAGTCCCTAGGAATCCCAGAGACCAATCAGTAGCAAATCCCTCTGCTATGTTTCCTTACATATCCTTCTTTAAAAGTTGTGATTTTTCTGGAAGAATCCAGATTTTTATTTGTCCACATAGCATCCAGATCTAGGCCATGTGAGGACCATATCATCACTTCAGAGAGTTAATAAAACTGTTAATGATAAGGATTATTTCAGACCCCGCAAGAGCATAGAGACCCTGTCACTTCAGTAGACAATAAACTTCAGATTTCTATTCAATTTAATCTTAAGACCTGAAAACACTTCAAAATGTAAGAGTTCTGCTTCCCACTCCTCCCAAACAGTATAACTGCATTTTACACATACAGAAACTAAGGGCAGAGAGAGAGGATGTCAGCACTGCTGGCAGAGCAGACAAAGTCCGGCTCTCCTCATTCCAAAGATGCAATATTTGCACCCCAAATTCCAGGAAATTTGAAATCTGAGCTCTTCAGTCTTCCAAGTGTTCCCTGCACTGAAGAATTTTGAGCTGTGCTGCCAGCAAAGACGCACATGATCTGTACCACAGACGTGTGCAAGGAGTAGCAGAAAGTTCTGAGTCTCTTCTGTCATTCATAACAGAATGAGCTTGGAATATTTTATTTACTTGGTATCATTGTGCATGGGATTACATTTTTTACAAAATAACAGATATATTTTATTTTATTCATAGACAATCATATTTATTTTCAGGTATCTTAATATAAATTCAAAGTATTCCATTTCATTAATTACTATACTCAAGAACCTAAAGAGGATAAGGAGGGTTGGATTTTTAAAATCTGATTTAATACATCATTTATTCAGAAGAATTATTTAAATATTCATAGAAACTCTGTCTTTAAAAATCAAATTTCTAATTGGGTGTGGGGGTGGGCATAGAGCAGTAGGAAACAAAAAAATCTCAAATCAAATCAAAAAGTCAAAATCCAATTTGTCAATATTTTTGTTTTTTCACAACAAATATGTCAAGCCCCATGAATTATTTAGGTTATACTTTTTGGCCCCCACCTCACAATTCCTCTTAGGTGCATATGTGGGTTATTCATTAGCTCTGAAACACTGCAGCACCTCTCCCTTTCCAGGACCTGCCAGCTCCCTTCATCTGGAGCCAAGTCCCCGAGAGGAAGGGACTCTATGGGTGCCCCGCCTGTGCCCTGATTCAAACAATCCCCCAATGAGCTCTTTCTTTCTGCAGTATTTAGGTACTGTTGTCTGCCACGACAGGATTCTGCGCCTCAACACAGCTGAGGCACAAACTCAGTGCCACTGTGTGTCCTGTCATGCAGCTGAGAGAGGCAGGAGCTGCTGGTACCCAAGGGATCCAGGGGAGTGTGTGTGCACGTGTGTGTGCCTCCACCAGCCACCTTCTGTCTCATCTGAAAAGGGGAAGGAGCCCTGACTGCCTGTGTTTGTGTTTTGTGTTAGTCCTGCACCCAGGAGCTGTGGAAAGCCATACCTCTCCCATGGCACACTGCACACCCTGCCAGCATCCCCAGTGCACTGTGCCCCTGTCTCTGGGGCACTCAGCCTTGCTGCTGGTTGAACAAGCTACAAGGGAAGTGGCAGCAGTGTCCCTCAGCCGGGGTGGAGGCTCCAGGTCCCCAGGCTGACTCCAGGCAGGCACGCTCCCAACATCACTTTTCACCAGCCACAGTCTGAGAAATTCCCTGTTCATTTACAGCCCCAGCAGATTCCATATCAATGCTGGTGCTGTAAAACAAATATCCAGTATGAGCAAGGTCACCAAATTTGTCTCAAAAGATGCTTGATCCATTAATTGCCCAGATCTAACTCATTAAGTTGTCTGTGTTATATTTGTATTCAGGCAACTGAGTGGCTGTGTTCATTTGGAGTAGAGCACTGGATTTTGTGATATGCCAGTGCACTAGAGTGGAAAATAAACAACATCCTCAACTGCTGAATAATTAATTATTTTACTGAATTAAATATGAAAATAGTACAGGTCATTTAGAATTTCTTATGCTTTTTAATAATAATCTCTTCAAAACCTATTACTAAACTTCATATCAACATCTATTTTATTTACTCTCCATTTTTAATATGCAGCATGCTGCAGTATTTTGTACAAACAGCCACATAAAACCATCAGATGCTGACAAGTAGATAGTGAAGGTTTTGATACTATGGGGGTCTTGGCTTAGAGGCAGCTTGGTATTGTGGGTTAGGCTCCGTAGCTCAATTTCCAAAAGTGAAAGTAGCAAAATAATTAATAAGAATATTTATGTAGTAAATGGGGGTTTCCTGGGGAAAAATTTGTTTGCGTATGTATGAAAGTGTATGCATCTGTCCATACATCTCAGTACTATAATAGGGTCCTGCTGTCAGTAGAATGAATAGGGGAAATAACCTCACAACACCCCTCACGCAACAAGAGCCAGGCAAATGCTGGGAGTTTTTTGGGGGTTTTTGGGTAGTTTTTTTGGTTTTTTTTAAGGAAAAAGTAAGCTTATTTAAGTCTGAGGCTCCTGTGCACATGCCCTTTAGTCTCACAGCACAAAAATCACTTTCCCTGAATGATGAACTCTAACTGCCCTTTCTCCCTAAGCTTTGCTATGGGAAGAGCTGACTCACCCATGTATGTGGCAGCTTGACCACTGATGGGAAGTCCTGCTTCTCTAAGCACAACTTGCTCTGAACAGAACTACCAGGACCCACAGAAAGTGATTTCCTACAAGGCATCCTAGAAATCTGAGTCTGCATCTGTCCTCCCACTCTCGTTTACACTTTTTTGCCAATATCTGGATTTTTACAGAATAAACTGAGCACCACATTGCCCTCCAACTGCACTCATCCAGGACCACAGGGAGTCTGCTACAGAAGATTTAGTTAACAGAACTCTTCATCAGAAAATCCAAGATGAGAAAAAATTCATCTCTCATTCCTGGAAATATGAAGGAGGGTAATGCCAAAAAAATAACAAAAATGCTGAGATTTGATAATACAACAGGGCCAGCTATAGCCATGCAAGTGCCAAATTTAAGATTTGAACAATAGCCTGTTTTCATTTGTGAGAAGCAATTATTCAATATTTGCATTGGGGCAAAGATATAAAACATCCAGACAGAATCTGTTACAGGCAGGAGAGGGAATTGCCTGCCCAGAACTTAAAAACTTTCTTCTTTATGAAAACTTGAACAATGTAACTTGCTATAAACTTTCTTGAAGCACTCTCTATTTTCTTCCAATTCATCTACTCATTTCCATTGTGAGTTTTGAGCTTTTGATGATGGTCAATTAAACAACTATTCAATATAGTTGTTTATGCAAATTACAAACACCAGAACAGCATGTATTTGATGAAATTCATATTATTTTCCCTTATGATCAAAAACAAGCAAAATATCTGGAAAACAAAACAGATGATGTTCAAGTGATCTTTAAAGGATGAAGGTCATACTTTAACAAAAAAAACAACGATCCAACCAACCCTTCTACAGTTTTTACAGTTAAACTGAAAACAACAAAAATGTTAGCAATGCAATCCAATCAATTCAGGCGCTCTCTGCTTGAAGTTGAGAATCTGCCAATTCATATAAAAAATTTGCATTTCAAAATGAAACACAAAATCCTTCTTCACCTGCTTGAAATGAAAAGAAATCCCAGTGGAGTTTGCGAAATATATGCCCATTGTTTAATGACCTTCTAATACCAGTGAAAGAACATCCAAGAACATTGCAGATGATTCTGGTCTAATCAGGTTAATGATGGAAGCCAAGGCCAGGACTACAGCAAGCTGTTCATTAGCATTTGATATTTCTGGCAAATAAACTCACTGCTGTTCATCCATTAAGTTCTCATCCAACAAATGATAACAACTGCTCCTGACACTCAGAACAGAATATTCTGCTCCCATATCAAATCCTGCTCCTCTAAAGAAGCCACCACTGACATGAAAGAGGAGGCCAAGCTTCTTCCAATGGCTTCTGTTAAACCAGCACAGTAATAAAGTTCCAGCTGAACGGGCAAAAACTGATCATAAATTTTTACTTTTTCTCAGTGTGTGAGGAAGTATCTATGGAAATTTCGTTCTTCATTGAGATGCAGGACAGGGAAAATAAAACTGAATCACATGTTAATATGGTCTCAGCCTTCATACTGAGATCATGATTCTATGATCATGTACTAAACATGATATTTTTCATAAGTACTGTTCAATCTACCATGTGCAAGATTCCAGATTTCTGCTGGCCTTTAAATCCCAGTTTTATGTGTCTCTCACAATCAGTATTCACTGGTGAGCTACATGGACATAATCAAGCTTGCTCCAGCTGATTACTGAGCAGCTTTAAAAGGCCTAGAAGAGCTGTTTTCTCCAGCTGGAATGTTGATTAAAGCTATCTCAGCAAACATGGAATATATGAGCACTCAATTTCCAGCCATTCACCTAGAGAATATCCAAAATGCAAGATTTGCTGAGGTCAGGCTTAGATGTGTATAAAACTGATAACTCCTTTGGCCAGAAGGGATCATCTCCCTGTTCACTACAGGGGTTCCTGCTCTGCCGGCCAGCAGTCCTCCCTACAGTTTGGAGCTGTGAAATGCCTCAGATCCTTCAGAGTCCCAAATCCTTCTGCAGCCCATAGAATCCTGAAAGATATTCATCACCAGCTACTTTGAGAAGTTGCTCAAGTAACTCCTAATTCCTCAGGCAAGGAATTCCTCATTGACCTCTCCTTTCATGGGGAGGTCAATGAAGGGCTGGAACTACTTCCTTAAATCCATCTGAGGACACCACTGCACCAATGCCTCAAGAAGCTCTAACCTGCCTTGCCCGCCCTGGACTTACTCCCCAGTCTAACAGTCATTCTACCGATCTGTCCTCATGTATTTTTCTGCTACCCTAAAAAAATATACTGGAGGTAAATACATAAACATATTCAGAAATTCTGACAAAGGGAAATTTCTAAGAAGAATCTTAAACATTACTCAAGAGCCTGCTTAATTTTTCAGAAGAACCTGCATTCCTACTTCCTGCCCAGGTGGAGGCTGGACATGGAATTCAGCTAAGCATAACAAGCAATATCTGAAGTTCAGCAGAAGTTAAAAAGACTCACAGAGAAGAACAAGACTTTCAGGTTAGCTGAACCATAATCAAAAGCTATAAGAACTTAAGAAAATCAACAATAGATATTTAAAAGCAACAGTTCCTGGAGTAAGAAAGGAATCTGTTTCCTCAGTTGGTTTACTCCCCAAAGATCTCTATCTGAAACCTCAATTTTCCAGAAATGAGCATTTACTAGAAGATGGGTTCAATGTTCTCATTCTGATAAATCTCATCTATTTCCAAATCTCTGAAATGTTCTGTCTCTTGCAGTTGCCTTGCAAATTGGCTGGCAAATATTAACTCAAGCCGGTCTACCAAAGCAGGTGATCAATTTCTTCTTTTCCATTTCAATGATCCACGTAAAGTCTCAGCACAATGCAGACAATGTCTGCACTGTCCAGGGAAGGACTATGTGAGGAGATCCACTAGATTCACATGGAGGGCTAGACTGAAACTTCTTTGAGGTCCAAGCTGTAACCTCTCTGTCACTAAATGTGACTTAATTTTTTCCAACTACATGATATAATTTTGGCTAGTTAAAAAGACACAGTCACTTTTTTCACTGACAGTTGCACATCTGTACAGTCTTACAATTTCCTTTGAGGACTCCTGACTCATCTTTACTGCACACTTTGAGTGGTTACAAATATGAACTCTCTAAAACTGCAACACATCAGAGGCACATAATACAGGCAGGTGAAAGACTGGGAATCTAGCAGAAGATAAAACATCACAGCAGCTCTGACTTTCTTCATGACAATCGTAAAAATAATAAGAATTATTTCACATCTATTTACACCATGCTTAGATAGACAGCAAAGGTCAGCTGATATTTACAGCTGCAGCTCTCAGTGAGAGCAACCTGTCTGCTCTGAATTCAACAGTCTGGCTTTGCTCCTCAGAGAAATATGGTCTAGCCATCTCCTGCTTCCACTCCAAAGTGATTGATGTACTTCAGCAGTTGCTGAAGGAGAGAGATGAAAAAATTACCAATCCATTTAGAAGAGCCCATCATGGGGTCTTTTATGTGTAAACATTTCCTGATTTGATGATAACTTATAGGATAAATTATTTGTCTCACTATGTTTTTAATTACTCAGTCTAGACAAGATTAATTGCAATTTATTTCAGTTGAGGTGAGCAAGAGTATCAACATCTCCTGTGGAGATAAGTCTGTATCCTCCTTGTCTTCTCTCCAAACTCAATGGAGATAAATTGTCTCCTGCTCAAGGTGCTCCTTGCTTATCATCCCCAATAGCTTCTTCTAACCAAGTCCCATCAGGGCTCTAAAAGCCCTGAGGCCTAAAGAGCTCAGTCCGTGTGGGGCACTGTTTCCAGGTTTGCCACCACAGCTGCACTTTGATGAAGGAGACACCTCAAAATCTGGAGAAGGGAAACAGCCTGTAGCTCAGAAAGCCTGCTCCAGTTCCCCATGCCAAGGTACTGACAGTGCAGGCGGGAAGGGAGCAGCACAGAGGCACAAAGCAGAAATGGGGGGGCTGGCACTGAAATCAGGTGAGAGCAGCGAGACACAAGATCACACGTCATTGCCATTTTAGAATGAGAGGTAGGAATCGTGACTGGATTGTAAAATTAACTGTAGCAGTAAATAAAATAAGGTAGGAAAAGCAGATGGAAGTAGCAACATACTTGGGTACATTATAAGACATTCATTACAAGACCGCCTGCAGCAGAGGCTGAAACCTCATTAGTCATATGTACTTCTCTGCACCAAATGTGTGATATTTACAGTTATGATTAGTTTATAGACTAGTTGAAGTCTGGACCAATGCCTGATTTTGTTCTTTCAGAAGCACTCAAACTATCTTCAGGGTAAACAGATATAACTGAGAAAAAATATATAATGTAGAGTGCTAAGCAGCAGCCCACAGAGCAAAGACAAAAATAATCTGATATAAAGACAGAAAAACAGTATGACAATAAGAGATGAATGTGGACGGATGGCAAACACTGCAGGTGTAAGGTACTCATTCATATCCAGTCAGGCAGTTAATGAAATAACCTATAGAAACGGGATTGTCTTTTAAAAACAAAAATTACTGCTTGATACCAGCTGAATGATTCATCCTCCAATTTGCTGGAGATTTAAGCACAACTGCAGCGTACACAAACAATGTCTCTCTCTCTTACTGTTGATTTTATGGATTATCATAAAGAAACTGGGAAATAGTGGGTCACATTGAACCCTAATCAGATTTTAGTACTAGGGGTAAAGAAAGAAAAATTTTATTTTTTAAAAATATTCTCTTAATGTAGCTCAAAGCATTTATTCAGTCAAGAATGGTTCCAAATTATAGTTGCTAGTAGAATTTTAAAATGCTGCTCTCACCAAACAATATATGCACAAACTGGCAGAGGGCTTCTCAGTGGCAAATGAAAAAAAGAGTCAAGGTTGCAACTGCAGCAGGGAGAGAGCGCAAAGAATGGGGCGCTGGAAAGGTGGAATAGAAG
This sequence comes from Phainopepla nitens, assembly GCA_013400175.1. NCBI lineage: Eukaryota > Metazoa > Chordata > Aves > Passeriformes > Bombycillidae > Phainopepla > Phainopepla nitens. The sequence goes on along the minus strand of VXBQ01006095.1, from coordinate 598,680 downwards.
GGGTCAAAAGGGATCACCTGGCCTCTCAGGGGAGGAAGGAGACAAACATACAAAAAGTAGAGTGATGAGTTTTGACCAGGATGAATATTGGTCTCTCTGTCCATCTCTCTCCTTCCCTGCCCAGCTTGTCTCCCTTGACTACCTAGGGTACAAATCTGCATGTGAAAAGTGAAAACATCAGGGCTCCTGCTTGACTTCTCTCCTTCAGCCTTCTCTACTCATCCTTACCGCACTGTGGAAGAAGAGAGCAAGAGGGCAGCCAGCCCCTGCCCCAGCAGCGCAAAAGGCAAACGCACCAAAACTGGAGGCAGGGATTAGCAGCTGAAGATCTCAGAAGGGCTTTCTGCTCTTCCATGAAAGGAAGCTGGAGCAGACTGCTGCTGCTCGAAGAACATGACCTTTGGAGTATTTTTTAACTGCTGATGTGGTGGATTGAAGAATCTCACTGTGAGACCATGAGTGCCAGGGTGGCATCATGAAAGGGACCATGGTAAGATCAAGAATGAGCCAAACTGCCCCTCAGCAGCACTGAGTTGCTGGATCAGCTCATATTGGATCAAATGCTGTCTACCTGCACCTTGAATTTGCCTGCTGCTCCCTTTCCAAAGCTGGAGAAAATGCAGATCTGATAACAGAAGGCTAAAACTGCTCAGGTGAGACCTGCCTGTGCTGAAAATCAGCACTTTTTTTACTTCCTGATTCAATGTGTTCAGCCCTTTGAATTACTACTTTTAGGAGCAATTGTCCCAAAGATTGCTAACTAAAACTTCTTGTAAGTCTCAGTGAGGAGTTAGTTTCTGTCTAGAAAAACAAGCGTCATATTGCTAGAATCTTGTCAACCCAACACAGAGCTCAGTGCATCCTGTGAGAACAGTCATCAGTTGATCTGGTTTGGAAAAAGACACTCTAACCCAAGTTATCTAAGTTGATTTTTATTTTTTCCAGATTTATGGCTGACCATTATTCTCATGCATTGTTTTATATCAGCATGTAGCAAAAATTGGTAGGTTTTTGTTTTCTCTCTCTCATATTTTCCTTGGAATGCTTCATACAACAAAACTAATAAGGTGTTTAAAAAGTCAGCTGATGTATGAAGACATTAACATCCGAGGAATATCAAATTGCTTGGAGACAGGAGAGCAAAACAGAAAGAGGAAAACTTCTTGGGAAGAGAAAAGCACAGAAGAAAATATATAATTTGCAGAGGTCTACAACAAATTACTTTAGCACATGTGTGCATATTTATGTTATTTCCAACAGAAAATGTCAAAGGAATTTTCCACAGCTCTGCTAAATGAACACAGGCCTCTCTACAGGTGAATACTTCTTAAGAGTTCGAGAGTCTTAAATAATTATGTACCCTGTTAAAACAGATGACATGTTCCATGTAATCCTGGAGCTCTTATGAGAACAATTACAAAGTTTATATTATCTTTTTTAGGTTGTATTTGGTTTGTTTGTATTGGATATATTCTGGATTTATTCTCCAACATTGAAGATACAGAGGGTTGACATGATACAGAAATAAATCAAACAAATCCAAAATGTTTAAGCAAAAGTAATTTAGTGCTTATTCTGTGTATAACAACAAATGGATACCTGAAAGAATTGATGTGAATTCCAATTTGAAAACAAAATGGAACAGCAAAGTCTACTACAAGAAGCTACTGAAGACAAGACTTGACATTCAAAACTATTACAAACATATATGTGGATAGCAGATTTTATTATCTACAGTTGCTAGAATTGACAACAATCTATATCTTTTGGAAGAAAGATTGCAACTTGATTAAGCCCTGAAGCAAAATCTCTGGTGAGATCAGGATTTAGACACGGAGATGTGCCATAGGGTGTCTGCCTGTTATAGGCCCTTCTAAAGAATCTTGTTTGGATCACTTGGAGGGTAGGATATTGGATTGTCTGCTGTTATCCAGCACGAAATGTCTGTGTTCCTATGAACTTCTAAACAAAATCCTAACTTTAGTTTGAGGACAATATTTTTGAAATTATTTACTGCACCCTCTTTATGTTACTGTTTAAACACTACTTAAACAATTGGTATATGATTATTTTTACCAGGGAGCCATATATAAACTCAGCTATATGTAACTTATGACAAATACTTCTTTTATTAATTGAATTCAATGGGTTTCAACTACACAAGTGCCTCAAGCAGAATTATAATCTGCAGCTCTTCAGGAATTTCTGATGGTTAATTTCTGATGGTTTGTTGATTAACAAAATTAACAAAAAATTGGCTATACTTTCCCTATTTTATATTTTCTAAAGTCTTGCATATTTTTCTCCTGAAATTCATGTGTAAATCAGCTACATATGCTTCTGTCTTCTTTTGAGACAGATCGGCAAACAATAATGAGATCTTAGAGATGTACCCTAAAATGCATACCATAAGTGTTAAGAAAAAAACCAACCAACTGAAAAAAAAAATCACCACCCAAACAAACAGAAAACAAAGAAAGAAATGACTAATCTGAAACCTAATTATACTGGGTTTAAGACAGTCTATTTTTCAAAAATCTTGATCTTGAGCAACACGTGCTGTAATGCTGTGAAAGCCAACCTGATCTTTCCACTTATACTTGATCATTTCCCCGAACCTCAGTTTCAGTCATCCCAGTAGATGTTTACCCAAAAAATAAAGATGACTTAATATCTTCTGACATCAATTCTATGTAAACCAATGCTACCTGTGCTCTGCTTCGCATGGTCCCTTGCAGAGAAATTATTCCATATCAGTCACTAATGAACAATACCTCTCACTGTGGAGCACAGAATTTCAAATCAGTTTTAGAATGTCTTACATCAAACTTTTCTTTGGCTATTTTTTATTTAAATTAAAATCATTACACTGACACAATTAGCAGGAAGAGCAGTTTGATTGACATTTATGATCAGGTTGTCTTTTTTGAGCCAGAGTAAAAAAAGGAGACCAGAGCAGTACAGCACAGATATCATAACATCCCACTGTCATAAAAAAAAACCTGACAAAGTGCAGACTTTGAAGGAAAAAAAAAATCCAACACATCACTCTATGGAACGTCCAGTATTTCACTGATTTTTCTTATAATCATATAATAGCTGTATTATCATAATGCAAGAACACTACTGAGTATATTCAGTATTATTCTACTGCCCAGACACATTTCCAAGTGATCTTCAAGATGAAAACAGAAGTTAATCCTTACTTCCAAAATTTTACAAGCCTGGTTTAATGCTGTTGCTTTAGTGAATACACAATCATCCACTATCTAGCATTGGCTCTAGGGCTAGAAAGAAAACCATTCAGATTAACACCAGCCAGCGTTCTCATCTTACTGGAATTTTAATGTTTGACAAATATTTCTGATGGGAAATGGATGTTTAAAGAATGATCTGCAGCAGTTTTTGGGGAGTGACTCCCAAGCATGATGTCCCAATGAGACAAAGCCAAAACACACTTGAAGTTTTCAGTCATATTGACAAAGAAAGAATGATCAGATTCAAAAATAGTTTGGTGTGAACAAATGAGGATAAGTTGGGTGGGGTGACAATCTTCAAAGTGAGGACAAGTGACTTCTCTTTGATGCAATAGAAATCATTGAAGAGATATGAAACTTGAATGATGAGCTAGAAAAATGAATTTACACAGATATGCAGAAAGCAAGATTGCATTTCTCCAGGGAAGAGAAAGGGGGTTTACAGAAACCAAGATGTGACCTGATGAATTTAAAGAGCAATTTTAGGTGTGTGAACTGACTGAAAAGATATCGACTTAAAGTTGTAGGGCAGAATGAGACAGTATGAGCAAGGCATAAGGAGGATCTGCAGAAATACCTAGAGATGATGACTGTGGTTTTCTGAACTACAAAAACTGAAAGTCCTGATTTGAACTGATTAAATCTTATATAGAACAAAACATATTAAGGAGGAAACTGAAGAAGGATAGTAGACCATAAAAGATATGATATGTCAAATGGAATTCTGTGCCTCTCTCTTGGCACAGACTATGCTAACTTGACTTTCAGTCAGTACTAATGGAAACATCTCTGTTCGTCCTCAAAAAAAGAAAGCAAGAAGATTTGATATAAACAAATTATTTTTTAAAAACAACTAATCATATTTAGTATGTGCTGATGACTTGCTGCCTTTTATATACATATGTTTTTGCTATGGCAAGACCATGTTTTTCAATTAATCTGACAGTGTGATTCAATGTAATCCAATCGAGGTATATAAAGAGAGCTGTGTATAATCAGAAAAGTACTAAAACAGAACTCTTCTGAAAAGGCATTTGGTGTGATGGTGAAACTTCAGGAAACTGAATCAGAAATCTGAAGCGGGAAACAGAAATCTAAAACAGTGCTACAAATTCCAGTGGGACAGCCATTTGTAGATGTGAAGTATTCCCACCACAAATCTTGGTATTCGTGCATTATATAAAAGTAAGTGTTCTTCTGGGAACAAAGAGAGGAGAGAAAAGAACCTTAGATTGTCCTGAAACATTGGAGCATTACTATTCATTCCCATATAGTTTAAAATCTCAGAGCACTCCTGTTTTGAACCTTTATTTTTAGGGATCCTACCATCAAGCTTTATCATGCACGTTTAGTTGCAATTTGGAATGCAAGGTATAAGCCCAGAAGTTAAATTATTTTAGTTAATTGAAGGGAGGAATGTAATCAGTCAGATTCTTTTTCTAATTAAAAACTGCAAAAAATAATTAATTCCAAATGCTTTCTTGCACAAAATAGCTCCAAATCAGATAGGGATTTAGGATAAATAATTCAAGCTTGAATACAGGGTTGAAATCCTCTCCAGAAATTTCCAGGATCTTTGCATCCAGATTTTGGACAGGGAGCAGTTTCTGTTCAGACATTTAAAAATATGTAAAACAAGATGGCTATATAAACTATACATACTACACATATGTTCTGAGCCCTTTAGGGAATTTGAAATTACAGTCTGAGTAAGAGACCCAGGGGCTTAGTTTGGATTTGAAAGACTCACGAAATTACAAACATATCAATGTATAACTGCTTCATCCACATAACAGAAATACAGACCATAGCTGCAAGAAGAACTTTGAGAGGTAAAACAATTTAGTCAAATGCTCCATAACATTTTTCACTAGGAAGTGTTCCTTGGTCTCACTTAAATCATCCTTACTATATTTTAAGATCATGTTGGTTTGTCTCATCCATCCTAGACAGGAAGAATAAGTTCTCTATGTCTCTGCATACTACACTGGAAAACATTTTCACATCACCCCCTTGATGCTAAACATTGCTATTTACTTTCTTCATTTTTTCTGTGAAAATTATGCTGAGTTCCTTCTCAGTTCATTCAAACAATTTCTATTTCCCTGCAGTGGAGTACCCAGACCTGGACACAGTAGAGTCTTTCCAATGCTAAATACAATGGAGAACAATTTCAGGGTTTTCCTGGGCTGCAAAATATATCATGGTTCTGGGCACTGCATACATAACATTATTGTGATATATTGTGGGGATAATTATTCCCTTGTGACGATATGATATTTTTTTACTTGTGCTTTATGTGTGATTGCATATAATTGTCAGGTCCTGTTTTGAAGGATTTCCAATTTTACCTCTTTTGGTGAATGAGCAGCTTATCCTTATCAAAATACAGTATACTGGCTTTCAGTGAGCACAAATATAATACACTTTTAATCAAGATTTTGACTTTGCCATTTTGAGCTCAGAAATAGACTAATACTTTCAGTGCTTTTACAGAAATTGAAGTTAAGCCAACTCCTTTATAATTTGCCTCTCCTCTTTTTTTTTTTTTAACTTACAAATCTTTCCTGAACTTCCCCTATATAATCCATGTTTTACACATTCTCAGGATTAGGTGTTCATGTAAGAAGTTCACTTTGTCTGACTGGTTAAAAAATTACAAAACCAAATGGGAAAAAAAACCCAAACAAAATCAAATGAATCCAGTGAATGCTCTGTGGAGATACTTTGTTAGAGGCATTAGAGGATTAGTTTGTTCTTTCCAATCTGGTCATAGCAATTGGTTGTGATCTCTTCTACTAATGTTCCTCCTTATTTCCTTCTGTGATCCAGAAGTGACTTTAGAGGAAAAATGTCAGAGGTATTGCAATAACTAAATCAAAAGTAGAGTTTCTATCGTCACTTGGTTTTATTGTACTTAACAGCATGGTGTATTCTCATCCACTATTCATCCCTCTAGAAATTTCCTGCTTGTGTATCACTGAAGGAAGCAGAACATTGTTTACAATTACTTGTTTTACGGCAGATTTTTAATGTCTCTAACACCAACAGATGTGCATTGTGCTGCACTGCCATATTTTGAGGCAAGTTATGACAGACATTCTTTGTAGGTTGTTTTTTTAAATTGTTTTAAAAGATGACCGTTACTATGAGTTTGTTTCCACAAAACTATAGTCTGACACATTCTTTACATATCTTTCAACTGACATTTGCTTTCACCATTATTTTTAACTCTACTAGTCTGTGGAGGTGCCTACAATGCTTCCACAAGTAGGTAGACTAAGATTTTTATTTTCATTACTCCACTAAATTTAAGGGTTCCCATTTCACAGTTAGCACTGTCCCCTGAAAATCTAACCAAGCGATACTGTTTCTGTGCAATTAAAGCACTGCTCAGAGTCCATTTTTTGGGGCAGGCAAAAGTATTTTGGCCATGAAATAGTATGGTAAGCAATTAAAGACATTGACAACCTCAGGTCAGTGCACCAAGTCATCTGCTCACCTGCCTACAGCACTCTCCAACTGCTTCACTCCTTCAAATTAGCTTTGGTGGCATCATATTCACAGTCATTCCCTAGACAATCCCAAATCTGCACAAAGAATACTGGCTGCATATGACCCAATAATGCTTGAAGGGAGTTCTAACAAAAAGCCCTGATTGTCATTCTTTGTGTTACCTCAGAGAGGAAGACACTGGGTAGGGAGCCTATGAGTTCAGTAAGGATCTGGGTACAGACCTCCAGCAAGACGAAACTCTGACAATCCCAGACTACAAGAAACACTGAATGAAAAGCATCCAATACTGAAGGTCCTAACACTGAATATTTGAATTCTGAATAAAGTCCAGCAAAGGTATGTGCAAATGACCAGTTACTGTTTCAAACACAATCTTTGGAAGCGTCTGCTGAGACGAAGGAAATTCCTTACTTTGAACACTGCTGAATAAGGAATATGGGCTTTAGCATTAGAGGATCCCTTTGATACACCCCTCAACAACACTGTTAAAGGGGAAGGTGCACCACCCTGGAAAATTAAATCCATACCTAAATCAAGTGCTAGGGAAGAGCAGTAGTGAGAGATCAGTTTCTGAATTACTGTGATATGCTTGAGTGTGGAGTTTCTTCCTGCTTTTCAAAGTAAAATTTTATCTGAGACTTTTCTTTTAAAGCTATTTGAAGTTTGAAGTCTTAAGCAGTTTGTGACTAAGGAAGTGTATAATCTTGATAGAATAAATTGTTTTCTCACTGTTGAAAATTAATTGTAGGGTTATCACAGACTGAAAAATCTGGTCATTTGAGACTAGGGAGAAGGAGAAGAATATGGTTTGAGTTGGCTTTCAATTAAATCCTACATTGATATATTAAGTAAATTCAGTACTGTGCTAACTCAAGAACTCCTTCATGGGTTTTCTAAAGCTCTGATTTGCTTGTAGCTGAGGCAGAGGACTTAATTCTATTTTCAATTCTAGAAGAATCAGACACATTTTACATTCGCTCAAGATTTTAGAGGTAAATAATATAACACCCCTGACAGGTTATAATTAATGGTTGTTTAAGGTACATACACACTATCAGATGATTACACTGTAGTGACAGAAGTGCAAGGCAGGTTATCTTTTAAACAGAGAGATTATGAATGAATATTACCATAGGATATTTTTTTCCAGTATAGGCAATAGCCCTGTACACTTTGAAATCAGAGATTTTATAAATGGTAGCCCTTTGTGCCTTCTCAGAAGATGCCTTTCAGGTTTGCATGTCAGCTCCACTACTAGAATAAAAAATAAAATTAAAAATTATCAGCTCTGCAATTCACATGAAAATCTTATGTCCTCTCACAGTTGCCAGGCAGTAAGATGAAAATATGTTCAGGACTCATGTACCTAATTCTTTAGGGGTATCAGGGAGAAAAATAAAGGAACCACCGTAGTGACTCTGAGGTGAGAGGTTGGTTCAGTCCCACACCAAGAGGCATCTGGAGGCAATTTGAATAAAATTGCCAAGCTTACGTAGTAGGCAGCTTTCTCTGTTCAGAAAACAGAGGTGTGCTCTGAGGAGCTGGGAGAGGCTCTCACTTGTGCTGAGCTGAGCCCCCATCCCACAAAGCCTGGTCTGGAAGATGAAATGCACCCTCAAGCTGATGCAGGAGGGACCCCAGCAGCTCCTGTGAACATTATGAGCACAGCCCAGGCCTCCTTTTGTTTGGCCTTCTGTTCTTACATTTGTTGGCAGGAGAAGCTTGTTATAAAAGAAACATTAACCACATGGGATAAGGCAAAGCAACGGTTTTCTTTGTCTTTTTCTTCACTTCCCCCCTCCTTTCCTATTTTATTTCTCCCTCTAAAGAGAGATATTAGCTTTGTAACTAAAAATCACATTGGTAATAAGCATGTTAAATATATTGCCTAATTATATTATAGTTATTTTGTGAAGAATTCTGTGCTTTTGTTCAATTTTATCATTTTTCTTCTCTTGCCTATGAAGAATATTTATGAATTATGCATGCAAACATAATTAAGAATAACAATTGGTGAATTTTGCCTCACTGACATCGCTCTTTCAGTCTCCCACACAACTGTAGCTATACTGAGTTTATGCAAGTGTCAAAGGTTCTCTGCTAAGACCAGAAGTAATCTGTCTAAAGTTTCTCTGTGTGCTAACAGCACTAAATGTGGGAGAGTAGTTTTGCTATCTGGTTCCTGCTTATTTCTAAGTTATTAAAAGTCTGTCCTCTGGACCAGAAAAATATTGACCAGGTATATAAATGAGTTAAATTCTAGTAGGGGTGTTGGAGGTGGGTGTTAGGAAAAAAATAAAAAGTGCTTCTTAGCTGTAAATATTTGATCAATGCACTGTTGTTAGCCTGAATTATGAACTTTTCAAACATGAAGTGAATTATTCACAGTCATTTGATTTAATATATGGAAGGTAGCTGCATTTTGATATTCTGAATAGTGTTTGTCTTTTGTCCTCTTTTTGAATGGAATTTCTCTACTCACACACAGCCTAAGAAAAGAATTTTATTCACAGCTAACCTGAGATCAGCCCCCTGAAGTTTATCAGAAATCATTCTGAAAAATGACATATCTGAATTAGTCTTCCAATAACTCTTACAATTCAGCTGTATCAGAACCATAGTTGTGTTCAAGTCCAAGTATTATTGGAAGGTTGACAACTTACAAAGAAATCACTCCAAACCAAGGCTATGAACACTTTCTGTTAGCAAACGTGTAATTCAAGAATAAAAGACATGGCACCTATGCAAGACAGGCCACTAGGAGAACTAGATTGTTTTCCCACTGTATGTATGAAAGAGGTCTAATAACTTGCCCTTTTTTCCTATTATTTTAATATAAACTTGTTTTACACTATATAAAATAAAAAAGGTTATTTTAGGCACTACAGAAAATACATTTATTTGCTTGTAATGAATGGGATGGACAAAACCTGAAAATAAGCTTTAAGTGCACGAAAAAGTTGCTAACACTGTGCATAAAATGCAGACTTTAATTCTGAAAAATGGGCCTGCATAAGTGCCCTCCTCAGGTCTCTGGGAATAACAACTCAGGGCAGAACTGGAACTTTATTTAGGACATAACAGGAAACACTGACCCAGACAAGGCTGGGGTGTGAAATCTTTAGGAAAATGCAGTCTTGAAAATAATCCAGGACATTCAAATACAGAGTCTTCAATGATGTGATGGTACAGGGGGATGCACAGTGATCACATCTGTATAAATCACCAGTCAAATCAATGCAGAATTTGCAAATTGACAGAGTTTAGTAGCTAGAGTGGCATTTTGTTTCATCATTGCATTAATCCAGCACCTCATTACTTACACTTTTTTTGCCTTACTCATTCAATCTCAGCTTTCCTGACTATAAGTTCGAGTAAGACCTTCAACAGAAATACAAAATGTCTACCACACCCCACAAAATACATATATATTCTTTATATTGCCATTGCACTGATCAATAGTGAAAGAGAAGACACAAAGCTATTAATTAAGAGTCTAGATTATACTTCCTCCCTGTCATGGCTGCCCACAAGCATAAGTTACATATACCACAGTCACAATCATATATCATCCTTGAAACAGACACAATGCTTTTCAGAGAACTAAACTTTTTTCACGCAGCTTCTCTCAGCCTTCTGTTTTCTTCTACAGGCAGCATCACTCAGCCCTATTCCTTAGGTAGCACCACACAGCCTTCTGATGACTAAACTTTACCCAAGCAGTATCACACAGCCTTCTGATTTGTTCTTTCTGCATGACCAACTCCTTTCTGTTCCTCACACACCCATCTATCCCTGTCTGTTCCTCATTCAACAGCTTACCTTTTCTGTTCCTCTCCTGGCCACCTGACCCAGTCTCCTCTCAGCACGGCCAGCAGACTCTGACTGACTCTGGCACATCTTCACAGCTCAGCAGGCACACCTGAACTCACTCAGGGTCAGCCAACCCCCTCTTTTGTAGGGCTTATTGGTTACACCTGTGGCCCATCAAGGGCCAGACTGCCTCCAGTCCTCTGCAACCAGCACAGCCACCCACACCTCCCCTACTTCCTTTATGGTCTTCATAATTCCATGATATCTCCCATGTCCGTTTATCTGAGCAAATTCTGCTCTCTTCTAGGAATCTACTTTAAAAGATGGTTTAAGAATATACAAAATCACAGGAGAAAAGTAATTAGCCTGAATTCTAGGTGTAAAAACGTCGCTAGAATGTATTACAGCTATCCTGTAAGGAGCTTATTGCTTCCAAATGCACAGCAGTGTATTCAGATTGACCAAACATTTACAAAAACATCTCCTATTTTATTAACCTTTTGAAACAGTTTTCAACAAAAAACTCAGCATAAGGTTTAGGAGATACTTCAGAAGCCCTGGATGGAAATAGGCTCTGATGAAGTCATTTCCAAAGTAGTTTATTCTATTATGTTTGACTAGATAACTCACTTTTTATTAGATGTATGCCTCTTTTTCCTTTGCTTCCTTTATTTCCTCTTTACACTCATCTGTTTTTTTGCCTCTGACACCCACTAGAAGTACTCAATAGTGGGAATAAGACAAGCAACTTTGAACCTGAAACCCCTTCAATCCTTTCATCACTTCTGAACTTGTACAGGTTAATTGATTTTTCCTCCCAGCACAGTGCTGATGCCAGATTTACATTTCCTCACTTTCAATCTCCTGCTACACCTAACCATGTTCTTCTGTTATTCTGTTTTGCCTGTAAGAATTTCTTTTCTAAAATGTTTGAGGAAGGCAGAGGACCTGTCTTTCTGTGTCTCACTTCAATTTCAGCAGTTGTTTTAGAGTACTTTAGTGCTTCTTTACATAAAATGGACAGAACCAAAAAAAGAAAATGATATTATGTGACTTCAGGGTTACTGGAAAACTGTATTAAAAGGGAAGACAATTGCTTCTAAATGATCTTCACATAAACATATATATACACATGCACACATAAAATGAATTACCAATTTCTAACATCTTCACTTTAAGGAGAATACTATGTTATGATACTGTAATACTATCATTGCTACATCAGAGGCAATAACTACTGTCTTTCAGACCAAGAAGGAAGGTAAGGAAAGAAGGCAGAAGAGAGATTATTAACTATCTGGATTTGAATTTTTTGGTATCGTTTGTTTGCATTGTACAGGAAATGCTAGAGTGTCAAGATTTCTCAAGTTGGAATTAAAATGGATTGCAACCTCACCCTTCATGGCTTGAAAAACAGTATTTTTAAGAGACTTTAGACTGAATAGCTTCATCAACTTACCATCTGCCTTCCTCTGCTAAGCCCTACCTCTTTCTCTCTATTAAAATTAGGATTTTTTTTTAAGCGACACACAGAGAACTTTTATTTGATTGATGATTTCCTGTTGTCATTAAAGAGTGGCAGTATAATAGCAGAAAAATTTTTTTAAAAGTAGTGCTATTCTGTCATAAACCACCAGCAGGAATCTATCACTCACAAAATTGTAAGGTTTACCCTGAAGAATCTGAATCTGTTAATTGACACACAGAATTAATATGAGAAAATCAGGCATCATTAAAAATCTTCATGTCACTGGATGATTGCATTGAGTTGGGAATCATGAAGTTTTGGGAAAGGGAAGGCAGTGTGACCTTTCTCCTTCAAAACCAGAAAACTTTGCAGAAAATTTTAAATGTTAAAAAAGCAGAATAACTATTTATATTCAGACACTTTTCTAATAGAACAGTCCATATATTGTGTACATATACACAATATATATTTTATACCCAGAGGTAATACACAGAATTTGTTTCTAACATAAAGAAGTTGAAAAGCCCTAGATAGGGTAAATTTCCCCAATGATTACTAGCAAAACAACGTGACATCGAGATTTGGCATGGAAAAGGAATTTCGATGAACATCTGAGGTTTATTACATATTGATAACAAGGATAGGACACGTATTGAGGTGAGAAATGAGAGCCGTCTGACTTTTCTGATTTACATTAACAGAGGATACAGTTCACAGAGTGCCTCTTTCAGTGTATCATCTTGCTAAACAAAAGCTATTTTAAAACTCCGACAGGTAGCTCAGATATTTTTCCCTGAGAAGGATCTCCCTGACACTCTAAAAGCATACATGTCCAAAGGTAAAATATTTACGTGGCTGGAACGAAGCAAAGAGTTTACAGGTAAAAAAAAGAATGACAAATCTTTCTCTACTTTCATATAATCCTTCACCAATATCAACCCACAAATGACACATTAAACCTAAACTAATCTTCCAGCTTTACAAGGACACTGTGTTGGATGCATATAAGGATTACTTTGTTTAAGTGTTTGGGTCGAAGGGGAAAACTGAAGAAGCAAGAACCCTGAAGGGTCTCTTCAGGACCAGAGAGGAAGAAATTAGTGCATGAAAGTGCCCTTGCTGTGTTTCCTGATGATGTTGTCAGCAGTGCTCTGCGTGAACGGAAGCATGAAAGCAGAGCCCTCAAGAGCTGTTGGGAAGAGCAGAGCAGGAGAATGAATTCAGGTCCTTAATATCACATATTTAATATGTGATATCCACCCACTGTTAAGGTTACACTCAAGCCAGGTCTTTTTTATCAATATTATACACCTCCACAGAGTTTCTTGTTCTGTTTCCAATAGGAACATGAGGTTATCCATGGCACAGCACACGATGTGCTCCATAAAATGTTTTTGTGTTTCTCTAATCTCTGCAGTCCTGTTCTCAAATAGAATACCAAGTCTGTGAGTTAAACATCATTGAATGTTATCTTATATTTAATTATATTTCCATTTAATTTTTTTTATTTCTACCAAATAGGGCATGAATTCATGACACTATCAATAATTGTTTATCAGAGTAACTAACCCATTCAGGAATTATGTTAACAATACTCTGAGATAGGGCAACAGCAGGATTTAACCAGAGCTTTCAAACCTTCAATTTTCAGACAGCTCTGGACACATTCAGTATAGCACATACCTATTTTTTTATTTCATATTGGTATCTCTGTTTAAAAGCAGAATATCAAGTGCATTAAATAAATTTTTTCTCAAAGATGGACACAGAAGCCTCAAGCACTCTGTAGTTCAAATGCAGTAAAACCTATGGAGATCTTCCACAACCTAGAAAAACTTTCTAAGGTCCATCTAACAGAGAAATCCAGCATCTCTTTCATTTTTAAAAAAAATGAAGTGTTATGAAGCATAATTATTATAATTATAATAATTACCTGTAAGAAAGGTAAGATCAAGTTAAGAAAAATCTCTAATAATTATTTTCTCTCCATATGTGTTATTTGAGTAAATTACTTGAATATATAAAGAATCATGAGTGATGACTGAGAAAACAATACAAACAGTATAATCCATCAGGAAAGAAAAAAAAATCCCTTAAAATCTGTGAAAACTCTTTAAAATCTCACTTTGACAGCTCTAAAATGAATGAAATGGTTTTGGCACAAGATTTTGACAAGTTATCTGACTCGAATTACAGTTTTACACACTATGATTCTTTTATCCAAAACTTCAAAACATAACTTGCAATAGCCTGTTCCAAATAAGTTTAAAAAATTTTATAAAGAATAAAAATTTTATGTTTCAAAAACTGCAGTATTGCTAACTGCAGTATTGCTAATTCAAAACCAAAATCTTTTGGCACAACCTACCAATGAAAAATCATACAGTGAAGCTAATTTGACAATAATTTTTCCAAGTTATGTTCCCTTTGTCTCACCAGGTTTCTCTAAACACAAAACTTCAGAGAATTCTTGAACCTCTCCCCTTTGCTATAAACACAATTATGCATTGTAAGTAATTGCCTTGCTCCAGGTAAACTAATATTTTTTTCAACCAACTGCCTCAACAGGTTGAGGAAACTATTGAGTGTCTTTTAATATACAAGAAATTCAGCAAACCTTGGTTATTTCAGACAAGAAGAAGGAATATCCTCTCAGAACCCTCTGACACGACTGAATGCTCTACCAACTCAGTGTGAGTTGAAGACAGGGAGTAGGAGTTTCTCAAAGAGAGAAGATACAAAAGTCATTTTGGGTCTATATAAGTCATTATGGACCTATAACTCCAAGATCAGGTAAACTGGATTCCTTATTATGTTTGCTTGGTCTTACTAGCATACATCCAAGAATTTATGCCCCACTGAACGTGAAACCTGAGCACCCGACAGCTTTCAGTGTGGTCATTCCTCCAAAACCTTACTTTTACTACCAGTTTTTGATGAGGGCTGTAGCACTAATGTAGCAAATAACATGCTTAGCCAAACTTTGAACACAGGTTTCTCAGGCCATAAACCTCATCTAGTACTAAACAGATGTGAGAAAAGGTGGACTTCTCCCACCACAAAATCTTAAGGTGTTGGATGTGTCATTATTCCTGAGTCAGCATAAGTTTTCTTTTCTTAATTAAAAAAGAATAAATAAAAAATGCACAAGACATATTCACTCCTCTACTGCAGAAAAGTGCCCAGATCCTGCTGTCATCACTGAGGAAGGCAACTATATTTGCCATGGTTATCTGTGAAACCCTGATCCAACAACAGGAATGGGTACATAAAGTGCGCCCAAAAAGGGGGAAGAAGAAAGCCAGAACACCAGATTAAACACCAAGCAAAATAAAACAGACCCCCCAACCACCAAATCCTCCTGTAAATATTTGTTCCAATTTAATTGTTTAGGTGTTGTAGGGTTCTTCCTTGCCTGGTTGTTGTTTTTGTGGGGTTTTTTTTGTTTGTTTGTTTGTTTGTGGGAGGGGGTTTCTATTGTTTTGCTTTGGGTGGTTTTAGTTTGTTTGGGGTTTTTTATTTGTCTTTTTGGAGGAGAGTGTGTTTGGGTTGGTTTTTTTTTCAGATCTTCCGGTTAGGATTTCTCTACTGATAAATAAAAAATAGTTGCCCAGTCAATTAAATAGACCAAGGTCTGAAACAGCTTGGAAAGCAGGTGTCTGTCTTTTGCATCCATGAGTAGGGATCTGATTTTTTTCCATCTTATACTTTAAAAATTCAAGTCCAGTAAAATCATGTGTATAAATTTTTAACTCCCTATCTCAAGCCAAAGCTCTCTATAGCCCATGTTCTCTGAACTCTGGCCAGCATTAAGGTAGAGCCTGTTAAAAAATACAAAACACAAATCAGAATTAACCCAACCCTGACAAATCCTGTAGTTGCAGCACAGCTTTCAGACAAATGAATATTCTAGAAGTAAATACATTACATAATAAAAATGCACATACCAAATGGTGAAAGATTAATTTAGACCCTTAATAAATTCATTCTTCCCCAATTTATGTCAATGATTTGCATATAATAAAATTGTCCTTGAGCAAATATCTGATAAAGTAATAAACCTGTCAACCGCATAAATTGACTGCTCGCTAAGGCTATCTGGCAGTTGGTTCATACAGAGGCAGATGCTCTGCTACGACACAGTAGCTGCAGGAAACATTTGTCTGTTATGTGATAAGAGGGGAAAACAGAGTCAAGATTAGCTTGGATTTTACTCAAGCTCAATATTCATCACAGAGGAAAGGAATATGCTCTTTAACCAAATCTGCATATGTTAAGTCCCTTGAATTAGACTTTTTCAACTCATCCAAAAAGGATAAAGGTTTTTGCTAAGTGTGAGAGGAGATTAATTAACTGATTTGCAACTGAGCATTTATTTTTTTCAGAATGCTTCAAGTTGATCACATTACCTAATGAATCACCAACAAGTAACAAAAAGCAGAAAAGGAATCTACACAGACAGTATGTTAGCCTAGAAAAATCTGAATCTAAAACGTTAGTCAGGATAGGTCATTAAATACTCATGTTTTCAGAACACCTGCTTTAAGGATGATTAAACTGACACATTTCTCCCAAAATTAATGTTAAAACTTCTGTTGCAAGGTGTTCAGTAGTCCTTTCAACCAATAGCATGTGTATATGAAGAATTTCTTGCTCAGAGGCAAGCCTTGGAAACAGCACAGCCCCTCCTAGTATTACATGAGAGCTACTTCTTAAGTAAAAAATGGGAAAATACTGAGAAAACACAGATATCAATTGCAAACTACTCTTCTGCCCCTTTCCATCCTCTGTGACCACACAGAAACATGGAAAACTGTTCATACAAAGATTACAAAGTATGAGCATTTACTGGGTTAAATTCTTCGGTAAAAAATGGTATTAATTTTGATATGTAATTTCCAGTGATGACCTCCCTGAAACAAGGTCCCTATAAATCATGTAGAGTGAAACTAATTTAAGGGAATGAAAGCAAAAATGCCATGTTTCTTATGTCTAATCAAATAAGAAGAGATGTAAAATTGTGGGTGTTCTGCCTTCTTGCCTGCTCTTTTCTTTAAAAAAAACCAGAACAAAACAAACCAGAGGCACACAGGCAAAATCCCACTCTAACTTTGTCTTTAAGATCCTGCTGAAATTCAGACAAAATTCCATAAAGCAGATGGATTTCTTGCAGTTAAATAGAGAGCACATGAAGAGCGTGGCAGACCTCTGCTTTTCAAACTCCTGGGAAGTGAGACTTCTCAAGGAGTTTGAAGTGATAATTGCCATGCACGATGCCAATTATTTATATGGCTGTGTCCAGTTGGAAAAGGCAATTTTCAGCATGTCTGCTCCTGATGTACTATGAGAAAATATGCCTCACAAGCAGAAAAATCAAAGCTGTACGAGAATCTGCTCCTGGTAGAAGTGAGAAGCGGATGCTTACACATAAGGAGCTGTCAGAGTCAACTGAAAAAAGTCACCTTATCAGCAGCAAAATGACAGAGTCAGAACTGATCCAGTCCCAGGTCTATTACAAGCCTCAGATTCTCCCACAGAAAGCTTAAGGCAGCATTTATATATAAATCTATATATTAAAAAAAAAGGCAAACACGAAACCTAAAACAACAAACTGCAGTTTTCAAGAAATAAATATTGCAGAGGAAAGATGCTAGTTATATATGTCAACTAAATAGTTATAAAACAAGATGTATAATATTTCCTACCTGTACTGTATAATATTTGTATTATTGAAAGCTGGACCAAAAGCAATCAAGTTTGTATATTTCACTGTAATTTATCACTTCTAGCAAAAATGAAAAAATTGCTCTCAGTCCTCCAGAGCTTCTCAAATGTGTTTGCACATCATTGGAGTTTAAACAGCAACAGCCATGTTTCAACACAGCTCTGAGAAACAACAAGACTGTTGACATTATCTCTTTTCTTCTAGTCATTTTGCCCTGAATGAGCAATGTATTCCCAGTAGGTGTGCCAAAGTTCTTACCCAAGTGACAGAAATCAAGTAACCTGGGGGAAGAACCAGATACCAAGCTCCAGCACCCCAGGGCACACATCAGTATTCTCTTCTCGCAGAGCGCCAGCTCAGACCTTGCCAGTGAACAGGAAACACAAAGACTCAAGTGCAGCCCTGCAGAGGACACTGCCAGCATGTTTAGGCTTTATTTGGAAATCTTCTTTCCTTGCATCAGGCTCTATGATTACTCTTCACCAGCACTGGAATAGTGAACTTCTAGTCAATATTGCACATGCTGAATTTATTTTTATTTTTTTTTAAGACTTAAAAGCACATAGTATGGACCTCAATTTAAGGGTATTTCAGCATGCCTTTCCCATCATGGTTGTCCATCTTTGAGGATCTGGCCTTCATATTATGCTTGTGCTAGTTATAGAGACTGGATACCCCATAGGAGACTGGTTACTGCTCCTTAATTCCTTGCCGGACCCAAGAGGCAAATTACAGATCTGCCTCAATCTGCAACAGCTGTCTGCAGTGCCTCTGGAGTCAGGCAGAAAATAGAGACTGCAGAGTCTATTTCAAGTTTTCTGCTTAACCCTTCTGTTTCCCACTATCCCCCAAGGGATCCTCGTGTGTCAAAAGTCAGCATAGCAACCGGGGGATTTTATCTGTGTGCTGGTTTGAAGGCAAAGCAGTGGGGGATCCCAAGTCAGAACCACAATTTAATAGGAAAATTAAAATAAGATGCAGTAGTACAAAAACACTGACAGAGTCAGAATACAGCCTAACACCCTGTGGGTCAGGGTGTTGGTAGCAGTCTGATTAAATGGAGGCTGCAGTCCTTGGAGTGACACATGGGGTTCGGTTGAAGCAGTGATCCTGTAGAAGGGTGTAGTTTTTTTCTGAAGGTCCAATGCTGATGTAGAAGGGTCTGGTTTTCCTCTGGGAATCCCATGGAAAAGGCTACCTGTGGTGTACCAAATCTCAGATTATATCCAGGCAGGAATGCTCGGCTCCTCCCCTAGGCGGAGCATCTCACAATGGGATGATGTAATTTTGTCAGTTGCACAGTCAGACTCAATGGTCCTTTAACAGAAGATATCCCCCTGGAGGGAGGATGGGTTGTGGAAGAGGTAAAGAACACTGCCCCACCTGTTTTTAACAAATGGTAATAGAAAACATACTTTTGGTTACATCATGCATTGCAATCTAAGACAGTTTGTTAGGTTTTTATTATTATTAATTTTTTTTCAGCTGTTTCAGATTGTGATTTTATTCTCTGTGCTGCCAGGTGAAGTGGGGTGACACCTGATGTTCCTAAAGTATGTTTGAACAAATTGACACTGCAATGAGCACAATTTACATAGCAGCAAGAAGGATTTAGTTAAATAAACGGGAACAGGAGTATTTCAAAAGCCTTGATAATGAAGGTACACATAGATACAATATATCTAACAAAAACAAAATATGATAGAGCTGAAGACTCCAGGGCATTTTCTAAGTGAAATAACAGAGTAGTTTCCTATCCCCGTCTAGTACAAGAAAGCAAAAATTTTATTCAATTTATGGAATTACATAGGTATGTGAAAAATTAGATCCCAGTCTATTTCCTGAGGTGCCTAATACCCAATGCTGAAAATCTTCCTAATATGATGAAGCAGCTCCTCTGTGAGCAAGGTTTCATTTGTGAGCAATTCCCAGGGTGTTGCAGTAGCTGCAAGAGAGCAGCTTATACCAAGATTGGCTGTGGAGCTCATGTAGGAGGAGAGACACAAAAGAGATATGAAAAAAATCAGAGGCATGGGAGAGTTGAGGATGCTTAAGAGTTACACCATTGTGCCTAGGCTATATTCATCTTTGTAATAAAGTACCTGGGAAAAAAAAAAAAAAAAGACTAAGACATAGTTCTTTCTTAATAGAAATGTCATGCTTTCAGAGATCGGTCATGACACTTAAGCTGACAAAATTCCCTCTACCCTCTGCTACTGAGAAATCTCTTCATCAAAACTAAGGAGTCCCACATATGTTTGCAATAATGTTTGCAATAATGTTTGCAATGGGCAGCCACAAGTGATTAACTGTAAGTGATAAAAAATCCTATTCATCTCTCTGAAAAAAAAAGCAAACACATGACCATTATGAGTCTCCTTTCACTCCTCTGACAGTAAGTCAAAATTCAGCATCAAATTATGAAGTAGGAGCTTCTTCATAAAAAGCTAAGAATTCTGAGCTGGTTTTCCCTCTGAGTCTTTGCCTTTCCTCACTCATTATCCTCTCACCTGGCATAAAATGGTCAGCCACCCTCATCAACAGAGAAATCATATGTCACAGCTCCTTGTGCTCCTAGAACACTCTGGGGTAGGGTGAAGGGCTTGGGGAAGCACTTCCAGGTGTCTTCCACCTCTCTGATGTTTGGCAGGAGAGTTTCTTTCTGCTGGGTTTTAACATTCTCAACCTCTCTGTCATGGACAGTAAAAGTTTATAGATAAGTAATTACAGTACGTAGAACTAAAACTTTTCTCTCAGGAGACATTTCAGGCTAAGCAACCATTTTCTTAGTCTTCAAAGAACTTAAAGGGAAGAGCTGTTCTTCACAGGTTACTCTATGGGTTTAGGGCTCCAAAAGGTCAAGTCCTGATCTTCAAATCCCTCGTCTAGCAGGTCACAATGTCTCCTGACTACATTGAAACTCCTTACACAAATCAGATTAAGTGAAGTGTTCATGGCAGGTGACAATCTTGACGACATGCTGAAAAGTCCAGAGAGTCACCATTATAGGAATGTTTTATACACACAGTGACATTATGTCACTTTTTATTAGAAGCCATTCAAATTTTTGGTAAAGCATAAAGTGGAGATGTCCACAGGGCCTATAGAATTAGAAACATAAAGCATGAGTCACTCAGACTTTTAGCAATGATGGTTTCTTTTGCTAAAGGTATGAATTACAATTCCAGCTTCATGCTCAGTGAAAATTTTGCACTAACTAGAGAGGCCCAGTTTATACATTCTCAAAAGGAAATGAAAGGCAGAATGAAACCTTCTTTCCTGTCCACAGAGTCTGAACTACAGCTGCTATATTTGAGGAATGCAAGCAAGAAAGGTGTATGGTTTACAAACTGCATAAATTCCAGCTCCTTAAAAGGCAAAATTTACTGGACCGAGGCCAGTCAAAAGGTTTCAGTATCACAAGGTTTGTAACCCCAAAGTGATAACAAGAATACACGTTGCTACACACTCACTGGTCTCCTACTGTCTCTTTCATGTGCTTAGGAGCGACGTACTCCAACCTCTGGCATTTCAGTAATGCTTCTCCACAGGCTCTTCAGAGAAACAAGCAGCAGTCACACCACTACCACTGAGATAATAGCACTTGGTTTACTTCCACTTTTCAATTGTTCTCTGAATCATGAATATCACTTGTCATATCAAGCAGAAACCAGAACAGCTTAATCAGCAGTCTAAATGGTGCTTCAGTTTTGTGCTATGCTGTCCTATGTAAGAGCTGCCCCCCTACAAGCACTTACTTGTCCCCATACACAGCCCCTGGGTTAAACCTTTCCTTTAAGAGGCCTTGGCCTAGGTAGGAGGTTTCAGCTGAGTATTGCAGCAGCTGGTGGCTGTTTAGTGCTTTCAGAAAGATTTACCATATGAGAGTGGAGAGAAAAAAGAAACCTCACCTAGAACAATGACAACAAAAAATCCCTAAATGCATCCATGATCAGAAAATCCTCAACCTTCAAACATTTTATGCCTGGTAGACTGCTGAAAAAGTCACTCTGTCCCTGTTGCTGCCTTCCCTCAGGCACCCTCTCCACTGGCCACAGTGAGTGACAGGGCACAGGGCTGGGATGCTCTCTCTGACCCAACTCAGCTGTGGTTGTGCTGTGATGGAAACACACAGTCAGTTAGAAAGACTTTAGAGCTGTACAGTAAAAAAAAAAGCACATGGGAGAGAGCCTCAGCTGGGTGGACAATGATGCTGCAGTGCTTTACATAACTCAGGTCTCACTCTCACACATTAGTGGCCTTTAATCAGTTCATTGAAATGGCTTAATGTAAAATTAGGGTTCATCAGTAGAACAGAGCAGCTTTGGAAACAATAGGCACTTTTTCCTAATCAATATCCTAGATCTTCTATCAGCTCTCACAGTGAATCAGTATTACATTTCTTTGGTTTTATAACCCCTCAAGTAACCTGAGATACATTTCTTAAAAATGTTGGAATGAAATAAAGATGGAATTGTGCCTACACACTGCAGTTCAGCATCTCACAGATCTACAGTATTTATTTCTTACTATCAATAGACTCATTTTTAATAACATGAGTAACCACTGTTTTAATGTTTATTCCACTGTCTATATATATACATAATGATGTCAGTGGTAAATAATGGTAAAATTGATATTGTGTTAATACATTTCCTCATCCGCTATTTTTAAGGATGAATGAATTAAGTCAGGGGTGGTTCTGTAAGGGAGGATATCTGGGGAATATATTCTCCCATAACCTCTTTGACTTGGAATTTAATACACAGATGTAAACACACCTGGTTTCTGCTGGGAATAAAACCAGGACCATCTCACAAGGAAGGCAGGGGGCCAGGGCCAATAAAGGTCTGCACTGCCTACAATTTAGGCATCGCTAATTCTGTACTTCAGGAAGTTGGCTCCAAAGGGAAATCTAAAACCATAAGAGATTTTTAGGCTTTCTACACATTTGGTAAAGCACCTAAATCTCCCAGTGCTGGTGCTGGTTAGAGATCTCCAGTATGAAATGCTGAGCACAGGCATACCTCTGGATTCTAGACCGTGACATCACCACTATTTCCCATTTTTCGCCAAGAACTGTCTAACGTAAAATACAGAAATCAGTCCTGCTGTCAGGGCTTGCCAGAAAGGACTTGCTGCTTTCACTTGGGTACTTTAAACACAAAGACGTCCCTGCTGGTTGTTCTCTTTTTAAATATTGCATTGCTTGTTGCACAGTGACCTAGATTCAGCAAGATAGAAGCTGAATTGTTTTGGATGCCAAAAGTGCTTTCAAAGAATGCCCTACTTGGACCCAAATAGCTGTAAACTCTACGTCAGGGCTCTCCCCTGAGAGATAGCAGTGGGAATTTAAATGTCTCCAGCCTGAGGGCAACAGTGAACTGTACTGTTCAGCTTCTTGGGCAACCCATTTTAGCTACCAGAGGATGCTTAAAAGAAGGTTAATGCTTTTTCTTCAATTTAAAGATACTACAACTGCTGGGTGAGAGGTATGTTTCTGTCAGTGGCTCTGCTGAGCTCAGAACCTCCTGTTAAATCAGACCTTTTACTAGAGGGAGGGTGGAGCTCAAGCAGGAGACAGGTATTTGGTCTGAGGCAGATTTGGGCATATGAGCATGGACATCTGCTAATTTTCATATGAAATGAGGCACAAGGTAGAGCTGTCTTCTGGAGTGATGCTTGAGCTTCCAGTTTTGGTCTTGGACACCTGAAGCCTAAATAAAAGCCTGAATAAATGGTTTAAACACAGTGGAAGTGAGTGGAGGGGGTGTAGTTTGGTTGTCATTTTCCCCACCAATTTTATATATGCAGTACTTGCCATATTATTAATCATTAATACTGAAATAAAATTTCCTCCTCTGCAGCTGCTTGCAGGCAGAGCCCATTGTCAGTATCTCAGTCAGGAGCTCATCTCTTAGAATTCTGTTTCTTCATCTCTCTGAATGATTTGATTAGGGATTTTATTGTTTGAGAAAAAATTCAGCTGTCAATATTCCAAATCAGCTGCTCTATTTTATGTTCATCATCCATTCTTATTTAACATGTGTGATCTTAATATGTACAAATGTGAGGCCCTTCACATTTCAAAGATTAGGTGTAGCCCCATGCAAACAAAAAAACCAAAAAAAACCACCAAAAATCACAATATATTTACCTACTTCTCATTCCATCAATAGCTGAGATAGAATATTGCCTGGCTAAGAACACAGAACAGATGTAAGACCAAAATTATTGATCTGATGGATTTGATTATAGGACTGTGACCCAAAATTTGCTCATTCTTCTGATAATCTGGTAGGATTGCTTTGTTTGTCTAATTGTTTCACTGAAACATATGGTTTTACAAAGTAAATTGGGATGAGAACATTAAAGTTGGATCCCTAAGAATATTTTTAATCTATAGAATCAGAAAAAGCTATATTATGAAACCATGGCTCAAAAGATATTAATGTCAAATATGAATTCTAAAATTATTTAGGATTTTGGTTTCTATATTGCAAGAAGGTAAATACGGGGCACCTTGACAACCACTGCTTCCCCAGGTAGCAAGATTCAAAAAACCTAAATTGCAATACTCACTTCCAAGAATGTATGTTTTGATCCATTTTTCCATGACAATGACTGTAATTCTGCTCTTATAGAACTATTCAGATCTTAATACTGGACTGGAATATTTGGTAGAAAAACATATCCTCAAGCAGCTATAAAATGTACTGTTTTTAATGCTTTATCAGAAGTAATGTATGACTTTGGTATCTTTCAAATTAATACCACCAACAATGTAAATACAAGTTTTTGCAAAACACACAGAAACACCGAGAGCTTATGGCTTATAATTAAAAATATTCAGGAGATTCAAAGACCAGTACCAGGCATAACAGAACAACCCTGATCAGCTGTAGATGGGATCTGCCAGTTTAACACCAGGTACTTTTCTATAATATATAGAGAAAACTTTAGTGGATTGCACACCTCAGATTCAGTATTGTAAATGTTTTCATTCCAGTTGTTATATCTTGTGATGGCCTTTGGCTAAGGGCACTTTTATATTGGGAACGTAAGGCTGAGCTGAAAATGCTTGTTCTAATGGTCAGCTTTGGCACCATTTAAATTTCTGCATTCAGGGAAATAGCCTTGAGACACTGAATGCTCATGGATATCCAAGGGTGAAACCCTCTCTCACTGTCTCCAGCCCACACCACTCTGCATTTCCTCACCTTTATAGTGGTAACAATGTCTGACATGGTGCAGTCTGGGGGCAGAGCTCACACAGAATGCCTGGCTCTGGAGAGTTTCATTTGCCAGCTGACCAACTTCAATATGGATGTTGGTGAGACAGCGCCTAAGGAACCCCCACAGCACAAGATTTATCCAAGACATTTTTTTAGGGGTTTCCATGAATGCTGTAATACTACATTATTACCTCCACGGTGTCTGATAAAAGAACATAGCAAATAATCTGCCATGGAATACATCCTACATTTTTAAACTCAGCAGCCTGCGGTTGCCATAGTTACTAAACATACTGTAAACATTGTTTGTTATTTGCAATATGTTGCCCTTAAGAGAAGCAGAGCAATATACGTAGCATAGCTACACAGAAAACCCACCGAATGTTTGCAGTTGGAATTGATAACTTGTGTTGGCAACTTGCCTTGCCAACTTGTCTTTCCAGATGAGTGGATGGTGTTTCCTGCTGTGGAAGCAGCGCTCAAACACTTCAGGAGGAAGAGGCAAGCAGGCTCACAGTGTCAAACGGGATCATGATATCAATTAAGTAGGGAGTGTTCAAAAAAAATGATAATGGAATGACTAAATTGGTAAGGCAGCGTTACGTAAGTAAACTCATCAAGTTAGTATAAAGCACTCAAATGTTCCATGTCCTTTCTCAGTGAAGGACTGTGCATCTCTCTGTATTAGAGATATCTGTGCATTAGTTATTACTAACCAAAGAGTCTTGGCATCTGATTAAACAGATGAGCAATTCTATTGACCACTCTTACAAATATCAACTGAAGGCAGCTCTAACAGTGTGGTAAATGTGGAAGGCACATTCACAACTGAAGACTGCACAGAGATTGCAGCAGCATTTTAAACTTGCAGCTAATATTGTATGAAAGTTTCATTTCATAGTAGCTGGAAACAGCTTTGTCAGGGTTCTTTCTCATTCTTTCAAAATCCTGATTCACATCTCTCTACCAGTCAGAGCCCACATGATTCTTGACTAGCTCCACCACATTACATTTTTCCTTGTTAAATGATCATGCAAGCAGATGTGGTCAGCCTTTGAAATATTTTTGCCTAATGATACAAGCCACAATTGGACTACCTCAGTTAAGCTGTTGGAAATCATAGGAGTTCACAGGCAGATAAAAGGAAGACAAAATTTCAGTTCATTTGCAAGCCACAGTTAGAAATCAGTGTCTCAGTAGACAAAAATCCTAAATACCACAAATCCAATTTTAGTCAAATTTCCTATGTAGTACTGTTCCTTCCTATTCACCTCTTTACTGATACAGCATGAGCTTACTCCTTACCAGGAATAGGATGATCCCCACAGAAGAGGTATTATGAATAGCCCAGCTATGATAAATGATTCAGAGCCTGATCCCGAACAGAAATCAAAAAACATCTAAAAAAGCAAAAAGAATAGAGAGTTTCAAGTGGTTTCATCCCCCTTAAATTTGCTTTTTGACAAAGTCATTATTCAGAATAGAATCATCTTTGACAGTCCTTTCAATACGTAAAGGGCGCTTATAAGAAAGATGGGGACAGACTTATTTTCATAAAAAATGTTGTGATTACGAAGGGCAATGATTTTAAAATAAAAGAGGGTACATTCAGACTAGAAATAAGGAAGAAAATTTTTACAATGGTGGCAATGAAGCTCAGGCACAGGTGGTCCAGGGAGGTGATAGATGCCCCATCCTCAACACAATCAAGGCCAGGCTGGACAGAGTCCTGAGCAACCTGATCTAGTGGAGAACGTCCCTGCTCAATAGAGGGAGGTTACAGCAAATGGCCCCTTCCAACCAAACCATTCTATGATTCAAGATATTTTCTGGAAGTATATTTTATTTGAAATGCAATTTATAACTACTCAGATATACTTTCACTTTTGGCCTCATGGAAGCCTGTGAAAAAAGCACCTAGGGCACAGCTGCCATATTTCAGCAGAGACAGCCTGCTCCAGGGCCCTAAGCCAAGAAAATACAGAGAAATCAGGATTAGACTGCCAAGATGTGTCCAGGACAATATTTCTTGTCAAAGGCCTTGGTGCATCAGGGCCAGTGCTTATTATGTGGTGTCAGAGCAATCCACTAAGACTAAAAATTAGAGGAGCATTTCTCTTCTGGGGGAGCATACTGCTGAAACTATCTTTGATGGGGGCAAAAATCAGAGAAAAACCTCTGTGTTTTTCTTCCCAAAAGTCTTTTTAGGTACAGCTTTATAAATGTCTGAATGGGAACTATACAGAGTTGTTATCTGTCCTAAAAGGGAAAGAACCTGATTTAGTGAATTATTTTCAAAAATACGTGCCGTGTTCTATTTTCACTCATGTATTTCTCTGTCTGTTATGTTTCTAACTTGATGCCAGAATGAGTTCACTGGGCTCAGGAGAGTCCCTTGCAACCTAAGGGTTGTGTAGTTGCAACAGGGTCCAGGACTTCTGATGGAGCTCACTTGATACTACTGCTACACAAGGACACCAAAATGAGCACAACTTGGTTTTAAACATCATTACTGTCCCTCCAATGCTGCCCCGGGCATTTCTCATTTTAGAGAGGGCATTTTGGCTCTATGAACAATGAAATACAGAAATACAGAGAAGATTCAGAAAAAGTTTGGCACACTTTAATAGAAAAACACAATACCCCTTTTTGCTAGATAGCAGTAAACTTGTCTATTTTTTCTCAATTTTTATATCATGATTTTAACTAGTGTTTGACCAGCCCTACTCATAAATAAATATCTGTCTTTTGAAGTGGCAGAAGTACAGAGCACAGATATGTCATTTTATCTGTGATTTTTGACTACACAATCTAAATAAACAGAGCACAGACCAGACCAACTCAGTCCTGGCACAGATGAAATTAAACTGTTATTTGTGTAAAAGACTAGAGTTTCAAAGCTGAAATCCAAAATAATCAGAGTATAATTACTGTCCCCTGGCATTTGAAACTGTACGATTGCTTTGAATATTCCAATTTGTGGAATTGTTTCAATGAAACACAAATGTAACCTCTCAAAGAGCTGAGGCTAAAGAAACACTATATTACTCCAGAATAAAGATATTGACTCTGGTTTCTAGGCCAAACTGCAATATGTATGCTATCTCCTCCCCCTGTAGAAATATCCCAGAATTTTCAGGTGGAATATATTACTTTCTGAGTTATACAGCTAAGGAAAGATCCTCCCTGATTATATCAGTTTTCTGATATGTAAATGAAAGGAGTGCCTACCAGGAGATTCAGACAGATGTTGAATAAAGCCCACTGTAGTTCAGATTATCTACCATAAACTTCAGAAGTCAAAAAGAACTTTTTGATTAGGTATGAGAAACTAAACAGCAGCCAAAGAAACCTCTGAAGCATAACAACATATTTCTTCTGGAAATGAAAAAGAAGTGAAACAATCATGAAAAAACAAATAAACTAGTAATGCAAACAGTGTCCTGAAACTAAACTGCTTTCTGAAGTTTATATTACCTGAGATTTCCAAGTATAAACTCTATGGGATTTATTTGGCCATAATCCAACCACAAGACAAGGAAACAGGCAAGAAATAGTGTTTTAAATTTTCAAACAGGAAGACTAAGAATTCAAGTTAAAAAAACATATTCTTGCACAGGATTTGAAGTGTAAATAACCAGAATTAGTAGCAACTACTATAATTTTGTGAGAAGTCCTAATGAAGAGTTTGGTGAAGAGCAATGCTCTCAAGTTAACCACACACACTTTTGAAATTATCAGCTCTTCATAATTTTTTTATTATTATTTGTCTAGTCAGCCTAAAATATGTCAAAACCTCTCTTCATTTCTGACACTGCTGAGCTAATTTAACTCTAGGCAGACTTTCACTAATTTAACCCAGTGCCTGACAAGGCTCTGTGTGTGGAGCATGAAAGGAAGACGGTTGAAGTGGGAATAGAGTCAATTTCAGTCACTGGCTCCTGAGGACAGGGAATAATAGAAGCTGAAAGAACAATCAAATTATTTCTTGAATGACTGTTTAAAAATATTTCACCTCTAGAGAAGAGCAGCTTCAAAAATTGGTGTGGGATATGGAGCTTTTTTTTGCTTGATTATTGGTTAGAACCCCAAGCAGGTCAATAGTGAATTGGAGTCACCTGCACTCAGCTCCACAAAAATGTGAAATGAGCAGGTGATCTGGGCAGCTCCTACAAGACATATCCATTTCAAAAAACACATGAGATGTAATGAATGTACTGACATCCTTCTGGTAGCAGGACTGAGGATGTGGAAACTGAACAGAAACTGCTCCATCAGAGCACATTAAACCACAATATGGGAATAAAGCCATTTAGACTTAGAAGTTTTATTCTCTAATTTAATTCTACCAGTATGGCACTTTCTCAAAACCTATTTAGGGTGCAAATCTCCAAAGAAACTATAAAAGCATCAAAATCTCTAAAAGATCCAGTTAATGATGCTTTCATTTTGTATATTTGATGTAACACAGTGAACCTCTTGCTTTCCTAACACATTTTCAGTTATTTGTCTCATAAACCAGGATGCTTTGAAGGCAAGAACTTCTGCACAGAGAATCTCTTTATCTGCCAGAAGTTTCATGTGTCAGTAAGTTACAATGAAGAAACAAGGTTTTTTTGCATGCAATAGTCTAATGTCAGTCATTTGAAATAGGGTTATGTCCCTTGGCATTTATTAATTACACTGAAAATTCCCTAGACTATTTGAACACACTACAATCACTGTTTCTTATGACATTCAGGTAATTGAGGCTGCACTGCATTTTATATTGGAAAAATTGGATTTCTTTTTTTTAACTACCTGAAAATGGCTTCCCTCTTGCAAAATAGTTACCCTAGGCCATATTATACTCTTTCAGGAAAGAATTAATCTAAGATTTTGATAAATAGACTATCAGACAAAGAAAAATGGAACTAGAGAAAGCTACAGAAAACCCTTAGGAAAAATGTCTTCTCTGGGATGCTAGTACAGCACTGCAGAAAGTTATTTGGGGTAGCTCTCAGGTAGGCAAACAATGACTGACCTCATCAAGTGCTGGAGACTGTCTTGCCTTGAGGGGGAAGCTGGACCCCATGAGCACTCCTGTGGTCTCTTATGGATGATATTTCTGTCCCTCCTTCACTGAGCTGTTGCTGTGATTGTTTGGATTGAATTAGTGCACAGAGGCTGCAATTTAAGGAATCACCTAAGAGCAGTTGAGGGGGCATGGCCATTAACAGAATGGATTAAAACCCTTGTTTAGGTAATCTCCAGACACCGGGCCCCTGTGCACAGACAGTAATGGTTTTGCTATCACCTGCAGACAAAAAAAACCCTAAAAAAGCAAAAACCAAAAACTAGAAGCATGAAAGTGAGAGACCAGATATTAAAATAGAAAATTACAACCTAAACTGGAGTGAAAAAAGGATTAAAGGTTATAATGATCTGAAAAAAAAGCACGACGTAAGGGGTTGAGGAATGAAGACACACTGGATATGGGACGGGATACCAGCTCTGTACACCACAAGTAAACTACAAATATTAGGAGGAGAGGGAGACAGAAATGCATGAGAGGACATAGAAGTAAACTCCATCAACATTTATCCTCACTAGAGGCAAAAATAAATTCTAGAAAAGTTGATAAAGGATGTTTGAACTGCAATGGTAGGCAGCATCAGCAAGTTCAGAACTTTTTCCACTACTATGGCTACATTGGTAGCAGTGTCCTGCCTATGTTTAAGATTAATTCAGATGTTAGCACAAGTCCGCTGTATAAACAACCAGAAACAACAAAAATCACCCCAAACTAACAGACAAAAAACCAAAACCAAACACAGCCTGAGGGAATTGTAAACAGCAAGTGAACTGAAGCTGTCATTTACTTCTTGACTGCACATTAAATAAAGCACAAAAGAAAAGGCAAAAGGGGAATGCTGTTTCATTTATGATTAAAGTAACCCATCTTCCCTTTCTATCAAAAGGCTCTATGGGGACAATTCTGGTGTGTCACTTTCTTAGCCGTGGGTGGCTGCCTCCCGTGTGGGAGACAGTGTCAGGTGCAAACAGCTCGGCTCTCCTCACTCTCTGTTGCTCTCAGCTGTAGAGGCAATATCCAATTTTTGCCTATCAGGAGCTTAACTGCTGGACTGCTCAGAGGCTTTCTGCTTGCTTGTCCTGAGTGAGGCCTTGTTCTGGCCATACTCCAGTGCTGCATTTCAGCCCCCACTCTTGCCCTGTCATTGCAGGGAAATAAATTGAACTCTGATTTCTGTGAACCAAGTCCAGATTTACAGCTACACATTTGTAGCTAGGAAGCAAAGTCTTGGTTCTCTTTCAAGGCTTCTGTGCAGTCCATACTGGAAGCTGTACAGTGCATTGTTTCCAAGTTCTCTTTATGTGCCAGGCACAAAGCAACCCTGCTCGATCTTTTGAGGATGATATGCAGAGAATAAAAAATAAGGAACAGAGAATTCTATCAGGATAAACAGTCATAAAATGACTGCTGTTCTCAGTCTTGCAAAGTAGAATTCAGCCAGGTGACTTCAAATTTTTATGTTTTAGTCAGTATAAAACTGTTCACTGTATATGGTTAAGTATAACCAATTTACCAGGTGTGACTCAGAGAACACAGCAATGATGTTCTTGTGCTGGACTCTTTTCTCCATCATTGTCCCAAGTTCCTTGGATGCATGCCCCACTAGTTTTTGTTCCTCTGCTCTATAGGCATAATACTGCAGATTAAAAAAAAAATTAAAAAAAATCAAAAACAAAAACAGAAAAGCTGTTAAAATAATTACTGGTCCACTGAAACTACTTAAGGATCATTTTTGGATGGAAAAATATAGACATTCCAAGTCCCAAGCCTGCTCTGACCCTTGCTTGATTGAAAGCAACATCTGTTTTCCAGGTTTCCAGCAATGCTTGGCTAGCCAGAAGTAGCCAATTGCAGACATGTGTGACATTTCCTCAGCACATTATGTTGACATCACTGACATGCACCTTATTAGAACAATGAACAACAAAACTTCTCAACACCTTTTAAGTCTCAAATAGCTCCATCCCAGGAAATTCAAACTGGTTTTTTTCTTTCTTTCCTTTTGTCCCATTCTTTTTGGGGATGTTCTGAGCTCCTAAAAAAAAAATCCATCAGTACTCCCTCTTTGAGAGCTGTAGATGCAGAGATTGATATTCAAAAAAGCTGGCATAAGTTTACTCGTACACACCAAAGAACAAAGGAAACCCCACAAGAATGGGTTTATAGGGAATAATGCAAAATCAAACCACTGCAAGCAGATATTGCTTTATTTTTCCTTTTGTAAAGTGAGAAAGTATAGCAGGAAGACAGGAGTCCACAAGAGAGACCGTTCATATGTTCATTCTTTAGCTGCAGAGAGACTACACCAAAAAAAAAAAAAAAAGGAGTTAGTATTTCAAAGCTGAACTTCTGTCAAATTTGAAATTAGATCAGGAAAATAAAGACTGTAATATCAATACAATACAGTTCTGAGGCCCTTAATAATAAATAATTTTAAGATCAAGACACTATTTTGTTTAACAGACTGCTGAAACAGAGGTGTCTGAATAGAGCAAATGTGTAAACAGCAACCTTTTCAGGAGAAGCTATTTGATAGCTCCACCTGGGACATGAGATACTATCAGGCAAGTCACAAAATGTGTGGTGAAAGTAACTTAATTCAGTAGTGAAAGAAAAATAAATGTATGAATACTTTAACATTAATGCCAGATGAGACCCGAGCCACCTTCCTCTGTGTCTCCGTAGCTGCAGCCCTTGAGAAGGCAACCGGACCAGCAGCTCCTGGAATACCCAGCCCTGGTAGCCTGGGTAGTCCTCCTCCTCCTCCTGGATAGTCAGATTCATCTCCAAGAAAACAGCTCTGATTTACCTTACCCTGGAGTCAGTACCGTCCCTTCAGCCCCTGCTGCTTGAAATTCACTCTGAGATACGAAGCCCAGTTTAGTTCTGCAACAGGAATCACGCTGCTCTTAATCAATTTTACCTTATCAATTTACCAATTTCTGCCCCTATTTAGCCTCTGGTTTTGGTGGTAAATCTGGTGGCCATACTCTCTCTTTTAGTCCTTCCTACCTGAACAACCTGGCTCCCCCAGCTAACATTATCCTGAACAACATTCCTTACATTGTATACAAACTGAAAAGCAAGACAGTTAATTACATGAGCAACTTTCACACATGGCCTGACCACGAATGTGCTTTGTGCCTTAACTGCACACGTATGGCAAACACATAGGCAGAATTTGAAGACTTTATCTTTGAATCACAGTGCAACTGAGGGAAATTGGCAACATAGGCAGCTGATTTCTGCCTATTTAGACATTATGTAATCCACTTTGTTTAACTGTGGTGACTGACTGATGTGTATACTTCTTTCAAGCCTTCATTGTTACTCAAGCAAAATATAATATCTAAAATAGAACAGGATACAAATAATTCTGCTCACTATGCTCTATTTAGATCTATTTGCATCAGTTAAAGACAACCCTGCAGTTAAAAATCAGACAGAGGAAGTCTGAGTAGAGTTTCTTCTAAAAGTTTGGGCCTGGAATGAAATCAGTATTCTAAGCATTTTTCACACACACAGCCTCACTAGATTCCATTTTAATTGCTGTATTAATAAGGCAAAGCAGATGGGTTTTTTTTAATTCTCAAAAGTAAACACATTCAGGTATGTAGTATTTCCAAGTTTTGGATATCTGTAGAGTTCAAGCTACAGGAAATATGCCAGGCTTCAAAAACATTACAAAAAAACCAACCGAACAAAAACCAAAAACTCCCAAACAACCAAAGAAAAACCATCCCAATACAAATCTGTCTTTGCTTGTATTACATACATCACCTTTGATTACTGAACTTAAAAGAAGTTTAAATTGATCTTCCATTTGATCAATAATTCTGCTTGCTTATTTTTCCCATTAACATCAGAAGTGAAAATAAACTAGCCATTTATACATTTGTTTAGACTTTTGAATGAGTTTCATTTTCTGCTTCTAATGCAATGTTTGACTTACATGCATCACACGGGAATGCTTGTTTTAAAATTCATTTCAATTGGAAATTCTATATTCTGGAAGTTGTGCAGGAAACCTGTCTTGGTCTTCAATTAAACAAAACTGCAAGCCTAGCATGATACCGTCCATTTAAATCCCATTTTCTGAATGTTGTCTTATTGTTTATAAAGCATGATGCAGTTAATGAGTAGGAGAACCAGCTCAATTTATCTTCATTACTGAGCACATCAGCAGTGGACCCAATGGACATCACCCAGTGCATTGGGGTTGGAACAATCATCTGCATTTTTGTGCTCATCAGAATCCAGAAAACCCTGCACTGTGCACAGGTGGAGCTGCCTCATGCTGTAAAACTTCCCCTTTTTGCAATGATGTTCAAAAATAAACAAACCAGCCTGGGGGATAAAGGCACAGGATGTGAATAAGGATATTTGTGATCCAATCAGAGACTCCTTAATTGACCCTTAGGGTAAATCATTATTGTCCTTTAATTATTTATTTGCGTATGTGAGAAACAATGTTGTGCAGTGCTCAAATACATTATTGAGGTATGCTCTAGTTAGAGACTTATATTTGATTTTGAAAGAGAAGCTTGTTTAATAACAGTTTTTCTTTCTGATAATAGAATAATGCATAGAGACTTTAGCCTTGAAACAGTGCCACAAAGATAGACATTATGTTACTTCAAAATAAAAATTAGAAAAAAATTAATACCCTGTGCTAAGGAGAAATGAGTACTGCTAACAGAAAAAAATAACAAACAAGTAACAATCCCCAGGAATGGTAGTAATTGCAACAGGCAGTGATGTTAACATATTAGCCCTCCAACCACTGCCAAGATATTTATGAGCATCAATTTATTTACAGGCAGCTCTGGGAGAGGCAGCCTAGGATAAAGCTGTTAAGTTTTGAGAAGGGTACATGGGTGACAAAGCCTAGCATAATGCAGGCAGAAGAAGGTTACATTATCAGAATTTGAAATATGATGAAACCTCACTCACGTTTACTATAAAATAGTGAGGTTATGGATTTGGGCAGGATATTCAACTGCACCGATATTTAAATTTGAGCAAATACTGTGGGATCTTTTTCAAGGCCTTCCCAGAAGGTTTTCCCAGTAATATATTCTCTGGGGTTCCATCATTTCTATTGCAGTTATTTTTAAAAATCCAACAAACAAACAAACAAAAACAAAACAAAACAAAACAAAAAAAAAAGAAAGAACTGAAGCAAGTGTCACAAACATAGGTGCAAACAGAACCCATTGTCAAAGCTGTGATCTGGGCTCCCTATAGA
The DNA here is from genome assembly GCA_013400175.1 of Phainopepla nitens. Lineage (NCBI taxonomy): Eukaryota > Metazoa > Chordata > Aves > Passeriformes > Bombycillidae > Phainopepla > Phainopepla nitens. The sequence goes on along the minus strand of VXBQ01006095.1, from coordinate 563,344 downwards.
TACTCTGATGTCACATAGGCACACCTGTACTTGTAGAAGAATAGTCTCTACACAGCTCACACACAGCAAACTGAACCTCCAGGGTTAAAAGCATGAGTGAAAGTTATTGTTTGCTGCCCCTGACTGTAACAAGCCTTTATATCCTGGTGAACATGCAGAGAAAAGGCCTTCCAAAACACATTGATCAGTATGAACCAGAAACAGCACCACACAGCTCTGCTGAACAATAAATATTCTCCAAACTGTTCAAATTATGACTATAAAGTATTCAGATAAAACTGTGCTCAGTCAGTGTAAGGAATTTAAGAGATTATTGAAATACTTGCAATCTGAACACAGTCCAGGTTAAAGGAACAAGGATAAAAATCACTGAGCTATCTGCTGAGTAATAACATGGTTGAAGGCTTGCATCTATTTTGTGAGCTAAGAAACAAGCACCATTTGCCAGTAAAATCTTGGCAGAATTTGTTGGATTAACAACTTTCCCTCAGAATGGTTCATATTTTCTGCCTCACATCAAACATTTTGCTGCTGTTCTGACACCTTTGCATGCTGGGTCATGGAACAGGTATTTTTGCAGACTGCACATCAGTTTCCATTCTTAATGCATTATCTGAACAAATTACTTGCATCTAAGGGCTGAAAGTGCTCAAAACAGGTGTCAAAGTTGTGGTGAAAACGCTATAACACATTTGAACAAATCAAAGGGCTATGTGGTTTAATTGTGCTAATCCAAACACTGAAAATTTATTAAAACAATTTAACAAGTGACTGTAATTTTTAGACAGCTAAACAGGAGTGCTGTCTAAAAATAAATCCACTGGGTAGAATTTATTAGAAAACTGCTTACCAGAGACAAGTCTTTCCATAAAGTCCTTCTAAAAATCAGAGCCTAAGCACAGAATTTTCATCACTTGTATGTATTGCAGTTCATTTGGGCAGGTGTAAAGTCAATGAAATTAAAACTGAGAACAGAAATGATTCCACAATAGCCCATTAACACTGATATTTTTCTGGAAAATTTAAACCAGGAAACATTTCCCCTAAAAAGCAAGTTGGCACTGTACAGTTAAGACTTTGAAAGCTGCCCAAGAGATGAACCCTTCAGTTCCAAATTTCCCAATTTCAAATATGCTTAAAGGGAATTCTATCTTCCACTAATCTATTCAGTACAAATTGTGTAGCAATTTGCAGAGTCTACAGCCATCTGGAGACAAGTGGGTTCTCTTGAGCCACCAACTCTCTCCAATTATTGAGCCATCACTCTTAAGAATGGCACCTTCAGTCCATAATCACTTCTTTCCTGATGCATGCCTGTGCAAATCCCAGTATTCTGAAGCATCCAAGTCAAAGAGGTAAAAAGGAACAGCTTGTCTAGAAACCCACACCTTTTGGTTCACTACAAAGAAAGGCAAATCTTGTTCACCCTAACCATGTAAAGGGCTTGTTATCAGAAGTACTTGTCAATTCATGAAATTTTAACACCTTTTTGTCATATGAAACAATTGTTCAAGAAATACAGTAGTGATTTATTTGTATATCATAAGCAAGGAATAAACTTCCTGTGGTGAGGCAAAGCCATAGCCCATATTCACATATTTTTTTTAGCCAGAACTAATTCCCTAAAGACAAAATTTTCAAAGTAGAAGGCTGTTTTCTGAAGTCAGCCCATCCAGGGGATTGAGAAGAAGTTAAGAAAAAAACCAACAAAACAAAACCTTCTTAATCTTTGAATATAAATTCTTCTCAAGTAAAAATATCAGTTAGAGTCCCTGCTACCACCCAATCAATTATTATTTACAGTGGACATGCATGAAACACAGCTGAACTCAAACTCAGTAGACCAGGGAAGAGAATAAGGCAGGTTTGATGCAACCTTGCAAACACCCTGCACTGGACTAAAGCTCTATGAACTGCTTTGGTTAAAAGGCAGCTCCTTGACATTTTCCAGAAAGACTTCATCATGGAACAAACAGCAAATTTATGTTCCTCAATAAGACACATTTTCTGATATTTTCCATATCAGGATTTACATGTACACAACTGGTTCTACTGTCAGTCACTAAAATAAAGCCCCAGCCTCAGCCTTTGCTGCTGGAGGGCTTTGGCCATTTCATGGATTATTCCTAACATGTCTTGCTTTCACAGCTGCATAGATAGGACAAAATTTCTGAGCTCTGCTGACTGGGCTGATAAAAACAGAAATGTTTTACAAGCAATAGAGTTAAATCATAAACTAAGCATCATACTCCATGACAGTACCAATTCTTTGGAGCTCAGAACACTGTCCAAGAGCATTTCTATTTAGAGAAAAAATATGGTAGGACTGTAAGACATATTGAGCAGTCATACAGACATTGAACATTATTTGGTTGGAGCATGTTAAGTAGGAGGCTAATTGTAAGAGTGGCTGAGATGGAAATGAAAATTTGTCCCTTCTTTCAAAGGAAGGGAAAAATAAATCCTTTTGGACCATACAAATTAATGGAAGATGTTTGCATAACAACATTGCTTCATTCTCACTGCCAAGAGAGAAGCTGGAACCACTTTAATTCTGTGATTTTGTTCAAATGCCAAATTATTTGGATATAGCTAGCCTAGAAATGAATAAATAAGCTGTAGGATCAACTTTCCAAATTATTCCATGACCTCTAATAGAAAAAAAAGTCAGGAAAACAAGTTTCTACTTTCATGAATAGGATTTCTTAAATATTTTTTTTCAGATAAAAATCCCTGTTATCTAGTTTTAACTACCTAAACTAGTGATCTGATGTGCTATGTCAGTAAAAGCCTTTTTCCATGTGAAATTCAGTTTCCCTTGAAAGGAATGCTGCCTACAGAACTGGACAGGCACAGAACAGTTAAAAAAACTCTTCAGGAGTCAGGAGACCTAACACTGGTGAATCCTTACAAGCCAAACAGTTGAACTTACTGACAACTTTCTATCATCTTCAGTATTGAACCGAAGCTTAGAACATTGGCTTGACTATCAGGTAACTATAAGAGAAGACAAAAAATAAAAATACTGACATTTTGATCAAACTGCTGAATTAACACCACAGAAAATATTTGCATTTACTATGAGAATTTAACTGTTCCTACAGCTAAGAGAGATAGTATTTAAGACTGACCTATTGCAACTGACTCACATTTTACATTGAACAGTTTTATCAGTTCAGGTTTTCCTCAGGTGCATATATACATATAAATAACAACTGCCCCTTTCACAAAGGCTGTCATCTGATTGAACATCATTATTACTGGCAACGTTCCCATTCCAGAGGATCCATTTAATCCCTCAGTGCACAGCATACATCTATTTTTTTTTTTCTCCCTACTCCTTTTTACCTTTATGGAATTCCCAGAGGAGACATTCCAGCCCTATTGTGCTGCTGCACTCCAGCTGCAAAAGTCTGGGACTGGGGCCAGCCTACGTGAATGCTTGCAGGGTCACAGGGTCACAAGGAATTGGCTGCTTCTGCTCTGTCCCTCTCCTCTGAGAAACTGCTCCACACCTCATCACTGAGAAATACACCTCCCACGACTCCCCTTGCCTAATACAACCAAAACACACCAGACAGAGCATGAGGTTGTGAGAGGCTGAGGTCACATTCCAATCAAACAGATGTTGAAAAGGAAAGAAAGTACCTTTAGCAAGACCTTGGAAGAGTAAAAACATTTCTATTCCTATTGCTCATATAGATGTGCTCTATTAGGCTGAGAAGAAATGCCATGGCAGAAAAGCTCTCTGTGCTCAGACATCAAGTATTTTCTCTGTGTCAATGTTTTCCTGCTTGTTTACTTCTAATTGTTTGGAAATAATGACCCCAGAAACTGTATTCTTTAACTTGATCATACCTGATGCACAACAGTGAAAGCAATGGATGTTTACTCAAATTCTCCTGTGATTTCCTCCATTCCAATCCTCTGCCTTCACTGTATTTCTTTAGAGGTAACTCACTAGTGGTAACCCACCATTTAAGCTGGTGGTTTCTCCCTTGGGAAGTAGAACAGGATGCCCTTGTTCATTCCCGCCGTTTCACAAAAGCAGTACCAATTAAGCTCAGCAGTAATCTGAGCAGGTTTATATCCAGCAATCAAGCGCATGTGGGTCTGTTTATTCTTCTCTTCAGTGAAGGATAAATGAATCTGTACTAGATTAAGAAATATGGCACCTTTCATCTTGAAACTCTTGGAGGAATGTTTATATTATTTCCACTGGTTCATTCTGTAGGGTTTTGCCTACAGGATTGAAATAGATGCATTTTAATAATACAGCCAAATCCAAAAGGCTTTTTCTCTATGTATTGGATCATGTATGATCCTCTTCAATGAGTTCACTGGTTTTCAACTCTAGAAAGCTTTCTATATAAATGTATCGGAAACTTTTTCCAGCTTGTTTAGATGCTTCACCAGTACTTAACAGTCAATATACAATCTATTTTTTTTCGGACTTACATCCATGAAGGACAAGATAACATTCACAAAAGTTTATTAGTACTATTTATTTTTTCCTCCAGTTTGATTTCCATTTTGGCACCAATTTGGCTTACTGAAGACTGAAGTTGTCATGTTTGGGTGTGTGTGTCTTAATATAGTGTGACATGCATCCTGCATATATTTGCAGCCACAGACAGAAAGAGAGAGCTCCTTGCTGAGAAAGCAGAGCTATCTGCTAGACTAAATGTTCACAAATGGTGAAAACAGAGTATAAATTCTCCTGCTCACATCCTCCAGAAGGAAAGGGGTTGGATAAAATAACATAACTGCATTTGTGAGTGCAAGGCAGGATTTAAACAGTGCAACAGAAGACCCTTCCCTTCAGATTATGAGACTGTCACAGGACAAAGTGTATAAAGAAACAACACTACTGCAGTAATCCGACTACATGCACTACTTTGTTAACAATGCAATTCATGAGCATGGAAAGGCCCAGAGCATTGCTGTGCCTCAATGGGCAAATGCTTTTGCAAGGCTGGTTACTCCTCAGCCCAACTGCAGATTCATTCTGCTACTCCTGAGCTACCTGGCTCCAGTTACCACAGGGGCTTGCTCTGCAACCACTACAGAAACATCAGCCTGTACCACCTCTCAGAGAGTTGTCCTCAGTTTCCAGCTAGAAGTTACCAATGCCCAATGTGCCAGCACCAATTCTTGTGGATTTTAGCACAAATCACCCTCTTGACTCTAACTGGAGCCAGAGCCAATTTACTACACAGCCGATTTTTCAGTGTGATAGAGAGTGGAGTTCTTGTGACATGAACTGCTCCAGTTCAGACACTGGCACAGTAACTTGCAGTTGAGAAACAGTTGGACCACTAGACTGTTTCTAGTATGGTCATGTCGAATTTTAATGCCTAAATGACACATCAAGAAAGCAAATTTGAGATAGTTTCTACTGTTTTGAAAATGTATAACAGAAATAGCATGCAAATCCAGCTCCAGGTACATCATCTGAAGATAAAATCCAGTTAATAAATTATGAAAAACAAGGGCTTCTTTCTACACTACCATGGTCAAAGTACTGCTTGTTGACAGTAGATGATTTAAACTTACTCAAATCAGGTCTCTATACAGGACTTTCAGAATGGTGTAATTACATTTTCCTTCCTAGCATTTAAAGGAATCTTCTGAAGATATATATTTTCAGCTGTAGAAAGCTTAGTTTAAATATTCCCTATCATTTTGAAATTATTCAGTGGAAAATAACAGTGTGGGAAATATACAATTTTGAGCAGTTTAATTTTTTGTCACTTAAAAAGAGGGTTGTTCAAGTTGCTATATTAAAAATATAATTAGAAAAGCAGACATATCCTATCCTTCTCCCTGTATTTCGGGCAAGCTGGCAACTGCTCAAGAGTGATCAGAGACTAGCCTATTTCTCAAGGACCTCAAGAGAATATGACTTTAAATCATAATCTTAGGAAAATGCCTGAAGCAATTTTAAAAATNGTGGGAAGAAAGAAAAAAAGAAAGCTTTCTTCTCTCCAAACTGGCAGAGAGACTATAAACAATGGTTCGAGGAAAGCTTGAGACACCCGACACTGACATGGACTGAGGCAAGTCCAAACATCTGCCAGAATAAACAGACTTTATCTGGAATGGAATAGAATATTTAAAACAATGTTTTTCATGAGCAAAAGTTAAGTAGTTCAAGTGGTCATTAGTCCCAAACAGTCCTGGTCATTATGAACAGGCTGGAAATGAGGTGTTGAGCTTTCCAAATTCCACATACCTGCAGAACACTGGGGAAAGCCAAGAGAAGCCTGGAGAGAGGAGCTCACAGTGCTGTTCATACTGCAATGAAAAAATTTTTCTCTCGAGGGCAGAGGCTGAGGCAGGGCAGGACGGGAACACTGACTCCAGGACACTCCACAGACTGGGGACTGGTCCTACATTTAAACATTACCTTTAAGGATCTGCCCCCTTTTATTCAGCCCCTGCACTTAATTAGAAGTATAAGACCCAAACTTTCTCTACAACTCTGCAGCAAAAAGGATTTTCGCTCTGTCACGCAGTCTTATGGCAAAAAGCACCAATTATTATTTTTTTGCAGAGCCTACACCACTGCAGTGTTTGGGAACCAAGTGGTTTATGAAATCAGGGTCTTAGGTGCTCTGTGATAATGCTCTCTCTAAATAAAACAAAAACAAAAAACCTAAACAAACAAACAAAAAAACCCCAAGAAAACCCACAAAGACTTGAAACCATTTATCCTCACAACAGCTTTGTAAGGTTTAATACTTTGAAGACCCTTCAAATCCTTATATAAATCATTAACATGAAGTCTTAAAATGTTGTTCTTTTGAGTCATTTTACCTTGATTTCTTTTTGGTTTTGTTGTTACTAATTCTTTTAGCACAGTATTTCTCAGCATGAGACACTCACATAATCCATGGAATGTTAAAACAATTTCTTTTAACAGCTAGAAAAATCTAGTTTGGCCTTTCATGTAAATGTCTAACACTGTGTAGTTTAATTAGATCAGGATTGATAAACATGAATATTCATCACTAGTTTTCTTTATGCTAAAGTCATAACTATATACCTTTTCCTGTGGGTATAAATGTAGAGATTCTCTCCTAAACTAGCTTTCACTATGTGTGGCAGTCAAGCATTTTAGAGTAGACAAACACAATTTTGGTATCTCAACTTCAGCATACATTTGCATGATAGAAAGACACAAGCAAACAGAAGGGGAGGAGTAAATGCCTCTGTAGTGTTACATTTCAAAGAGATTTAGAGATGATAGATTTCAGATTGTCCATTGGGCTAAAAGTACAAAAATCCCCAAGACACAGGTATCTTTACATTATTTCAAAAATACATCATCTGTTCAAATCACTGCATCCTCACAGGAAATTTCTAGGGGGTGGGGAAGTGTGATATTGAAGAGAGAATGTACCTATTTCATAGCAAACACTTCAATGTCTGTATGAAAGCAGGGAGAGAAGGATGAATTTTCCTCTCATTAGCCCAACTCATAAACATCTTGTTTTACAACTTCAGTCCAAATTAGAGTCATCAAAGGACCCAAGATAGCCTACAAAATAATTAGCAATATTCCTATATAGTTGCCCAATTATATGCCATTTTAGTTTCTGAATATTTTTGAGAGTCAGATGCTACAGCAATCAGTTTATGACTATTATTTTCCAGGGCAGACTTAGATAATTTAATGAGATGACAAAAATAAAATATTCAACATATTTCCCTTCTTGTGTAGTTTTAGATATTTAAAGATCTTCAGAAATAGTAATAATGAAAGAAACTTGCAGAGGAGTTTATTTTAGGCCTTACATTGTTGAAACAGAGAAAGTTTATTATCTTTGTTTCCGACTGTTATTGTCCAAGCTGATAAACCAAGTGAGTGATGTTTTTCCTTGGTAAGCCCTTACTTACTTTATGTTCACATATCATGTATTAGTATCAATATAGATTAGGCAGTAACAATCAGAATTTAAGATAATAAATATTTTGCCAAGCAGTTTAAGTTGAAGGTCTGAGGAGGTTAAAAATTCAGCAAAAAACACAAACAAAACTCTTTGCAAAGGCTCTGCCTTCCCCACCCTCACTTGACAGAGCATCACTCGTTCTGACTGAGGTTAATGGTTTCAATACTATTTTCCATAACACCCACATCTGCTTTTTGCTGTTCCTGTGACATTAAACATTACATCTTCCAATACATCTGTGCACACAGTCCAGTCAAACCAGACTGCTCAGTCCTCCTGCAAAGGGAAATGATGTGTCTCTCACAGAATATTCTGCAGCCTCATTCAAATACCTGAGCAAACTGCTCATGACTAACAGCCCTGTAGATCTTAATAAGCCTTTGAAGAACTATCTCGGGTTTATTTTATGCCCCTAGTTCTGATAGTTCTGGCCATGAGCAAAATAGCAGGCCATAAAGACAGACACATGAAGCATATTTTCCTAGGTGAGGCTCACACATATAACTCCACAGCTCAGTCACAGACAAACATTTGCTTTCATTCCGCCATCAAGAACGGATTGAACGTACTCTTTAGCCAAAATATTAATATACATCTGAATATTCTATGTAATGTCAAAGCTCTTCTTATGAAAACAATACTTCGTGTTCTGGAGCACTAAAGCACTAGAAAAGTCATCAGAGAGGCGTTGATTATAACTAACTCCAATTTCCTTGTCAGACAGAATTCTGCTTAACTATATGAAAAATGTGCTTACTGTATCTGGCAGAGTGAGGTTTAATACAACAGATTTGTATAACAAATAATAATATTTAATATACATTAAACAGAAGAAATAGTAGAAATCTATGAAAAAATCTGGGTGAAATCTATAGTCTCCAAATATATAGTTTTCTTCAATGACTTATTGAACACTTGAATTTTTTTTTCATCACTGATTTTTCAGACGAACTGCAAATATCAGAGTTTACAGAGTCACAAAATTGTTAGGATTGAAAGGGACCTCTCGAGATCATCCAGTCCTACCCGCTGCCAGGCAGGGTCACCCAGAGCACGTGGCACAGGAGCATGTCCAGTGGGTTTGGAATATCTCCAGAGAGGGAAACTCCACACCTTCCCTGGGCAGCTGTTCCAGGGCTCTCCACCCTCAGTATAAAGTTCTTCCTCATGCTGAAGTGGAATTTCTTATGTTCTCTGTTAAAAAATATCAAAAAAAGGCAAAGTACCCTAAAGTTTGTTCAAATCTTTACAAATATTGCTGAGAAGAAAGAAAAGTACATGAACAGAGAATCCTATGTGAATTAAAAATTACTGAGCTAAAGTATCAATAAGTGGCCAGCACAGGACCTGGCTAAACCTAATATGCCACAGTAAATCATATAATCCCCTGTTCTTTAATTTCTGCTTCCAGACAATTAGACAAAGTACCCCTGGGAGACTGTGGCCCAACAGAGAAAATGTTGACATGAACTTACTATTTATAACTCAGGTAGGCAATATACTTTGAGATTCTTTTTTGCTGACACATGAAGCATGATTAGAGTGGGTTTAAGGAAATAACTCCTGCCCTCAGCATCTAATTCATCTAGATTCTGTATGCAGCCCAGATCATAGAGAAAGACAGAGAAAGCATAGACAAATATGTTTTTGAAAGTATGATTTAGCCTCCTTTCAAATATAAGAAAAAAAAAGATAAATGGGGAGAGGGAAGCAGCAGCCATGGTACAGTGATTTTTCAATCAAAACAACATTAAAAATGCTACATGTAAGAGAACATGTAATACTTTTCATTACTTCATTTGCTATCAGTTAGGAGATCAGAGAGCAAAACCCCAGTTACTGTGATTTGAAATTAATGATCCTGCAGTTATATGGAAGTACTGGTTAAATGAATAGTTACCCACAGAGTAAATCCAAGGGTTGAATTGGCTCACTTGGGATGGACACTGCTTGCACTCGAGTTGGGCCCCTTGTGTATCCGTGGCTTAATCAATAATCAAATTATCTGCTTTATTGTGAAAATGCAGTTCATGTCACCTTCTCTCTAATGAGCTCTAGTGACTGAACCCCAAAGTCACCCAGTGGAACAACTACTAAAGAAATGGGGCACCTTGGGAGAAATTCAGTTATGCCCTTCCTCAGTAAAGATACACAGATTACTGTGGTGCTGGGAGTACACACGGCTTAATGGGATGCCTTTGTTCCTGTCTGATTCTCAGACTGTAGCAGAACCACCTCAAAATAAAAACCTGCTGAATAACACAATTTTAAACCTTGGAAGCTAATAAACACCATTAAAAACAGATCCCTTTTCTCCTCAGTTTGACCTGTAGTCAGGAGTACCATGCTGAGAATAGGATTTGAGAGTTCAGCTTAAGGTTCACAGTCCTTTACAAAGTACAAACTTAGTAAATGATTTAACATGCCCTCCAATATAGAGACTGTGACTGTGGCAATCATTGCCTTGCACACCTATTGTATATCCCAAGTGTTTTTCTGAAGGCATAAATTCACAGAAGTTATTGTCCTTGAAAATCTGCTTATTAAATTTAGACGGTAAGAAAAAATGGAAAGCAACTGATAGTTAAATATTTAAGATTTTTCCTATTTTGCCATGTTGCAAGAAAGGAAACACAGGTGAACAGTTTAACTTAGAGAATGTATGTGCTAATTTGTCCATGAAAATGAAGGGATATTCTTTACAGATTGTGCAGTATTTTTCCTTGAAATGACACAAATATATTCTGTATTGTCATACATAGTCAATATCACTTGTGAAAGAGACTGATAACATACGAAACAGAAACACACTACAGTCTTAAAGTCAAATCATATGAGGAATAAAGTGCTTACATAATAAACTGAATGTGCCCTAGATCTTATTCCAGAACTATGACAATTACATTTTAATTAAGTTAAAAAATAATCAGTATTGGTTTTAATTTTTTTCCAGCTTTCCATCTTTTTGTAACAGAAGTGAGCTGCAGAAAGAGGAAGACTTGAAGGACAGGAGCATGATGTCATTTTGGCAGTATTCTTAAAAATATTTTATCCCTTTCATTTTCAAGTGCAATCTATAAAATTGCTTTGAGTGAAGAACAGAAAAAAAGAGATTGCTCTTCATCAGGCTAAGCATGGTTCTTCTTAGTGCTCTAAAAGATTTCATTGCATCTCTTTTCTGATCCCAGTTAGCATCAAAAATTACACAATAGAGAATAACAAAAAGAGTCAGCTCACCCACTCAAAGAGGACATACAGAAAAGAGCAATGCACATGTCCTTGAAGCCATGAGAATTTCTACTATACCCTCCAAAATACTGAGCAAACACTGATATGTGCAAGGTGAGGTGCCATTGATCACACAGTAACACCAAAGGTAAGACTTGCAAATGCCATAATCCTCATCATTTTAGTTTCATATGCACTTATGACTATGTTTTTTAATTTACAGATATTTAAGTTCCATGATTGGTGTTGGACAAATATTTTTCACGTGTGGGTCTCAAAAGAAGGCAAAAGCAAGACTACACTCGTTTTGAAAAAACGAACTCAGATAATTTCCCCAAAAGACTTGAATCATCACTAGTTCTAAAGTGGTCATTTGGGGTCCACCTGTTGATTTTAACACAATAGGTTCCTTTTGCCAGAAAAAACACTTTTGTCCTCACTTTTGAGTACTACTTAGAGGAAAGCCACATATTTAACATTCAGTCCTTTTTAATTAATAATGTACACTTGATTTCTCCACTGGAATTTGTAAGTCAAAATGTATTCCTCTCCTTGTTCTATCAAAATTCTATTCTTAGTATGGCTGCCAGACCAGCCCCTCTCCCAGATATTTGGGAAGTAGAACAGATATTTGCCTGTGGGATATGTTGGTATTCACAGATATTCTTATTTTGCCATTCCATCTGCCAATTTTTTGATGGAATTAAATTATGCCAGCCACCCTCTCAGTAATTCTTATCAGCATCACTTCTAGCACCTTCTCTAAGCAGTAAATTTACAATTCATTTATTCTTGTTATTGCCTAGAAGTCTTTCGCCACTACCTTTTGAGCAGATGGACTTCTCAAAGCACCACACACCTCTGGAACAGCTGTTTATGGAAGCGGCAGAATGAGCCCAGATGCCCTCCTACAGAGGAAATCTGTGCTTCCAGTTTCTCTCTTTAGTATCAGAGAACAGGAAGTCAAATATTGATACCTGGTACAAAGTAAGAGAAAGGATTTTCTGAGTTTTCCTTCTTTCACAGCAGGAGCCCTGCACTAGAGGAAGCATGCCCAGCTCAAATCATCACTGCTAGAGGCAACAGTGAATTTATTTTAAAGATTGTTCCTGCAGCCTACTGATACTGTATATTTTGTCCCATTTTGTCTGACCATTCTTAGCAGACTGACAAAATTTAAGGGTATGAGAAAAAACCCTCAGATCAGCTTGAAGCAGATAAGCAATTCCAGAACTTACATCAAAATATTATTAGTAACTGTATATTTTGTTGGAGTGGATTGCAGGGTTAATTAATAATGTTGTATAGCTAATAATTTACCTCCCTTAGATTTGGCATTGCATCACTCAAACAAAGACGTTACTTTAGGGACTAAAATGTAGGTCACAGGAGTATCCTAAGGACAGACTGTAAGGAATTCTTGTAGGCTTTCTGTTCTCTGAAGGAAACAGATCTCTCACCTACCCTACCTATAATAGCCTTTTGCTTATGATTTCCCCTCCCACCCCCTTTTACATCTAGTGGGTATCTTCAAAAAGATAGGAAATAATTTGCTCCTTGTCTTTTTGGCCTTGAATCTTTTTCCACTGAAGCCATAGGAAAAATTCCCACTGAAGAGAATAATGATGAGTGAGTTTTACATCTCCATTACTAGACTGTCACATTTAACATCACCTTTCCTGTCTCTCCTCTGCCATTGATTACCTGGGCCAACAAGGGCTCTTTTTCATAAAGGTGCTGCTTGCAAGGGTCCATGTTTGGTGAAACAAATAATGAAGTAAACTACATGCCAGCCTCAGAAACATCTTGTGTAAATAGATCTCTACTACATAAAAGCTGAACAGGGAACTTTTGTTACATTTCTTTGCTGTTTCACTATCCTTCAGGAGTGTTAATGTTCAAGCTAAGAATCAGGTAATAATCCTGAAGAAATCATCCCATTATAAGTTAATGGCTGGATTTTCAGTTAATGGACCAAGCTGAAGACAAGGGCAGTTAACACTATAACAAACTATAGTAATATAACCAATTTCAAGGGGATTATTGCTACCATAAACTGTATTAAATGGTTTATAAAAGGAATAGCTTGGCTTTTTTTTTTTTTTTGAGTTATGTGAAGAAGAGTAAATGAGAGAGTGCTTTGTTAGCTAAGTTGTTTCCAACCAATTTATAAAGCATTTTGGACAACGGGAATGCTGCTAATAATGTCACATAATGAATATTCTAAATGCACAAGAGGTTTTTCTTCACTCTGATAAGTGGGGGATATCATGAACTCATTTTTGTGATGAGATTTCAATGAAGCTGGTCTATAACACAGTGTAGAAAAGAAGCACCACATTCAGTCAATGCTCAGTTCCAGTGTCAGAGCCCATTGCTTCACCATTTGAAAATCTCATCATCTGTCAGCCAATTACCTTACAAGGCCAAGAGAGGATGAAAATAAATATATTGAGAGCCCTGTTTTACATTAAGTTCTACAAGTAAACTAGATAAGTAACTGCCAGGGAAGAGTTAAGTTACATGCATATATGTATTTTCACCCTTTGACCATACAGTGAAAATAGAATTCAATGGGGTTTTTTTCAGATATGATGCATTTTTCCTTCAAGTATAAATTTATGCTCTGAAGAATTAACATTAGATATAAGTCATTTATTCAGATAAGAGTGCTAGGCATTTCACTAATTCTACTTCTAATTTCAATGACCAGATGTATTCTCAACTCTCATTTCATTCAAGCATATGAACAGCAAAGCTTACATGCAAGAGGATGGAGGGGGGAAAGGGAAGAGGTCTCTAAGGGATGGTCAAGCAAAACAAAACAAAAACAAGGATGAAAGGGGGGAAATGGCACAGCTCACTGTGTGTACGTCCCCTGATGCCTGAGCCATTGCTAGAATGTGACAGGAGTACACACACGCAGAGCACTTAACTTCAGACTTCCACCCGTATGTCATAACAGGTGTAGGGGAATTTTTCACAGGAGTAACAAAATAACAAAATTTCACCTTCTTTCCTTTGACCTCAGTCCCTCCTCAACACCAGAAGCAATCAGAGATGGTGTCGTACAGTCTGTAGTTCCCAAGTTTCCTGAAGTGCACCTTCTCCCTTCAATAGCTGCAGTTTGCCATGGGCCTGCCTCTCTTCATTGCTCTAGTCCACCACAGACCATCTTCATTTAGATTACTGTAATTTAAATGTTATGAATTGCACATAATGATTTAGGTTAATATAGATTTAAACTTCGTTCCAATAAATAAGTCAGAGGCAGCATCCAATGCACAAAAGCCCTTGCTCATTAAGAGGGTAGAAATAAGAGAGTGGAATGATAATGTCTCGAGTTATTTAGATAACTTGCACATAAAAAACATTAAAAAAACTAAAGGTCCTGTGACCATAGACAATTTAAATGGAATGCAGTTAATCATGTTCTTTTATATTATCAGCAACCCAAATATTTTCTTGGAGTGTCTATTTGAGTAGCTGCATCAGGGAATAGAGGCAAATGTCAGGCTGCTGCAAAAGGGCAGTCACTGTGGTGGGGTGAATGAACACGAGCACGGCCTGCCAGATGCACAATATCTTTTGGCTCTCCTCACAGCTGATAAGGCCTCCACTGGAGTGCTGTCTGCCAAAGGAGATGTGGCCCAACAGCAGAGTCCAGACCACAGAAATGAGAGTTTTCACTTGCTCAGAAGATGCAACCAGTAAGGAAAAATGATCAGACTTATTTAACCTTTAACGTTTCTTAGGCTACGTACCTCAAGTTCTACTCAAAATGTCCATCACTGTACCAAATCTATTTAATGGAAGTTCAACTCAAGAATAGGTTGGAATACTAAGCCAATTATACCAGACTCTCTGAGACACAGGTGGAATTTATCAGTATTATTGCAAAGGAGAATAAATAGCCTAAATATTTCTGAGGCTCATCAAAAACTGTGGTACAAAATACTTTTTGTATGAAGGAAAAGCATTTCAGTAAGTAGTGATTAGAATGGAAACTCTATAAGCCTAAGGACCCTCTGTAACCTTCACTGTGACCTGTCTCATGACCTTAGACAATTTTCGGTGAAGTTTAATCAATCAGTCTCAAAAAATCCCCCAAACTGATCCATAAGAGATACAATTTAAGATACAGCTTACACAAACCAATACTGTCCATTGGAAATAAATTCTTATTTTAGGTAACAGCATCTTCTAATAGAGCTAATAATTGATTACTCAGGTATTGCTTCATCAACCAGCTTTCTCCACACCTACTTTACTTGACATAAGCCTGTTATCAAAGAACCACCAATTTATGAATTTGCCACTGTCATAGCAGGAGAGAAGCATTTTTTCCTTCTTTTTACAGGCTAAATAAAGATATGTGGATGGAAGTATATGTGTCTTGGTTTCCATGTTTTCCTGTTCAGTAATAGATCAGGATAAATAGGGAGGAAAAATGAAAAAATAGTCACAGTATTGCATCTCATAAGTGCTTGATTTATCAGATGGTAGTTTCTCATAATTATAGCGAATTACTTAAGAATTAATTCTAAAATTAGAATGATAAAATTATCTACATACACCACAGAAGATAAACATCAGTATTACAGATTTTTAGTCCTTCTTTTGTCTTCCTCACACACTTGCATATATTGCAATGGGCTTTGTGGTAGTGTTATTTTGCTTTAAAAGTCTTCGGAATGGGTTTCTTCCATCCTGTTCCTCAAGCAGCTGGTCCATGTCCTTAGTAGGTTTCACATATTAATCTTCTGGTCTCCATCTCAGATTTCCTTTTATCGTCAATTTCTGTCCCTTTGGCATTGTTTAAGCTTTATACCTTCCAAACAGTTGTATAAAATTCATGTTCTCTCATATCTACAATAGAAGTAAAAGATTTGAAAATATTAGTTTAATCTATTTTAGTTTCTTATCATCTTAATTAAGAGTTACAGTCCTCAGTTTATTAAAAGCTAGGTCCCATGATGCCTCACTTTATGCTGGGATAAGCAGGACACGAGGCAATCATTCCTCTTTCCCAGGATTTGAGAAGGATGATGAGTGGAATGCTGTGCCAGCATTCCTCTTCTCAAAAATATGAGGAGCCACAAGGTTACTGTTCTCTTCCACATTCAGTGCATTCAGCTGC
The DNA here is from genome assembly GCA_013400175.1 of Phainopepla nitens. Classification (NCBI taxonomy): domain Eukaryota; kingdom Metazoa; phylum Chordata; class Aves; order Passeriformes; family Bombycillidae; genus Phainopepla; species Phainopepla nitens. The sequence goes on along the minus strand of VXBQ01006095.1, from coordinate 547,021 downwards.
AGGCTCAGGCACACTGCAAGATGAAATAGAAGGAATTGCTGCTCACATTGCTGATGGTATTTCCTGCTGACAAAAGGTCTAGCACATATCACACACATTCACTAGCAGCCCTCATTTCAGCCTTGGTTAGTAGTCAGCTTCCTTCTTCCAGTAGAATAGTCGTGCAAAAGATAATTTTCTCTCAAGCACAGGTCATCCTCCTCTTTCTCACAGATCCATTTTGCTCTTTTGTGCTCACGTTCATAATTTCACTCAACGAGTTTGCTCTGTCCAAAGGGCTATTTGCAATCTCTTCGATTGGAAGTGTCATTACTATGCTGGTTACTTCTTTTTAATCACAAAAATGGATTTAACCCCATTACTAGCAGTACCCCTTTGAAATACCTCATCCCCAGTGGAGGTGCCTTTCAATTATGGGCTGTGAACAGACACATCAAATTCCCCCTTTTTGTACCAGGATAGCTCATTCACAATCAGAAAGCTCCTTTGACTTTCCAGGTATTGATTAGGGGAGATTTGGACTGGCTTGATGCTGCATTACATCCTGTATATCTAACAGGCTCGCAAGAATGCATCCATATTTCACTGCAATCTGATTACAACTGGCTTTTGAGTCTCCTTACTATTATTTCAAGGCAACAAGCAGTGAGGACCATATGGCACCATTGCTACAGGAGTAAGAGATTTAAGTCTTCTAAAGAACCAGCCGACCTCTGACTTGCAAATGGTAATTTTCTGATTTTTAAAATCTCAGCAGCTTATACTGCATAAAAACCGTCAGTTAGCTTAACAACCTGTACACATACAGCATAATGTCTTCCAATAACACTGCCTGCCAGGACTCACCATCTGCACTTCCTCTGCTGGGAACAGCCAAACTGTTACACACAGTTGGGCTAACACAGGGATAACATGCAAGATTCCTCAGCACAAATGTCGGGGGGCACAGGGAGGCTTCACCTCCATGTGAACGAGAGGCTGGAGAGCAGCACTGGGGAAAGGCACCTGGGAGTCCTTCTCCATGGCAAGTGGAATGTGGGTCAGCAGTGCCCTGGCAGCCAGAGGGACACCCCTGTCCTGGGGGCACCAGGCACAGCCGGGCCAGCCGGGCCAGGGAGGGATTGTCCCGCTCTGCTCTGGGCTGGGGCAGCCTCACCTCGAGTGCTGGGGGATATTTCGTGCACCTCAATAAAAGGAAGATATAGAGCTCTTAGAAGGGCTGTGAAGGTGCTGAAAGGCCTCTTGGGGAAGCCATATAAGGAATGGTTGACATCACTGAGTTTGTTCAGCCTGGAGAAGAGAACACTGAGAGGAAACTTCATTGCAGTCTGCAGCTTCCTCTTGAAGGGAAGTGGAGGGGCAGGCACTGATCTCTGCCCTCTGGTGACCAGTGGCAGGACCTGAAGGAACAGCATGAGGCTGAGTCAGGATTAGGCTGCATATTGAGAAAAGGTTTTTCTCCCAGGGAGTGGTTGGGCACTGAACAGGTTCCCCAGGGAAGAGGACACAGCACCAGCCTGACAGAGTCCAAGAAGCCTTTGGACATTCCTCTTAGAGACCTGGTGTGACTCTTGGGGCCCTCCTTGTGCCAGGAGCTGGGCTTCGATGATCCTTGTGGATTCCTTCCAGCTCGGGATATTCTATGACTTTGTAGGTGAATACAGATTCCCATTTTTACACTGTTTCCATCAGGTTCCTACACAGCAAGAGCAAAGAAACTAAGCTATGGAACAGAATGAGGTCTTCAGAAGTGAAAAGCTCTTCAAGGCTGTGACAGGTGGCAATATCTTCATATGACATGTTCTGGGGGAGTGAAAAACAAGACTATCCTGTCCATCAGCCATGAAAAACTCTGGCCGTTATTTACACAGTGGAGCAAGCATATGGAAATTTAAGTCTTGCTCTGACTAATGCAGGGGGCAGCTCCTCAGCTGGTATAAACTGATTGGGTAGTGACAAAATACACAGCTAAGGATCTGCCCACATTCTGTTTTCTCTGCTTCTGTAAATGAAAATGTCAATGCCCCCTATGCATATGTTCCTCTACTGCAGCTATGCAACAGTAGCTAATAACATTGCTTACCCTAAAGCTGTCACTGTCCTGCTCTGCCATGGGTGGATCCCCAGATGCTTGCCATGCTGACTGTCCTGCAGGCAGTTCCCTGAGCTGTGCAGCTGTGGAGGCCTCAGTTACATCCCACTGAATATTAAGCACTCATAATGCTCTGCTTCAGTCACTTGGACAGCTTTAATTCCTCCCCACAATCTTTGGTGCAAACAGATATCTCTTCCACCTTCTGCTGTCTCCAGGGAAGGATACTATCACAGAATTTATAGCTCAAGCTTTCTTCCTTGGAGAAACTAATGCTTTGTTGCCTCCCTGTTGCCCACTGAGTTACACAATTCCCACATAGAGCATACAGCTCTTTCTGGGTCTCAGACTCTCAGGATTCTGAGAATTTTCTAATAACACCAGCCAACAAAAGCATTGTTATAAGACTTCAGATTGAACTCTAGAAGGAACGGAGCTGAAAAAAAAAACCTTGCTTCCTGAGCCTCACTATGGCTATCCTAAAGAGCCATGACAACCAAAAGGAGACAAGAAGGAGGCAAGAATGGTGGCTGAACTCACTCATGAATGTGCTATTCTCAGTCAACAACATCAGCTACTTCTTACTGGTCTGCATGGCTGCTTAGATAAAGGAACATGTAGGAACTTGCATTCTACACTTCTATGGAGGTACTTTTCTGGAGAAGACAGTTGCTTTCATGTGTGTTAGAACATCATCTCTGTGTCTGTGATAACACATGCACAAATTTTTTCTGACGCTATCTGTTAGTGAAGGAAGTTTTGGGGAGGAGAAAAAGCATAAAGGGCCAGCTCCAAAGATGTTAGACTCATTTGGGAAATAATACTGGGATACAGGGGTGTTATGTAAAAGTATTGCAAAAAAATTTTAATGCCTTTCCTTTACCTGCAGTGCCACATCTGCTCAGTGATCAGTGCACTGGAACATTGATCACTTACAGAGGTTAGCTGAGCACCATGTTACAGTATTCAGCTAAATTAAGATTCACTACAGCATTTAGGGATTTTTGCAGCCTTGGGTTTCATCCAATTTTACAGTTGGGTTGAATGAGGCACAAGTAGGTCAAGCAACTTTTCTAAAGTCACAGACTAAATATATTATTTACTTATAAAATCAGAAATTCAGTACACTACTACTTTCAGTTCTCTTGCATGAAAAGCTAAAACTTATTCAAAATACTTCAAAAAAGAATGAGATTATGCAAAAAAAATACAAAAAATTCTCTGTGATTAGTGAGCAAGTGTTTCTATAGAAAAGACAGCTATGCTAGAAAACACCACTGTTACCACGTCTATTTGTTGCCTTTCCTATTTAGTATGTTCATGGGTAACATACACATAAGAAACGTATGCAACAGAAGCTAACAGCAGCTCAAAACTTTCATTTTAAATGTTAGCTGTGGTCAGTTATGTGGTTATGCAGCATTTCCCAAGAAAAGATACCCTGATCCATCTGTGGGACTCCTGGTCCAGAGAACAGTAACAGTGCAGACAGATTTTCCCACTCTCTGATTAGTTGCATAATGGTCCCTAGAGCTGCGTTCTGCTCCTCAGCAGTGCACTGAACCACTCGTTACCCCAGCAATATTCACAGGGAATCTTTTAGAACCCTCAGCTTGTATCTTCACAGAGCATGTCTGAGGTACTCTAAGGTACAACATATCCAAATTCAGATTTCTCTATCACATTAAGAAGACAATGCTTTTGCCGTATGTGAAGCTGCTTCTACAAACCAATGCATGCCTCTTATTACCCAGCCAACACATAGGAACATATGCTAACCTACTGTTTGCACCTGGAAGAGTGAAATTCCTAATCACATATGGACAAATATATTATTTTCATGCATGTGTTTGGGATAAAATCTTTGTGAAAGACGAATCAGAAAGATTAAGAGGTTCTGAGGTAAATTTAAAATAAGGCTTGGAGAATCAGAGTGGAATTAATTTACATGAAATAAATTATTCTATAAAAAGGCAGGAGTAGGAAAAGCAAAGCACTCTGGAGAACATCAGAGAGAACTCACAGAGGATTCAAAGAGATAATGAAGCAGACCAAAGAGAAAAGCAGTTCCTCTATTGTTTAATTCCATAATCTAGTTTAATCCTACTGAATCCTTACTCCAGACAAACTGTAATCAAATCAGGTCTCTATCACCTACTTGCTAGGCTATAAATGTTAAGATGAACCACTCTTACAATGATTTCAATACTTTCCAGCCCTTACAAATAGTCACTGTTGGCTGACAGCATGAGCCACCACCTGACTTGTTCCCCAGCTTAGTCACACAGGCTCCCCCATCTATAATTCACGGGCTGATTCCAACCTTTGAAGTGACTCTTTGTGGAAGTATTTTAAAGGAGAAAATTCTGAAGGGTACCGCAAATATGGAGATGAGATGGGAAGAATTACCATGCATCAGAACATGTTCATTTCCTGTCATTTTTCAAGGAATGGGATTCCTAAAGCAGAGACAGTATGAAGTCTGTATGAAGGCTTAGATACTTACTTTATTAAAAATTCAGAAAATAAAATGTTACCTGCAAGCATGACCTGTCAAAAAGAACGCCACACATGAAGTCGGACAATTCACAGAATACTTACAAACCTCTTACCTTCTCTGAAAGCTTTGTATTACTATCATTTAAGTTCTTGCCCAGGACCATCCTACATAGAGCTGCAGTGTCTTTCTGGCCACAGGGTGCCTTTTCCTTTCCATGGTTTGCCAGGGTTCCCTTGGGCGGCTGTGCTGAGCTTGCCTCCTGCAGCTCACCTTTGCTTATTCCAGGTTTGCTGTTCCCATGTTTGCCAATTCCAGTGTCACTCTGTAACTTCCTGACTGGCCCACGCTGCCTCAGTCGCAGTCCAAAAGCTCTAAGTAGCAGCCACAATATCCACAGGAAAGAGAGAAGAAGTGTCTTCTGTTGCTTGTTTAGACATCTCGTTTCATATACAGGATTTATCTTCAGAAAAACTTGTGATGCCTGACCTTGATACATATGGAAAATTCTGCCTGGGCATGCTGCCAGACATTTTGTTTGATATCTATGTTTTCTCCCCTTTGGCCATCTTCTTGCTGTATTTTTTTCCCCTTCTGGCTCCTTGCTTTTTTCATAACTCCTTTAGGGCTCATTATCTTCACCCAAAGACACTGGCATTACATGTCTTTCCAGTCAAGGAAATTTAAATGCTGGTCCTAAGAATATTCTGTGAAAAGCAGAGAAAAAATTTCAGAACCATCTAAGCAAGGAATTTAAATTTCATGGACTTTCAATCAGGTATCTATAGCATAGTTGTAGACTCACAGAGACTATGACAATAATATTTTTTATATTTACAGTTAGAAAATACATATGGCCACATATTAAAACATTTAGTACAATATCAAGTTTGGCTCTTAAGGTGTATTTTTTCCAAACTTTAACAAAAATTCCTGCAGAGTGTAAAAAGAAAGAAATGCTCTTCTTGATCCATCACTATTTTCCCTGGAGAATTATGTTTAACCTTAGGAAGCTCTCATCATTTTAAAATATGTTCCTTGTTTTTATCAACTAACAGAACAATTACTGCTTTTACCCCCTTTTAAACATTGGGGTCACATCTTAGATTCATTGATCCTGGCTTATCATTAATTTTATGAGTTCTGCTAATATCAATAACCCGTGGCACTGGTAGTTTCCTGTGTTAGGGACCAAAGAGACACATGAAGTACAAGGAAAAAAAAATCACAAATTAACAAACCAGGACCTTGAAATGTGAGGAACTGGGAAATATCTGTCATCATCTTGCTAACATTTTTGTGTTGATGTGCTGAAGATACCGTTTTATGCATCTCTAAGTCTGCCAAAAGGCAGACAGCATCCAAAGGAAGGCTGGAGGGAAAAAAGAGAGGGGGGCAGACAGACAGATTCTTAACCAGATTTGAAAGTTTGGCAGGAAAAAGTTTTTGTAATTTCTGTTCTGCAATTTAGTTTGTCTAGGCAATTATATTAACAGAAATGCAAGGCACCTACTGAAGATCTTGTAGATAAGCTAAAAAATGTTGAATTACTTTTCAAAGAAAAAGGTGGTGACAAAATGCTTTGCATCAAGCTCTAGCCCAAAGAAGTTCCCAGTCCCTTCTACAGAAAAATAAATGCTATCCAAGGGGACCTTGAACTCTGTCTGAGGACAGGGCATGCTCAGAGGCCATTAGGAGAAACTTTCCAAGCTTTGCACATGGTTGTTGAATTTCAAGCAAGGTGGAGTGAAGATTTACTCTTGTAAAAGGAGGAAGTCTGCCTGAAGCTAAAGCAAATTAATATTGTTGACCTTGGCCCTGACTCTGCTCTTGTCTAAGTTAACAGAATACTCCTGTTAATTCCACTGAGGTCTGGATCGAGCCTCATGGTGGAGTAATATTGAGGGCTTTAGTTTAGAGAACTTTCAGGCAATGCAGGAAGTTGTTCTGAGGTACAACCTGAAGTTCTAATACTGAAGATTTATTTTCTCATATAGGTTGTGTGTTTCTTTATTGATAAGAAAACTTTCATATGCATCCCAAAAAGACACTGAAATCTAGGGTTAGCTAGAAACTTCATCCAATGTCTCTGAGAAATTTTTTTTGTTTTAGTGAAGTTTAAAGGTGTAGACTCTACTGCCATATTTCTGATGAGTTTATTTGAACCACAGCAGGTTTTCTTGAGCCACTGTACATAGAACAGTCAGAACTGTGGTCATCTAGTGTCCCTATTTAAAGTGAATTAAATTTTTCTAAGTAGCATTTACAGCATTTACTTTGCAGATTTTCATGTTAATAAAAAATAACACAATCCCTGCATATTTAAAAACCTTGCTGATGGACTTCAAATTATTATATATACTATTTAATATTTACTCATGTTGCCTGCTAAAACCTGTGTGTTTTTTACCATGTTCAAGACTAATCCTGTAAAGGTCCTTCTACTTAGTGTGCTTTTGCATGAGGGACAAGCAGCACTCTGAACCCTTTTTTAATCTTAAGAATGATAGGTGTAAAGTTGTCTTGTGTCTGTGATCTGAGTGGAGGAAATGACCTATTGTGTGTAAAAATAAATCATCTCCTTATAAAGTGCCAAACACTGAAAGTTCCTGAGGGAATAGATTCTTCAGCTTGTATATCTTGATTGTCTAGTAACTCGAGGCACAAAGTATAGCTATAGTCAGGGAGTTTAGACAAAAAAAAACCCAACAAATTTCTTATTCGATTTTCAGCAGATTTGACTTCCTGTCTTCAGAGTATGTGGCTTATAAATTTAAGTAGATCACCACTGTGGTTCACATTAAAACAATTCCCTCCATAGTGGGGATATCATTTTAGGGATGTTGTATTTAAAGAAAGCAACTCTTTATTTCACTGTAGTATTTTAAAACAGGGAAGATATATTTCCATGGAGAACTTTTTCTTAAGGAGAAGTATTGATGCCAGTACTGGGAAATATTAATTGATGGAAAGCTATGAAGACACTCAACACAGAAAGAGTCACTATAACTTGTGTATAGGGAGGAGCTCAATTCCAGTGACTCTGGTCTTCCCCCATAACACAAAAATTACAGATTTTTCCAAAGCATGGATGCAGTGACTTCAGTTTGTGTCTCTGTCCGTTTCAAAGCCTTGACAACAGGCGAGGGACAGGGACCAGAGTTATGAAACTTTTTTTCTTTCCAAAAGAAAAAATAAAAAAAGGAAAAAGAAAGCATTATGTGACATATATGAAAACATTTCATGATGCAAAAATAAGAAATTCTATACCTGATTAGTATTATTAGAAACTTTGACTGAAAAATGAGTATGCAACAGCTGATAACACATCACCACAAAAATATAGTTCTTGGAAGCTAGTAAATGCAATGTTAAAACCAAAAGATCAATGTTCATTCTACCCCAACTGCTTTCTACATTAAAATATATCACATAGTTTGAGTTACTTTACATTTCATTGTTTATTTACATTATAAGGAAAATTCTAACTAGCATTTCTCACAGTCTGACACACATACATGTGAAAGCAACATATTCTATCTTTGGCTTAGAGTTTCAATCTCACTGAAATCTAATTAGGAAGTTCAGTTTAAAGGAATTTGATTTAATAACATTAGTCCTGTATACATTTGATATTAGCTGGTGGAAATGTAGTAGTGGCTCAACCTGACACAGTTAAAACTTTTTGGGCTGTTTTGAATGTCTTCACTCTGAGCAACGCTTTAAAAGAAAAATGCCAGGTGGTTCAAATGGGCTAAAAATGAAGATGAGAGAAGTGAAGTGACTGGTACTTTGTTTTCTGTGTCCTTGTGTCCTTTGCCTCATTCAGTTCCCCACCGTGGTAACCCCAGCATCCTCCAAATCCCACAGCATTGCTGTGAGCAAGAGAAGCACCTGGTGGCCAAAGCTCTGCTACCAGCTGGGCTCTGTGTCTGCTGCTGGGCCACCCAGAGTGTGGCATGGCCGAGCTCGCTGAGCATTTCCTCAGCAGGCACTGCCTTGGGTCATCCTCCTGCTCCCCAGGAGCTGATTCTCATGGAACTGGAAGGTAGAATCCTCATCCTCCTCCCCGTCTGTTGCATTGGCTGAATGTGATTTACAGGTCAGAAATGCAAGCAGAAGATAGGGGAACTCAATAGTTTACAATTATTAATTTAGGAATCATTCTGTTTCCATAAATGATCTATTTAAAAAAAAAAAAGGTACAGTGTCTGGACTATGTATAAATTGCCATGGTATTTTAAATGGGTAGTGTCATACACTACACATTTATAAGACAATTATGTCTTCAAAAGCACTGTAGTTAACTGTGTAAGTAAAGGATTTCACCTACCAGAGAAGAAAAAAGCAGATTGCTGTTTCCTAGGTAATCTGCTATTTTTCTAGCCCATATGACAAACAAACAAACAAGAAGTTTGCAATCCTCATGGCTCCATGCAGCTTGTAATTTTTAAGAGGATTCTGAAGGTCAAGACTTAAATAGACAGAGTTGTAATTTCTATTTTGGTCTGGTTTTAATTTGGGTAATCCTTCCATTAAATATAGCTATTTATGACATTTGTTAAAAGCCTATGCTGCTAATTTAGCTTAAAAAAATCTAATGGAGTTGTACTGGAACTTTTCCATAAAATTAATGTTCCAGACTTAATGGATGTCTAAGGTATCGTTATTAACGGGAATATTCCATAAACTAAAATCAGAGTCTTTGAATTGGCGATCTGATACAGTTAGATCAGAACTTATTGAAAGTTGGAGTGAAGCCAAAGTACCCAGGAATTCAATTTAAACACCTTATGGAGGTTAATGCTTTTATGGTATTTACTTTAATTAGTGTTTTATTAAATGCTCAATTTCACTCACATACTTGGGCAGGAGCAGTGGCCAGCCTGTGGGTAAAGCAAGCATGACAGAGATAAGATCACTTTCCTCTCTGTACGTCTGTTAGAAATACCAGTCTTTTCCATGATTTCTAGGGTTATATTGCTTTTTGGTTGTATTGCCACATTGCTGAAAATGTCACATAAATTCATCACAGGCTATACCATGGCCAAGCAAAAATACATCACAAACCACAGGCCTCTTCACAAAGTTTTGCTTAAAGACTCACTTCTATCAGTCCACACTCCTTGACAGTGTAAATATGGACTATAACTATCCAAAATTCATGGGGTGTTTGCCTGCTTTGCCTTCCATCCCATGCTGAATTTTTAAACACCCATTTTATCTGGTTAATTATGTGTTTTTATCCCATGGGGAAGGAATGGATTGCCACTGAAGCTAACTCCTACCATAAAAGAGGTTATTATTTTGCTTTGAGGCTGGTCCTAGGCCAAGAAAATCTGACTGTCCCTGTTGACTGCAATAGGCTTAGAAACAATTTCTCATTCCTTGTTTTTCAACAGCAAAAGTACTGAAGTACAACAAGAAATTTAAAAATATACAGAATTTATTCGTATTGTCATTTACAAAGCAATCAGGAAGAAAAATAAATTGTTGGGCTATGAGAAATTCTGTAACCATGGTACATGTGGGGTGACTATATTTACCGTACTCTTTAGACTCATGTCTGATCCATATGCAAAAAATGAACTCCATAAATATTTAACCTTAAAACTGATATATCAACTTCACAAGGCCACCATATTTAACTTTTTAATGTGAAAAATATACAAAGTATTTCTGTTATTTCTTCACCTCTGGAGTGGAATTTAATTTAAGATGCATCTGCTTGTACCCAGAGACAACAATGATTCCAATAAGAACCAAAGTCAAATTTTCTACACAGGGAGAACTCAATGGCAGATATTCTCTCATGCCATGGCACCCTGGGGCTCAAAAAAAGAGGTGTACCCTTGTATGAAATGCAAATTCTGAGCTTTTAAAAATCACCTAGGGCTATATTATAGGTGCCATTATATTCATTTGTCTTCTGCAGTGCCCCTGAACTCAGTAAGCGCTTTCAGCAAAACTTTGCAAACAGGGAGGCAGATGTTTTTGCTTGATTCTCATTTCAGGTGTCCACACTAGACCACATGCAGATGTAATAAATACAAGGGAGATGAGAGGAATATCACTTAAACACTTGTTTTCAGCACTGACACCCCAACCACAACCACATGCAAGTTGTGGACCTCACCACGTGGACCTCACCACATTTTACACGCACGTGGACACTTTTCATGAGGGAGGCTGTTAAGTGACCTTCTAGCATTCCTGCTATTCCCTAGCAACAGCAAATGATGAAAGAAATGAAAAATTATAAGCCCCCTGATATTTACAATACAATCCTGAAACAGAAGAATATGCACATAGGCAATAAAACTGAGTAGTTAATGAAGTCAAGATAAAAGTCGAGAAAAAGTTCACACTCTACCTTATCCCCCAAAAAATTATTCACGTGCTAGACTCCATGTATACTCTGGAATTAATTCTTATCTTCACAAATAACTTTTCTAGTCTTGATCAAAACACTCACTGTGCTGTACTCCTTACATCCAAAGAATTAAGGCCATACGTTTTGGAGAGGAACTGGAACGGCTATTTCATTCATAGTTATGAAACGACTATTTACTGAGAAAATATTGTATAAATATTTAGAAGCTTATCTGATTTTACCAAGAGATATCCACATACACTAGGAATGAAATGGAAGAAAAATTAAAGGGATACAAAACTTAGAAAGAATATATCTACAAATTAAAAGAGAAAAGAAGGAAGCTTTTAAAAATTAAAAAGACATGAAGAAAACTGAACAGCACTTTTTACTTAAAAAAAAAATATGGTATAATAGATAAATAATGAGATCAGAAGAGTAGAATATATTATTAGGAACAGAAAACAATGAAAAAAAAATTTCTCTAGAGGAACTTTTACACAAAGTGGGATTATTTTTTTATCTGAAAGGCTGTAAAATTAATTCAATGCTCCAAAAAAACCCACCTAAAACTCAAACAATTGACCAAAGAAACCCCAACACAAACACTGAAATACACTTCATCTGCAATTACAGTCCTCAAGAAGAACCTTCCAGAAACTGGAGTTTTTCCAAATCATTTTTATTTTCCAAGGTCTGAGCACAGTGAGTCAGAAACATTTCTAAGTCACTGGGAGTAGCTTCAGGCTCAGACCATTTGAGCAGGAATGCAATGATTTACAAAATTCTGGAAGGAAAAGGGTTGAGAAAAAATGTTAATAGTGAAAGAAACTAATCTGGATCAGATTTTTGGCTGCTGAAAATTAGCTTCTGGAAGCACATTGAAGTCTTATTTCTTGACTGGCTCTCTGGAGACCACAGAAGGTAAATGTATTATCCTATGCTTGAGCTTAGAAAAGATGCAGTAGTGCCCAGGAAATGGGTATTTGGAGGGGAGGGAAACAGGAAAACGAATCAGGCATGCACTGACCCAAGCCTTTTGGGATGTGCCTGCACCTCTGCCCCAGGGTGTCCCTGCTGCCCTACCCCAGAGAGCTCCTCAGTAAGGGTTCTGCAGGGCAGCAATGCCGCCACAGCTCTGCTTCAGCTTGTGCTGCCTGTGGCCACAACCTGTCCCAGCCTGTGCTGAGTTCCAAAATGCTGAACCACTGCAGGGGCCATAAAAGATGTGAGCAGAAGCAAGAATGGCTATGAGAAAAACTAGAAAATTCCTGGGTAACAATCAGGCTCATCCACCACCTCTGGCTCCTTCTATCAAGGTATGAAGCACCTACAGTGTGAGGTACCTTTCCTTCAGTCATTCCCATTGGTAATTTTTTGGTGCCTGAACAGCTCCCAGCAGAAGGATTTGACTAGAAGAATGTCAAGTACAATTTTGCTCTAAAGTCCATCTGGCTGCAAGAGGTACTAGACCTATATCATATTTTCAGTAGCAGGAGCTACTCCCACAATTTCTTAAGTGACTCAAAGTTCTGAAGATATTTTCTCAGTTCAGTATTTAAAAGTACTGTAACATTTGCATTTCAACCCTCGTGCCCACTAGCCCAGTGCTCTTACAAGACACAGAGATGCCTTTTAGCCATGCACAGGATCTTCTGGCTATAAATAAACAGCAATCTGACAGCTCTGTGCCAGGATACAGAAATATTGCATTTAAGAAGCAGGATACTGAACATAGCAGGCAATTGCCACGTCAGGGCCTTTTATGACAATGAGAACTATCCTTGCTTGAAATACCTCAACTTTTATGGGATAGAGCAGTAGCTAAGTGCTTAGGCAAGGCTGTAATGTTTTCTTCTAGATGTTGGCTGAGAGCCAATGCTCTTATGGCAGAGAGCAGTAGTTTAGTGTGGTGTATTTCTATCCATCGACCCAAAGACTGGCTGCTCCAGCCAAAACTTGAACATGATTACATCTTTCCTCCTCTGTGAGAATAGGGAAGTATATAAAATTCTTACCAGGCTGAAGAAGTAGATTAATATGTTCAGCCAGGATGATCCGACCAGCCCAGATGAGATTGGTCCAGGTCAGGAGCTCACTAGAAGGGCTTGAAGCAAGCAAGGCCTAGATGTGAGCAGGTGTCCCAGGTGGCATGGATTTTGCTTGAGGCATGGCTGAGGAGCACCAGGGCAACAGAGAAAATGGTAATAAGGAATCTTGTACCTGTATCTTGTACATCACCTTTCCAGGAAGGGCACAAGAAGATAATTGAGAGGCCAAGCAGGTGTTGCACATGTTAGCACAGCACATGAACGACACACAGTGAGGCAGAAAAGAAACTTAAAGATGAGTATTAATAGGATGCCTGCTGTTCTGTGGCACTGTAAGGCTGGCAGCCCACACTCCAGCTCTTGGCTTCTTGGGTAGATGATATTTAAAATATTTGGCCCCCTAAAGCACACAAAAATTCATGCTCTGCTTGTGGCCTTCTTGTAGGTGTTGTTATCAGCAATGGTGATTTGGCCCTGGGCAAGGTATGTTAAAGCAACCCTTGTAATCTGGATGCCAGGGGACAACAGAGACTGAAAAATCTTCCTCCAGCTAGATAAAATATATCTAATCCTATAATAGCTGGCATGAGGTGTTTGGCAGACATCCCAGAGTGAAGGACAGAGCTGATCAATATTAAACATTCACAAGAAAGTGAAGCAAGGCAGCAAGAAAAAATAAAGGAGGTAGCCCTTATTTTGAGAGAAGAGGGAGTGCTCCAGCTAAGGGAAGTAGAGTTTCTATATGGACAAACTCAGTTAAACGCAAATTTTTCATTTGGATGGTAAGACTTTTGAACATGATTAACTATAAGCACAGATTTGTATCTAACTGTCTTAGGCCGCTCTTGAGTACAGCCTTTGCCAAAGCTCTTCAAATTCCACAGCTTAAATATGGCATTGTTTTCTAAGAAAACAACTCTACAGATATTCTTTTAGTAAGGTTACTGTGTGGATTTTCTTCTATATCCTTTGTGCAGAAAAGAAGGAGGAAAAAAAAGAAAAAAAAAAAGAAAAAAAGAAAGTAGAAACCTGTCCCATGGAACTTTCAAACTTGATAAAGGAAGGAAAGTAAAATGAATCAATTAAAGAAAAATACATCAAGTTAGCTTATACCAAAAATGTGTAGCTTTTCAAATGCTACTCCAAGAATTCCATTCAGTAGGATCATTTCTTAATTCATTCACACAAGGAAACAATATGGTCCATGCCATTCTAAATCCCCAGGACTGTTTATGATGTCTGTCACAATTAAGTTCATCTGTGCTTTGAATTTAATTCTCTATTCCTTAGGCTTTTGAGCCTTTCATTCAAGCAAGCCAATTCAGAACTGGTCTGTAGGTTTTAAGTTAGAATTGCTTTGGCATGGAACTGTTTCAGACCATGCTGTTACACACACAAGAGCTAAGAAGAGAGTGAATATAAATAAATATTATATCAGGTGCTGCAAAGTTGGCTTGTGAATCTCTTAATGTTCCACCTGACTTTCTACACTTCATTCTATACACCCTTAATTTAGGCTAGAATCTGAGGTTTTCTTACATGCTTCTAATCCCACTCTTTCTAGTGTTTTGGATGCCAGACTCCCATACTTCAGATGTGTACCTTACATGCAAAAGAAAGAATATTCAAATAACCCTTCAGAATGTCAGCCAAGCATATTTCCCTTCAAACTCATCAGCTCATGCTGTTTCATTTGTACTCTTCCTGACTAAAATGTGCTCCACTCCTTGTGAGCTTTCCAGAGAGTGACTGGAAAGCCTGGAGCCTCTCTTACCTTGTGAGAACAGGAATGAGAGGCAAACCTGCAGTTATAGCCCCTGAATAAAACAGGGGAATTCAACCCTTCAGCAGGAATGACGCCAGTATTTCAAGTGAAGATTTCTTGACCAACATGAAAAAACATTGGATGGAGGTGATTCAGGAGTCTTGACGTGAGAAATGGGACACCTCTCCACGTTTGCTTTTACCAGCAGGAGATGACCATTAACTGTTCAGCACATCAGAAAGGGCAGTGGTTTTGTGCTGCTCCTCTCCACCTGTTGTTGAAAGGAACAATCTTACAATTTCCTTTCCATTATTGTTTTTCTAAGTTTTTACAAAATACCTTTGACTTCCCTGCTCACACTTGCCCAGTAGAAGGAACCAAATTAGAAGGCAGGACCCATACAGCAGACAACTTTGTATGTACCTGTTTTCTGTAAACATAATCCTGTTTCTATTCACTTCACCTGAGCTAAATTCCCTTCCAGGGGGTAATGACACTCTGGCCCTAATCACATAACTCCTGTGTTGAGGTAAGCTTCAGCAGAAGCCTTAAAAACCCTCTGCTATCTACTAAGGAGGTCCCTCTTATAGGAGAGAACGATTCTGTACTAACTAGTAAAAAGTAAAAGACACTTATCTAGTTTTCCTGTGTGTTTCCTATCTCTACTTAATTTTATTGTAGCAGGGGAAAAAAGTAGAAACCAATCAATAAACCCTTTAATCACATAAGAATGAAGGGAGACAAGTGAATGTAAATTAATAGATGCTGTACAATTCCAAAGAAAATTTAAACAAACTAGATGGAATTCTGATAAATTTTGTTGCTTTATATCTTGGTGAATGATAGCTCTGGGAAAAAAATTCCAGCAAGATTTGTCAGTTAGTCAAAATGGATGTTTACAGTTATGAAACAAAGTGAGTTTTAATTTGATTGTCTCAAAATAGAAAATAGAACATAAATACAATCTTGCATAGGAGATACTGGAGAGAGAAAATAAATCATGATTGTTTACAAAGGCTTCAAAGAGAGCAGAATATTTTAGCATATGCTCATTTTCAGGACTTAAGAGGCAGGAGATTTTTATTGACGTTAGCTGTAGGAATAATAGAGAGGATGTTGGACACTTTAATCAAAGACCCTTTCACATTCTTGTTTCACCTGAACAGACAAAATTCATAGCCTGATTTAATTGCATTCATAATGCTTATTGATGAAATACCACATGGAATTTCAGAATTAAAACAAAACAATTAACACGACCTAGAAACACCTTAAATAGCATGAATATATCATGCTACTCCTGCTATTTTTCCTGGTCCAGTGCTAATACAGTTAATCAATTTGCTCTGTTTGGTTCCATGGCATTCTATTCATCTATGGAGCACTATCACAATCCACAGATAAATTGTACATGAGCTCTGTAAAACAAAACATCTACTCTGCCACTTCAACAGTCCCTGATTGTGTGGCATATCTAACCCCGACTGCAGGTAGTACCTAAACAGTCTGACTGCAGGTAGTACCTGAACACCATTCCCATGACTTGCCTGGGTCCTTAGCGCTTTTGAATATCTAACAAAGATTCTCTAGCTCTCTTAGAGGATCTTTAGCTTCCAGTTGTGACTTTGTCATCAGTACTGAAGGTTTGTCTCACTGTTAAGGACCTCTTCAGAAGCTGAATTTTCAGGTCCCAGCAGAAAGCTTGAGCAGGACAAGGTGCCCCTAGTCTCCTGACTCTTAGTTATAAGTCTTTCTTTGGAAGTCAAGAACCTTAAAACTTGCTATGAACATAGCCAAAAGTAGCAAAAGAGGTTGATGAAGTTGTGGCTATGGGATTTCCTAGCACTTTCCATTTCTCTCCTCTCAGAGTAAGCGGGACTGTATGTTCAAGAAGTACAAGTATAGTAAGTATAGCTGGTAGGACTTGGAACCAGAACCTGGAGAATGCCTGTGGGAAATTCACACACTTAACAGCCCCAAGCAGCCTGATTTGATATCTTTTAACATAAGATGGGTGAAGTCACTGTCTGCTGAGATCTCCAGTCAGTTCTCAGCCTCCTGGGATATTAATTGCAATCAAGGGGTCAAAAGCAGCATGATTGCTCTTGTAGGGCTGATAAGAGACCAGCAATGTGTTCTTCCCAGAGAGCTCCAGTTTTTATGGATCTGTCTCTTCAGCACTAAACAGCTCTCCTGGGAACAGTTTTAACCAGCTGAGCAGTTACACCTTGGCTTAGGAAGCAAAGAATTTTAGGCAGGAAACAGAAATTTGTCCATTTCTTCAGGAACTCATAGTAATTAACAATACCAAAATGTCAGAAACTATATGGCAGAAGACTTAAACTGCTTAGGCAAATTCTGCACTAGAAATTTAAGTTTCACTGTTCTTAAATCTGAAAACTTCTGACAAACTCTGTCAGAACTTCGAACTTTATGATGAACAGCAGGATGATCCATGCTTCATTTATCCTCTTGTCTCCATTCTCATTAGTACTCAGCATAAGAAAAATTAACTGCAATGGTAATGTCATATGCAAAACAAAAAAGTTTTGCAAACAGAAGGAAAATCCTACCCTTTGGAAAAGTTCTTTCAAACAATGAAACCAGCAGAGATTACTATTTTAATCTCACAAAAAAGAAATACAAAAATGGATTTATGCTTCTCCCTGCCACAAATGGAAAATATCAGACTGTTTTCTCCCCAGTAAAGCCCTCTTGAGACCCTAATCATTCTTGTAGAAAACACTGTTTTTCAAGTAGTGGACTTCCACTTTCCTAGGAACCTCTCTTCCACCTGCATTCCTGATATTGCACAGATTCCAGCTCCTGGAGCTGAAAGGAAAAATTCCCTCCATTCCTGAGGGACCACTGACTGCAGCCCCATTTGCCACTATCTTTGGAAATATCTGCAGATCCCTTGGAGCACTCCACAGCTGCATTTGGCAGCAGCACTTGAGGGTCTCCACACACTTCTGGAATGCAATTTCTTCGGTCTCAAAGCCATACACTTTGTAATGTCTCTCCACAGCCTTAAATGTACTACTTCAGCGCACAGCAGAGCTGGGTAGATCGTTGTAGAAAAGGTGAAACTTGTTCCCAGCTGATTACCAGGGTACTGGCCACTAGGCCATTCCGGCCTTTTAAATTCCCATTAAGGAAGTTGTGTGGTTTCTCAGAAATCAAGCTGATTACATTAGGTGAAATACATGAAACATTCCTACAGCTCTGTTATTAGGAGAATCTCACCTGTATATTGCCCTTGAGAACTTGCAACCAGTTATTTGTGAGATGTATTGTTTGAGTCAGTTGTTGATAACTAATTATTTAATTGACATCACAGAAAAATGTGCAGCATGTGTCAGCTAGGCACTAAATATACTCTAGTACTTGGGAGATTTTGTTAATAAGTCTGTTTTTTCTTCCTGACACAGCTGATCATGATAGATAGATTGATGGTGTATTTTGGACCTATCAATATCAGGATCCCTCCGAAATTCGGCCTAATTTTACCCACTAGTGTCTGAGCACATCAATCTATCTCCTCATTTCTTGGGCTTTAATATTTTAATCAATGGAAGATGTTGCTGGTTTACTCTGAAGCCCTCCTCCATTGTAGAGCCAATTTTTGTCCCACCTTCTTTCCCAACAAAAAGTCAATTGGCTTGTTTGCCATTTTAAATGAACTAAATGACTCTGGTGGCATCTTTGGAGGGGGAATATTTAATTCTTAAAAGAGAGAGAGAGAAAGAGGGAAAAGAAGGAGGAGAATGTAAGAGTAAAGGAGGGAGGACTCTGCTTTGCAAATGAGTGCACCATTGTGTGAATGTGAAGTTAGCAGCTTGTATGTGTTCTTAAATATACAGATACCTAAATAAAATAAAAACTTAATTTTTCAAATACCAAATATAATTTGGGTATAATTTATTTGCAGAATATGACTAGAGACATTGAAGAATGAACTAATAGGTTCTGAATTCCTGATGAAAATCTTAGCTTATTAGCCAAGAAGAGAATCCAGAAAAGAATCATATTTAACACATCTGTAAAACAGGGTGACACATGCAATCATTGAATCCATTCCAGTTCACTGAGTGCCAGCTTGGTTCCAGCTATTCTGTGTACTAATTGCTTATTTACTCTCTGATCTAATGTAATTTCTTTCCCTATCTAAACTCTGGAATGGTCAAACTATATCAACTTATTCAGATTTTGAACAAAGTCCAAAATTATTATTGATCAAAAGATTCTTGCAGTACTTAATTATCTTCAATAATTAAACAACAGAGCTACATTGTTTTCCAGTCTAATACTTTGATGGATAAATCAAATTAAAAAAACCCAAGGTGAAAGAGTAGCACTTAGGCTAAATGTTACTGCATGATCAGACCATTTATTTTAAAAAATGTCTTCCATATTAGTCACCCTTTGTTCTGCAAACTCAGAAGCATCTGCTCTCCTACTCAGATGTGTCAAACTATCTGAAGCAGTAAGATAATAACTATTTTTAGGCACTTTAAAAATGATTGAAAATTAATGGAAGTTCCTGTATACCTGATATTTTGTAAATATCATAAATACTTGTTCCAGAATAAAGAGACGTGTAGTTTATCCTACTTTAAACTAGTTTTTGCAGTGGATTAGAAGGAAGTGAAACTGCATTCATTGCATCTTCTAGATTTTTATCTGAGTATTTCTAATTGTTTTGGTCTGTGGTTAATCAGATAAAATATGCTATATTTTGTGTCAAAATAAGGAAGTATAACTCAGGCCAAGTGAACCTTTAATGAGTCAGATCCTTAATATAGTTCACACAAATAAATATAATTAAATTGATTTACACCCTGTAAGAATCTGACCAGAGACTCTGAAATGGCTCCGAACGAGCACAGGTAAATGTGCAGGGGTATGAAATATCCACCTAAGGAGAAAGGGATGGTGATTTCCACCTGCCTGAGCAACTCTCCAACAAAGCTAGTTTTGCAGTACTAGTTTCATGTTTCCTTCTCACTGCAAGCTGTGCACTGATTATATGTTTCTTTCCAAATATTGAATGAACTGCTGGAATTTGGTCAGATGCTTGATACGTTTGCTGGTCTAGCAAAATGAGCTGAATATGATCAACACAAAATTCTCTTTTGATTTACATTTTCATTGCTCAGAGGTCCTTCAACTAGAAAGGTGGCCTGTCATCTATTTAGCTTTGATTTCTTTTCTTTAGGGTTGGACTGACATTTTTTTCTGCCCGACTGGAAAAGGATGCATCGAGCCATATTTCTGAAATCAGAGGATATGTACATTACAGTAAAGCAGTAAGTACATAGCCAGCAAGAACATTCCAGGTGCAGAATAAAGAGCACAGTGGGAAGCAACTACAAGCAGATCTCATAGGATCATTTCTTTTCCTACACAATTCAGTGTCAGAAATTGTTCTCCTGGCCGTTTGTCAGAGGGCATGTTAGGAAGATGTGTTCTCAAAAGAACCTAGAAAAATAAAAGGTCTGCTTTACAACAATTTTATTTGGCAGATGTAATTTAAAATATTTGGATGTGAGAAGCTTGGTCTAAGGATAAGAAAGAAATGCTATCAGTCAACTTAGTGCCTGGCAGACAATAATACTTCTCTCTTTCTTCTTCTTAGTTCTTTTCTTCTTTTTTTTTTTTTCTTTTAATATATATATTATAAACAAGGATCCAAATCACAGAAATTAACTTTGATTTTCTCACAATCATTCTATATTGTGCACAATGCATGCATGAATCCAGTCATGTCCCCCAAGGCAGAAGGCATTTCCAGGAGCATTCTTAGTTTTTCATTTCTGGCTTTTCTATGAGTAGGACATAACAGGGGATCCAATTCACACGCAAGGAAAATGTGATTCTACAGTATCTGAGATGCAGCCAAGAGTCAGCCCTCCTCACAGCAAACTGTGCTTATTTTTTTTATTTGCCAGATGCATGAAACTCATTTTTTGAAGTTTCCAGAGATAAAGAAAAGTGCTCAATTTGTCATCGTGGTTTAGCCCTATTTGACAAGTAAGCAGCACATGGTCACTCAGTGCCCATGTCACTGAGCCCTTCCCCACAGCAGGATGAGTAAGAATCAGAAAGAATCAGAAGACCAAAAGCAGCGACATCTTTGCAACATCATTATGCATGAAACCAAAGCACATAAGGTGTTTGCAGAGGTTATGGCATCCATTTTAGGAAAGTAAAAGTAATGGCCAGTTCAGGACACAGTACTTTGGAGAAATGCTGTTGAGCAAATGATATTACAGTATCTTAGCAGCTAAGGACAATTACCAAGTATTATGTTTTATTCATGTAATTTACTGATGCCTTTGACCAGTCTGACATTATGAAGATTGAGTCAGTCAGAATTTATAGACAACAAGCAGAGTCAATGACAACTTGCCTCGTTAAGAAGAAATGTTGGATCACTAAAGAAATATGTTTAGTCATTTGCCTGTCAAATCCTGGTTTTAAAAAATACTCTGAGCTGATTTCTCCTCCTGAGTGAACAGGCTTGACTTTTATTGTCTCTGTCTTCCACCTCTGGCTTGAATTGGTGGCATGATGGAAAAACCAGGTACTGCACTTTGGTATGGGGCCAGGATGATCTTAAGGATGTGCAGCAACATGCAAGCACAGACGCAGCTCTGAACTAAAGCATCACACCCTGACAGAGTAATTCACTGAAATTCAGTGTTTGAAATTAAATACCCTGATGAGTTTCCTTTATACTCATTATTATAGAGAGGCTTTCAGGTCAAGAAAGAAATCAGGGATTCAGATAGTTTAGATATAAAGAGGTCAGAGAAATGCCACCAAGCCTTGAATATATTTGGGGATGTCACATAGGACCCATTTTAAGTCAATACACAAATGTCAGAATAATTTTGTTTTACAGAACAAATATCTTATCCATAAGAACTGTAAAAAATAGGATCATCTCCTCAGACTATTTCATACCTTTCTAACTCCCTAAAATGTGAGGGGTTTGGTGCCAGGAGAGAATTTTATGACATCACATATTATTAGATAATATCAGTTCAGTGCATGGCGTATATTGGAAAACATTACAGATGGCATGCAAAAAAAAAAAAATGGTTGCCAACACAAGCATCTCCAGATCTTGAGATAAGATAAATCTATAAACAAGATATAATAGGTCAAATATACTGACTACAAATAAAGCAGGCTTCTGCAGAGTAACAACAACCATATCATAGCTGTCTGTGTCATGTCCTATATCAGAACACCTCATCTGATAAATTTATCTTCACACTTTAGCTCCAGCTAAAATTGGAGATAAAGAAAACAAATGATACATGAGGACCATACAACAGCACGTCTTGTCTACCCACGTGGGAGGCTTTTTATAGAATCAGGCTTTATTTTCCTTCACTGATGTAGTAAGTGAAGAAAATTTAAAGGCATATATAGCATATAACTAATATAGACTAGATTTGTTTCTGTATACATGCATATATATGTAATGAGCTATAATAATCAAGCACATATCTGTACATTGGGTAGTTTAATGGCTAAGAAATCCTATTGTAGTCAACAGTCAGTTTAGCTATGTGGATAATTTTAATAGACACATTACTTTAGAACAAGTCTTTACCATGTGTTCTGCCCTCTAATTACAAATGCAACAGGAATATAACTCACAATTGCATAATTAAAAAGACGTAAGGAATTTAATATACGTCTCTGATCCCCTTTAATGTAGCTTGGGTCTGCTATGTTTTCCTTTTGCTTTGCAGAACCCCTGAATAAGCCCAAGGAAAACCTTTTCCTGTTAAATTCTCTCCATTTGCGTTTGTTCCATAAAAGGAACAATTCACATAAGTAAGGTTACTGAACATAAGTGGAATGCATCTGAGCACAAGTGCCTGCCTGTTGCCTATAAGCTATTCTTATATATACACTTATAGAAAATGATAAACAATCCCTCTAGGTGTCTGGCCCTATGAACAAAGTGCTGTCAGATATCACAAATTCAGAGCAATTGCATTTTTACATCTGACCCAGCTTCTATGTACCCTGATAAAAATATCCTTAACTGCTTCAAGAGAATGAACTGATTCAAGAGAATGAAAGTCAAAACAAGTGAGAAAGGGCAAAATAAGGAGGTACAACCCAGGTACAGCAACTCAAAATAAGCATGCAAAGTGTACTTTATACAGCATATGAAATGGAAAAAGTCCAACAAATCAGGCACACAATATAGGGAATTCTAAAGATAATGGTGCTACAGTAACTCACCCACATCATAAATTCAGTGTTATTATCATGCTCTTTGAAAACATAAATATTAATTTGATAAGAAAGAGATGTAACAAAGAAATTAGAGGAGATAAATCAAGGCAAATACAGGGTCTATAAGTTACAGCCTGTATAGATCTCTCAAATTGCAGTTCTAATCTTAGAAGATCATTCAAAAATTTTGAGATCAAATTGTTCAGTTGATAAGTTCTAGTAATGTTGGTTTATTTTTCCCTTCAATGTCAGTCTTGAATATTCCCCAGGGACAGAGTATCAAATTGTGTTCCCCTACTTTTTCACTCTTTTACCTGTTTTTCATTCCTTCACACAGCAGCAAGGCCCATCCAGTAGAGAATAATGTCAATTGCTTGTGCACCATCTTGTATGCCTGTGGGGGAAAAAGTAATTGTTTTCTTTGTGGAAATTAATAATTTATTTTATTAAAGGGTATTAATCCAGAGCTATTCCTTTTAAGAATATTTCTGAAGTAATAAGCTGATCTGTCTTAAGCTTCTACATTTATTCTATGGAGTTTCAGTTTTCTTCCTTAATGTTTTACTGAGAATTTTACCATGAGAAACAAGCTAAATAAGCATTTCATATCAATATTGAATTTTTAAAAGTATGGAGGATCTTTCTTAGCTATACTTTTGCAGTGGAACTAGTTTGGTCCATAGGCAACTTTATAGGACATTAAAACAGACGTTTCTGATAAAATTTTAAAAGGAACTGCAATACACAGCGTACAGATCTGTTTAGATGCCTAAAAGTAAAGCCAAAGAAAGTATTGAGAGCAATGTCCATAATTTTTCTACTGATAATAGTTTATGGCACGCAATACCACACAAATATAAAGAACAGAATATTTCTACATGTCTCTGATGAAATCAGTTTCCTTTTAAATGTTATGTGCTAAAACGCTTCAATGCAGTCAGAGAAAAAGAAAAAGAAAAATAATAAAAGCACACCTAGATTAAACAAAAGCTTAGACATTACAGGAAAGCCAAAATACCAGCAGGTGTTCCTCCTCACTTTGTACTCTAGCTCAAGAAAATAAACTACCACCCTACATGGAGAAAGTGTGAGTCACTGAACATTGTAAATTTTCCTAATGTATCACAGCTACAGAAACACCTGTGCTAAACACAGTAACATTGTGCTAATCCTCTGCGAATATTTCAACAGCCCTCCAGTGTTTTCTTTCCTTACAGCATGCTGGGGTGGTCAGTATTTTTCTTTCTCTTCCTCTCCACATGCCTGCAGCACTCCCAGGTTTGAACTCAGCCGGGTGCCTGGCCAGGCCTGGCCCCCGCGGCTCCTGGGGCTGGCACTTTCCCCAGGCATGGTGGCCAGCCTCAAACATCCTTCGTGGGGTGCATGAGGCCAACATGAGCACTTTGCTGCTTCTGCTTCAGCCCAGCCAGGCAAAGGGGTACTCTGCTGGCATAATTTTCTCTTTCTCTTTTGTTCCACTGTGTAAGAAAAGATGCTACAACTTGCCTGGGTTACAGTCCCGTGCTTTAAAATGGCTGAATGCTCAAAACAGTATTTTCATGCTGTCTCTTGTACTGATAAAGGCCAAAGCAGGTGGAGGATGATCCCATCCAAAACGGCTCAAGAGTACCAAGTGAATCACAGGAAAAAAACAGTTTAAAACACAGGGGACAGAGCCTCAGTATTTCTCCTGGAGAGCAGCCATGCTGTACAGTCCTGCTTCACCCACACATGCTATGTCCGTCTGCCAGGGGGTCCCCCAAGGGTGCCCACTGCCTCTGGGCTACTCCAGGGACTGCCCCATGAGGGAGGGAGGAGGGCTCGGGGAAACCTGAAAACCTGCTGGAGCACCTGACCCCACAGATTTCCCTTCATCCATAGAGCTGAGGTCCAGGGATGGTGACTGTGAACCTCATCTATGTGTCATCATCCCTTCCAGGGAAAGCTGAGGGGGAAAAGCCTGCCCTGTGCAAGCCCAGGAGGGTGAAGACAGCCCTTTGGGGCCCCATAGCTTCCCCAACCCATCTACCATCAACTCTTCTGTTTGATAATGAGCACAGGCTGACCATGAGGTCATTTAAACCTGATAGTCAGGATTTAAGCAAATTGCTAGTACTAGAGATTAGGCCAGGCTTTGGAGGGCAAAGGCACAGCTTTGTCCCTTTTGGCCACATGGGTACTACACCGGCTGCGCCAGGCCCATGTGGAAACCTCAGACCATGCCAGGGCAATAAACTGATGGAGGCTGAGAATCCTCACACCTCGGTACATCTGAGGGGGCTCGGTGGGGAGGCAGAGATTAAAAGGACACCCAGATCAAGGACTGTGATGCTGCTGTTTGTAAAGAGATTACATACAGCTAGGGTGCAGTTTATTGCACCGCTGACAGACTGAGGGCTGAGAAGGAGCCAGAGAGCCAAAAGCAGCTTTCCTGTAGCTCACAAACTTCACAACTTACATGACAGCTCTCTTTTCCAAAGTCAGGCTTTTCATCACAAATCACTATGGTTTTCATCAATGAAAAAAAAAACAAGAAACCAAACTCAAAAACCCCAAAAATTCAGCATTTGCAGAACTGGTTACCCCTCATTCTTATTCAGGTTTAACACTGTCTTGTCTCCCTGCCTGGAGCTCCTGGGATTCATTCCCCACCTTGCAAGCCCAGCCCTGTACACTGTTCTCACACAACAAGGAAGAGAGTTCTGACTTGCAAGTTCACCGTTCAAATATATCATGAACACTAACCTAGGAATTATTGAGTTAAAAGAAAAAAAAGTGCCACAATCTAGTATCCATGTCCTTAGTAATTTTTTTCAGTTAATTTCTTAATAATGTGGGACCCTTGGAAGACATTAACACAATTAATAATGCTAAGATAAAAACTCCAGCTGAAAAGAATATTCCACTGAAAAATGTTTTCTTTTTGGCAAAATTGATAAATTTTGGTTTATAATAACCTCTGTGTAGATAATTAATGGTAGCTTTTGCCAGTGAACTGAGAGGGAGAGGTCAAGAGCTACCAAGTGTAAGACTAAATGAATGAGTCAAAAATGTCCCATTCACAATTGTCAAGTGTGTACATTCCATTTCTTCATTAATAAGTTGTCTATAAGACATGAGAGTATAACGAGAAAGTAAATTTTAACTAACTAACCAGTTAAGTATATTTCTTCACACAGAAAACTTTATTTTTGTGGTGAAAATTGTCCTGTTGCTTTCTGTAAATATACTTTCCATAAACTCCAACTTGACAGGTCTTGACTATATAAAGCAGACAACACTAAAGCAAGGAACACAAACATGATTCTATAGCAGCTTTTGCAGAGTTGTATGTTTGATTTTTGAGCTTACCTGCATTGCATTCCAGGGTCTGCAGCTACTCTGAGCTCACCATAGACACTTGGGGGATGGATTGAGGGTTGGAACACTGGTCTTATCACCTAACTGGATTGGGAGCATCCCATCCTCCACCAAAGCTGACAATTTAGAATCCCTACAAGTGCACTGAACTCATTTTCCCAATTTATAGACACAGGCTGACTCCTTCTGTCATGTTCTGACAGACAGAAAAAGCAGTGCCAAGAGTGAATTCTGATTAAATAAGTTATTCTTTTATCTTCCATTGTAGCTCTTAACAAGGCAAAGTGAACCTTTTAGAAGATGTTAATATGTGCCATAAATTAGGAAAAAATCCATTTTAACCTCTACCATGGTTGATATTTTAGTGGATTTACAAGACTCCATGATATTACTCCTAAGAATTCTTTATTCCAAGCGGAATTCAACTATGTCCCAAAACCAGAGATGAAATCTGGTTTATCACCCATAGGTGTTTAATAAGTCTGCTTTATTGTCTGCTTTCTATCCTTATCATGTCAACAGCACAAAAAATTACTTGCTAATGGCAAAACCAGTTGAGAATTCAACTTTCTGCTGTCATCAGTGGCTTGATTTATCTTCTATCATCTCAGAGAAATTGCCAGTTCAAGTCCACATTTTTATCCTTATCTTTCAGCCTATTCAGGTTTGTGAAATAAGTCTTGTAGGCAGTTTTCTCACTGGAGATTGAGTTAATGATCTCTTCAGAAAACCATTGCCTGAGTAGAAACACTCCTGGTCTGTATGCAGCTCTAGAAAAAGGCAGTGTGGTAGAATTATATTTTACTTGATCAAGTTTTTCGAATTACTCAGGAATTTGGTGTAGTATGAGTAGACACATGCAAGCGTCCCCTTGATTGAGGAAACACCAAAATTTGTCTGCTTCTGAATGTGTCTAATGCTTCAGAAATTGTTTTCAAAGAACAATCTATATTCTAAGATTTCTTTCAAAGGGCTCAGCTTCAGAATGATTCCTTAGATTCCAGTTTAGACTGCAAGGTAAGAGTGGCAAATGATCAATCATGCAATTGCCATTTGCAAAGACTTTGTTTTCTAAGATAATTAGAGTTCTTCAGGAGTTGTCCAGAGGTATTGATAAAAAGCATCAATAAATCTACTGCTGCTGTTGATTCAGATTTTACTCACAATTTACTTTGCTGAGATTATATCTCAATGAACTAGAATTAGAAAAAATATGACAAGGTCAGGCTGTTTTATCAAAACCTGTAAAGTTTAACTAGGATGCCAATATTATTTTGTGTAATGTACCTTTAATTACCTCTTCTGAGAAAAAAAATGTCAAAATATCCAAGGAAATTATTACACTGAGTCAAACAAAACTTGATTTTGTTAAAGCTCACAGCCTCTCTCCATTAATAACTTTATACCAGATTCTCCAGCAAGACATCCAAGAACCTGGGCTAGCAACAGTCAAACCTTAAGAGACTGCTTAACCTCCTCAGTAGTGCACACAAACACATTCTGTAAATGGACTGGAGTCCCTGGAGGACAAACATAATTTATTTTCCTTTGCATTCCTACTTTATGCAATGTTTTTACGCAATTAGGAACATGAAAAAATAGTTTTTAAGACTGTAATATCTTAAGGCACTACTACAATGAAAATAGAAATTTTTTTCTAAGTAATACACATTGACCAAATCTGTAGTAAATTTACTGGAAAGGCATTACATTGTCATCATGTAATGATTTTCTACAAAAAATGTAGAAAACAACATGTTAAACAAAGCTCTCTTCCTGGGTGGACTTGGGCCAGTCTCAACACTGATGACTGTATTTGAGGTCCTAATAAATGCAAAATATCAAGGCAACTTAGGACCTTGAACTACAGCCACCTTGTCAATACACCTGGAAAAAAAGACATTAAAGTGAGTGGAAGTTCAGCATCCACAGGATGTCCGCTTCAATAAGGTTGTTGCAAGACAGGTACAAACCTTCTGCAAGATCTCTGCAGCACCTTATGGACCTCATTCCCTGGAATGTGTCCCTCCTCTGCGTGGGGAACACAGCTCATCCCTGGTTTGTCACTTCACTCTGAGTAATTACAATCAATGGACTCATCCAAGCACCCTCTCATTTTTACAAGAGCACAAGCCCCATGGTGAATGGGACTACTGTCAGCATTTCTCCAGCCAGCCAATGCATTTGTCATCACTGCCACGTTGCACAGTGCTAAAATGCTGCTCCCCGCCTTTGAGAACACCTGAAATACCTATACATTTATGTGACTGAACTGGTTTCAAATCAACCACATGCCACTAAATAAATAAATCATTCAAATCACTCAGCCTTAAAGTAATGCACAGGCTGAGCTCATAGGACAGTTTATTGCACTCTCAGTGACACAGAGAACATCATTTTTCACCTTTGGCACTTAGCTCATAAATTCTCCAATATCTTGTAATTGAGTAACTGAAGCTGTCAAGTGCATACTTTGTATTTCAGTTTATGCTAATATCAGGTGTCCACAGTCTGAACCTGACTTTGCTCCAGCCTACTCCAGAGTTCACTCAGGATAACAATCTGACCACCCCAGCTTCGGCTTGCATGGGAATCCACAAGAGGAAAGTTTGAGCACATGAGGATGTTATTGCTTACCTTTATTTGAGAACTTCCTTTGTCAGTCTGAGGGCTGTCTGTGTACTTCCTATACTCAGGGATGCAGGGATTTCCACAAGCTCCTTTAAGTCAGCATAAACATCAGGGTCAAGGACATTGTTGCGGGGAGCTGCTGGGAATCATCACTCAGTGGCCCATGTGGCACAACGTGCTCTCCTCAAGACAGTGACATAAAAACTGTAGTGGAACTCTACAGAGTAAACAGTTCAAAGAAAGATAAGAAATGCTAAATAGATCATGGCAGTAAACTCCGTTATTATTTAAGATATTGTAGACAAATAATTTAAACGGAATAAAACCCAACACTTTGCTTAAGAGAATTATGGGGACTAGTCTGTATTTATTGTACAAAGCATTATTTCCCCATGCTTTAATTATGATTAAGAAACTGAATTTTATTGCATTTTGGCAATGGAAGAGATATTTTATTCTATTTTATTATTCTTTAAGGGTGTTTTTGTGGACCACCTTATATATTACTTATGTAAATTTTATATTCCCACTTAAACATTGGAAGAAATTTAATGGTGCCAAGATGCAGTAGGGCATTTTAGTGACACTATTCCAGTTGCTTTTATTTTTTCTTCAGTCCTTACTGTCAAAATTCAGAGAATATTTCTTTCGTCTTTCTTCCCTCGATGGAGCCATTGATGATTTGTCCTGGTTTTGGCAGTAATGACAGCAGAATTATACAGCCCTTTCACCACTTCAGTTTCCCTAGGATTGAGCAATGTGATAGCATTGCAGCATTCCCAAAGTGGGTCAGTACTGAGAAGTTGAGTTTTTTGGCTGTCACTGGTTCAGAGAAAAAATCACAATGATGCCACCATAAAGAGGCTATATTTTCAACAACAGTGACTGCCACATAAATGAGTTTTAAAATTGTGCTATGATATCTTTCAAGTCATCATTATCAGTGCCAAAAATCTGGATTTAAATTGAATGTCACGTATTTAATCTACATAGCATGTGGAAACAAAAAAAACATCTCTGATACCTTGATTTTTCCCTGAGGAAAAGCACAGAAATTTTACCATGGTAAAACTGCAGGTGGCCATATGTTGAACATTAGATTTCCAGAGCCGGAAACGCTGAATCCACATTCCAGAATGCACTGAGAATCCATATACATATTAAAATTTTAGAGAGAACTGTTACATTCTTATTCTCCATGGATGTGTTAGTAGAACTTGTGACTTTAAGTACTTTTCTGGTAAAAAGATCGCTTTGTAATCTGAAAGCACTACAGACATGACATATGTTGTGGATGCCAAACCTGGCTTTTTTGATATATGGTACCACTGCTTTTATAAAAACCGTCCTCTCATTGAAGTTCTTTATCTTTAATACTCCTTATAGACGACAGTAAATTCTAGTGTACAAAAGTGATGCAAATAGGAGCTAAGTGTGCAAAACTACTTGCATAATTGCAGCCTATTTTATTCTTTCTATTTTGCCACTCACAGTGAGATGTTCATCATGATAAATCATGCTATGAGCATTTTATACAGCAAAAAGAGGAACTTAAATTTTAGCACTTACTGAAGTAAGAATAAATGGAAAATTATTTCGATGTTCTTGCATTTCTCCTTTTAATTCTCTGGTCCCACTGAGTATTTTAAGAGCAAATCATGAAGTACTCATCTCTTGGAAAATTTAAATGTTTTAAGAAAACCATTGTTTCTTTGCAAATATAATACAGAGCATCAGCATCACTAATTCTTTATTTCTCGTCGGTGTAAAGTATAACATTATTTGAATTGAATTCCAACACAAATTCCAGATTAAATCTTAGATGTCTCACACCTGTCCAAATTTAACAGATAGACATGTTCTCGTTCTACCTGTTTATGAGCTTTTCACACATTTTTCTCACCTTTCTGTCACAGAGTGATAATGGATTTTTGAGACACTTTAATCCTTAAATATGCAAAAAGTGAGGCAGGGGGGCAGTTAATGTGGCTCATTTACATCAACTATAGTACAAAAGAACAGAAATGAATCATGGAGTCACAGTGAAACAAGGCATGTTATTTAGTGGAAATGATGCACTCCTGCCAACAGAGATAATGATAATTATAATATAACTTAAAACATTTTCTGGGTACATAACTCCTGCCACCACTCTGTGTCCTACAAATCACACTAAGATTTATGACAAGATAAAAACCTTAATTACATCAAGCATATGAAGATGAATTAATTTTAATATGCTTGGCTTCCTTTATATGATTTTAAAAAGTAGCCAAATGTTACTCTTTTAAATATAGCCTGAGAACCACTTTCAATTTATCTACAACCGCTTTTTTCTGATATACAACATAAGTTTGATTTTGCTCAATTATACTCCTGCATTGCATATCTCAATGTAGTATAATTGTATAACACTAAGACTTTTGAATGGAATACATCAGGTAATGATTTACAAATTGGATCAAAACAGAAAAATTTCTCTGTTGATAACCTTAGTCATATTTCTAGTCATGTTTCAAATCCAAATATACTTCCATTTTCAGTTCTAGGCTTGCCACAACAAATCAGAATGATCTGTCCTGGAAAGATCATCTCCTCAGGTTGAACACATGCAGTATAATAGTAGAAATAAAACATTTTGCAATCCAACTCAGTATATGATATTCCATTACATTAAGAGACTTCCTGATAAAATCAGCGAAGAGACAACAGAGATTGATTAATCAATAAGTAGGCATGGCCTTATTACAGTGAACAAATTAGACACCCAGGATATATTGCTTTATAGGCAAGATTTCTCTTTTACAAATATTCTCCATAATTGATTGTAGTGACCTTTTGGCAATACTGAAAAACATCCTCAATTAATAGGCTTCTTTTGCAGAACATCACAGTGGGGAGAACTGCATGTCTTGCACAGTAAGAGTTCAGAGAAAAGGAGGAAAATGGTTTTTAAACTCGTTCAGTGGGAAGCAGATGAGAGCTTTACTTTCCAAAGCAGTATTTGTTTACCAAAAGCAATGCAAAGACACTTTAGCACTGATACAGTATTTCTAGAGCCACATCACCAGCTGAGTTCAAATCTCTTGGTCCCTCTGTTAAGGAGCACCGAGAAATAAACTACAACTGTGAATTGTCACTAAATGCAGATCAGAAGCCCTTGTGTTACAAACAAAGCAAAACTGCTTCTCTTCTCTGTCCTGGTCATCTGTTTGGTGCAGAAGACACCCAAGCATTACATTTAATGATGTTTTCACTGGTAACTGCATATAATTCTGCAACAAACTGACTAATCACATTAATAGAGTTTCTGTTTCAAAGCTTTTTGTTACCCCTGCAAACCTCAGATTTCTGGATTAGAAAAATATTTTTAAAATAAATTTTGAAAAAGACAAACATACCAATTTTTTGCCAAAACTTGGGGGCATCAACTGAGGTGACTTACTTGCAGGAAATGGATGCAAAAGTACTCATATTTTGTGCAGCATACTTTTTCATGAAAATGGCAGGCCTTTTTACAGCAATATGGAAATTGGTAAAGATTTGGGTGTTTGAGTTTGACTTCAAAGCTGAGATCTGGGAAAGTAAAAAAAAATACAATGGAAACAGAAAATGAAAAGAAAACGTACTTTTGGTCAAAAGAAAAGTACGGAGATTCGCCCTGCTTTGAACTGCGGAAATGGAAAAGAAAAACAAGAAACAGAAAACAAGAAACAAGAAAAGCAAGAACAGTACTGTAGTTTCTGGGAAGCAAGAATGACATTTGCCTTCTGAATATCAGAACATCCAGGAAAGAAGTGCATTTCCCTTTCCCACCTTCCAGCATATTTTTTCTCTCCGTTTAAAGGAGCAGACCCTTGTTGTGTGTTAGCACTGGAAAAGCTGCCTTTTGGGGCATGGAGGAGGTTTTGCTGTTGTCATTTTTCTAACTCAAGTTGATCAGAGGGAGCAGCGCTTTTAGACGAAGTCAGAGTAAGGAAAGATCATCTCCTTGGAAGATGCTGTTGTCAGCTAACCTAGGAAATTTCAAATAAATTTGCAGACCAGTTAAAGACAAACAGGAGGACAAAAGATAAAATATGAGTCAAGACAATAGTCCATCACACATGCAACCCATATGAGCCTTGCCTGAGAGCTGAATATAACTGTATTCTCTCCAAGATAGAAAAATAAATGCAACAAAAAGGTTCAATCAATTCGAGAGTGAGCTTTTCCCTTCTTACTCAACAAGGCTTATATTGATGGCCTTGTGTAGCTGTCTATTTTTATTAGTTTACAGGCTGCAAACATTTCAGTGTGGAATGTCCTGAAGGAGAATGTGCCTGTAAACTTCTCTTTCTTTCTTCCTTTCTTTTCCTCTTTTTAAATGAAAGCTAATTAGACTTGCTTTTAGTCCTTTCTTTCATAAGATTCAAGTCTGCTAGTTTTGTGTTGTAGCTTCTGGCTACACTATGATCAAGTGTCACAAAAATACTGTCAAGTCCAGAAGTGGTTAATTTAAACTTCTTATTTCCTGCCCACAACCACCATTTTTTCCACATCAGTTTTGCACAGATTTTCAGGCACAGCATTTATATAAAGTGGCTCACCAGGAAGGAAGGAACCAAGGAAGGATCTGAGGAACCAAGGAACCCATTCCATTCTAATTAATAGAATTAATTCAAAATATAATAATAAATTCTAATTAATAGAGAACATTCCTTACTGGGCACTGGGAGAAATCAAAGAGTGCTGTAATAGAGATTTACAGTTACAGAATCCATTAGACACTGCTTTGAGCCCTTGTCACATTCCATAGACATACCTGAGATCCATTTGGAAGTGAAATGCAAATGTGAAAGGAGCATTCTCACCATTTTTTTGCTTGGCCCTATCCACCCAGGTTTGCTAAGGCTCTGCTGAGCAAGCACTTCAAGCCAGGCTGATGCATCGGCGCCATCCATCACTTTCTAACGTTGACATAGCGAACCCATTGTTTCTTCCCTTTCCCATGAGCACAGTAAACAGGGCAATGACCAAACGAGCAATGAAGCATCACAGCCCACAAACTGCCTGAAATTCTTGCAGGATCAAGCTGGAGGTGCAGAGAAACAATTTCTAAAATTTCACTCAGTTTCATAAAAATACAAGGGAACCTTCAGCTCATGCAGCACAGTGACTGTTAGAGGATACAATGTGCACTGCAGGAAACACTCAGCTCCACAGCTTGGATTAATAAAATAACCCTCTGAGTTTGTGGATAATTGTCATGCTGCACATAATCCATGCCTCCAGTTTTAACAGATCAGCACCAAGTGAACTAAGATTCTATTCAACTCAACAATCCATGATGACTGGCACACATTAGAGCTTTTTAGAAACACAGATGTACACATCTTCCTCTCCTAGACAAACACAGAAACCTCACACTAAATGTCAAATAATTCCAGTCAAGTTATTCACAGAAACATCATCAGTTATGTTCAGTTACCTTTAAGGCAATCTGTGCTTCTAAGCAAATCAGAAGACATTTTGAGAAATCAAGGCTAATTTTGAATAGTGGTGACACAAATATATCTGGTTATACCATGTTCTCAGACTTGTTTTTCTCTACATTTTGTGGTGCTAATTGCTTGTCCAAGATTATTGATTCAGAAGGGCCTTCTCTGACCCTCATCACAGAGTTTTTACTGGCATAACTATTTTGTTAAATAGCCTGATTTATTTCCTTTTAAGTTTGGAAATGTAGATTTGGATCCAGTTTCAATATCTCATTACTGCTTATGGTGATAACAGGAAAAGAAGGACCTGAAAATGTCTATCTTTGGGTTCACTTCATCTTTGAAGGATGTGACAAACACTAAACACAAGCAGATATTCAGTTCATGTGTACAGTGGAAAGGTTACTTGAGATTAGTACATTGACTTTCATGAAGTACTGCCAGCACATCCTGTGATACCTTGATTCACTGTATTAAGTATCTCCCTGGAATTATACTGAAATACAGCATTTCTAGAAAGTTACCTGCAACATGAAGGTAAACACTTTATTTGATAAGCATTCTTGTTTACCTTCATACAATAATTCACAAGTATCCTGTCAGATCATTCATTCTGTGTGGCTGCCTCTGCTCTCTTTGCCTTGATATCTGAGCACCTAGCAGCATTACAGGAATTCTGTTTAGAGTCCAAAGGTAGATTCTGTGAAACTATGGACACCAGGCAGGTCCATAACAAATAATTAATGACAAAAGTTGTCGTAAAGATGCAAATTGAACTTTTCATCCTCAGGGAAAGATTTCCTTACTAGTAATTTATTACTAATATACCTCCAGAGGAAATAGTTTAAATTGAAGAAAAAGATGTATAATATCTTAATGGATCACACCTCATACACATTGTCTAATGTGATAAAGATCCCTTTCTCAAGACTAGTTCTAAAACAAGTTTAAACCAAGATGAAGAGGGTATTTGGATATGAAGTCCCAAAGTTTTAATTGATTTTTCATCAGTGCTTGCCTGATGCCAGATAGTAGAGTATAACAATTATCTGTCTTGCTTTATTGGATGTGTTTCTTCAAGGTGAAGTCTGGATGCTTTTTGCAAGGCCATCATTTTCATGGCCAGTTCATGTGCATCATAAACACACAGGTCACCATGGCTGCATCTGTATCTGCATAGACAGGAAAAGCCACCCTGGTGACTGCTACACAAAAATTGTTTTTAGCAGCTGCTGGTGAGCAGGTTTTGAGTTCCTGTAAGAAAATGAGGAAGACCTGTGAGCAAATATTTGCATGATAAAGGCACTCTCCAGAATCAGAGTGATGGAAAGCTCTGAGAAGAATCCTCTGCCCTCTATCACAAACACACCAAGATCTCCATCTGGGCCTCTGCTCCTAGCTTCTGTTAAATAAAAACTACAAGCCCAGAGTTCAGTCCAAATACAGAAAATTTCACAGACATTTTTACAATGTAACAAACTTTTAAATTATTTTTGATGCCTCAGTTGATCAAAACAAAGCAATCCCTCCAGTCATGGAGATTTAAAAACCTCATTAAAAGGGTGGGTTTATACAAGATTAATTTAATCTACTGCTATTACTGACATGTTTTCAGCTTATTACAACATGGCTAATTTCCCTACTGACAGACTGGAACATTCTTTCTCATTCAGATGTTTCCTTCCACAACCACATTTTGAGGCATCAGTTGGGTTCTGACTCCAAAGGAAGAGTACCACCCACTGAATCAGCTCCTGTGGCATCCTGCATTTTCCTTAGAGAATCTCCTCAGACCAGGTTCTGGACATTTAATGTAAATAAAACCCAAAACTAAATGCAAAAAAAAAAAAAAAAAGTGTATCTACACATAACATAGACATATACACTAAACATATGGAAAATTCATTGCTGCCGCATGCAACTGGAGGTTATTAAAGCTCTTTTTAGAAAAAAACCCACATAATTTATAAAACATACATGCTGCTTTCATGCAATTCCCTTTCCTTACCTCTAATAGAAAACCCCAGAGAAAGCAATTTATGCTTACAAAAAACAGCAGCATCTCTTGTAAAAGATAAATGCCAAATTATAAAGTGAGTAGGAAAACAGCACTGGTTGTTAGCCCACTGGAAATGGTTTGGGGTTTTTTTTCTCTCCCTCTAGGTTTTCTTTTTTCTATCTTTTTTTTTTTTTTTGATTCTTTTCTAAATACTCTTATTTCTTCCCAAACCAGGAAAACCCTGGAACTGACTATGAAAAAAATCCTTATGCATAGACATAAAGAAGAGATTTCAATTTGATGAAAATGTCAGTACATCTGTTAAAACTCATACCTAATGCAAGGCCCCAGGAAGATATCTGCCAATGTCTCCTGTTGCCAGTTTAGAAGAAAAAAATGAATATCAGGTATCTTGTTTAAATATCTAATAGCAGTTTTGTTTTGACAATTCAATATTGAAGGAAGAAATTTGTTTGTTTAAACTGCCACCAGACTAACAGGGCAAACAGGTTTTCAGTGGAAGTCACATCAGAAATTCAAGAAGAAATAATTACAAGAAATATAATAGCTTTGATGCCAGTTCTAATAATCTTTTTTTCTTCATAGCAGATGAGGAGCTTTGTAAAGTGACATTGATATTAGAAGAAATAGGGCTTCTCATAATAAAGCTACACAACAATATTGGCTCCATCCCTAAATATTTGTATAGAATTAAATAACATTCTCCTTCATTATTATACTCCTCAGGAGTCATTCATGATATACATAACAAATCAATAAATCAGTAGGAATGCCTGGCAGTGATAATAGGCTTTTAAAAAGAACAAATACAAGGATTAAAATCCTAATTATAGGGGAAATAATGAAGGTGTATGATGGAACACTAGATTATATATTGCTAAAGGTGTCCCATTTAGTTACTAGACCTGCACTTTCATTCTCAGGAAGAAAATTTACCTTTAAAGAATCATATTTATCTGGCAATACTGAATGCATTATAATTCCAGCTAGTGCATTTAATGGTTTATATTCTGCTGACATTAAATGTGTTGGACAGATTTACCTCTTTCTGTTGTAGCTATCTCACATGTTGGAGACACAAAGCAGCCAAACTTGGCTTTTCTTGCCAGCAAAGTGTCCCCCAGATTCAGAAAGGGCCAAGTTTCCTTGTCCAAGCTCTTATTCCAACTGCTCTTGGCTGCACAGGTTCCCAAATGCAGTTTGATAAGGAATTTGGTGCCTCTGTGGTGAGGCACTGGGATATGTCTGATGGCACCCCAGTGGGCAGGATGAGGTGGACATCTCAACAGAAAGACAGTGGAGAACAGGAGTGGGCTCAGGGGCAGCTGCAAGAGATGGTTTACCAAAAAGATTCCCTTCATTTCTGATCTGTCCTCATCTGAAACCAGTGATCTTACTGACACAAAATACACGGGGAAGAGTCTGGTCAGATTGAAGAAAGATAGAACACAAAAAAAACAAACAAAACAAAAACCCACAAACCTATAAAACCAAACCAACTAAACAAAAATGATAGGGATAAAAAAATATATAACCTAATATCTTCCACTAATTTATGTCCAACCTTTAAAAAACAGTTTGTCAAGCTCTTAGGAATGCTAAGAGTTCCAAATAAATGTGAAGCTCAGGATATAGCTGGGATTGCACCTCTCTAAGGGATATGTGACACACTGGAGGTATCCTGGTCATTTGGAGGGCTCATAGAAGATTTTTTTTTTCTGGGAAAGCAAAATTAAATGAAGAGAAAGACTTTTCATCTGATACTGAGAGATTATCTTCTTATTTTTTTAATCCAGTAGTATTTCCAAGGAGATGGTACTGCATTTTAGCACCTCCACTTCCCTGTCCTTAAAATAAACAGATCAATTGAGAATGGCAGAGAGAACTTTAGAAGAATTGACAACTGTGTGGAAACATTGATCATACATTGCAATTGAGCTGAAGTTTGAAAAAGGAAGTGAAGACCACAGTGGTTTAAAAAAAAAACCTAACTTCCTCATATTTTATATAAAAACATATTAGTATCTTTTTCTAAAGAGACTTTCATTTCAACCATTGCTTTTTATTAAGGGAGTGGGGAGGAACAGAGATAGTTTCATTTATCAAACTTCAACAATTATTTTTAAATTATTTTGAGGGGAATTATAACATTTTTATTTCTCATTCAGGAAATTAAAATATATTTAAAAATTGCACAACCTCTCAAACAAAATTTTAACCTCTGGTCTGGAATGATACACAAGGAACAAGCAACACTGAAGTTTTATACATAAGATTTCTAAGCTCAGAATTTTTGGGGTTTTTAGCTCATTGCCATTTATATGTACATATATTTATAATACATATACTTCTATTTGTACATATTGCATTGTAATGCCACTATTAAATGTTTAGCTTTAGGCTCTCATTTCCACAGACTTTTGACTAAACCTTGTATTTTAAGTGAAATCACATTAAACCTTAAGCTCACTAGTTGGTAAAGTATTCATACAGCTTAAATAATGACATAGGGAGAAAGAAATTTGGAGGCAGAGATCAAGGAGAGGAAAAAAAATCCTGCTACAGTGGAAAAGTGACGGCAACTGAATGAGGCAAGTGAATGAGGCATGGAAAGTGTTTTAGACAAAGCAGCAGTATGAAGAAAATTCTGTTAGACTCTGGACAGAGACAGCAGGAATGAATGAGAAACAGTAGGTAGGTGCTAAATGGAGCTGGTTATAAATTCCCATCCTGCCAAAATGGATTTGCTGTACACAGTATTTTTCACTGATGTATGTTCTATTTTTGTTTTCCCAGTTACTTATTTCAGGATATTATTAAATGAAAAGACAAACAGCAGACGACTCTGAATTTGACCTTGAGAAGAAAGCAAACCCATGGAATTTACTAAAGCAGGGGTTTTTTATTCTGCTTTTCTTTTAAAAAGCCCCAGGTTTTTTCATGACTGAAAAAGCATGTGATACCATATAAAATGTGATTGTTTAGCTCAAGATGATCTCACCAGTAGGGTTTTCAGCCATTCCCCTGAACTGTGGCCTTCAATTTTTTCCTTATGCAAACCAGCAGCATTTACTCCTCCTCTGTCTAGGTCCAGTGAGAATGAAAAATGGTTTTATTCAGCCCTCACTTCTTCCCACTGCAATTAGTGAATGTCTCATCAAAGTAATACAGTGTATACAGTCACAGCTATTCTCCACAACTAGACAAAAGCTCATTAGGCTTTTTCGTTTGGTGTAGATTTTTTTTAAAGAAAAGCACAGGTTCCTAAACCTGCTGCCTGTCTGGAGAGTCCACATCAGCCCTGATGCACTAACTTCTCCAAGCCTGACTACCTCCATCTGCCACAGCTACGATGAAAAGAGTTCCTGATGTTTCCCCATATTGCCCATAGGAGAGGAAGGAAAACTGGTTCACTTTCTTTGGATAAAAGTTGACACAAACAGTGAAAATGCTTTGGTTTCAAGGTGGACCCCAAAGTGCAGCTTCCCACAGCTGGGCCTAGACCCAAATCCGTGCAGCTGGAGTCCAGCAATGGCATGTCCAGGTGTCGGCTGGTGCCCTGCAGCAGAGCACTGTGCAGGCTCTCAACACTGCTCCTACTAAACCTGCCCTATCTTGGACTTCACACAGCCTGACTATAAACTACACCTTTATTGCCAAAACAACTCTGATTGTTTGGTTTTTTCTAACAGAAACTGTAATTCAGGAGGATTTGAGCTGTCCCCTGTAGATTCCACAGGATTATGTTTGAATGGCTGTGGCTCAATGTGAGAATTCCCTCAGCAGGTAACTCCCCACTGCCACAGCAACTTCTCAAAATCCCTTACAGCTCTTTGGAAGATGTAACTTGGGCCATACAAGAGACTTTCCACTCCTAGCATTTTTTTTCTTCAGTACCTCTTCCTGTCAAAGCTTTTATAAAACAAAAATTACCTGAAAATATTTAGGAAGTATGGTTTTACATCTCAATTCCTGTAATTAGTTTCTAGGATCTCTCTCTTATTTACATCAACTCCTACTGTCCAAAGTTGGTAAGCCTAATAGGGATAAAAAAAATATAACTATATATTCTAAAATGTGCCTACAGACCCACAGACATCCTGGCAAATAAACTTACTCTCTCCCACCTCTCCCCAGTTGTAAGTCTCTGCCTCAAGAGTGGTTAAGCCCTGGATGAAAGTGAGTGATTTTTGGCTCTTGATGTGAGTTGGCGGAAGCAGAGGGACCTATGGGTTACACTAAGGTTTCTTTAGTTCCCTTCATGTATCCCAAGACATTCACAGGTGTCTCCAGCTATGGGGGATAGCCAGCACCTGAGCCAGCAAATTGCACCACGAGAGTCCCAGGTTGCCTCTCCTTTATTTTGTAGAGGGACCAGTGCAGCTCTGCACACTGCTTGCCTCAGGAAATTGTTCATTGTATTGTGCTTGTTTAAAATCAAGAGATTTCTAAGAAACTGTTTACCAAATGCAGTTATTACTTCTACATTTAACAATATTTTTATTGGTGTTTTTATAGTTTGCTCAGATATATTTCAGTCATCACACTTTATTGAAATGTACTTGCTGAGCACGTCATATTCGCGGAGAATCACTATACGGACAAAACGTGTTATTTAGTTGGTGCTGCCTGCTCTCTCCTACTGTTAAAGCTGAAGAAGATGTTATTCCTGAAGGCTGCTGTGTTCCAGGCATAGACATAGGAAGTAGCTAACTTTTCTTTTTTATAACACCATGAATAGCTACAGACCATTCGGCCACATTTAAAACTCCAGTTATGTTCATTGTTCCATTTGTTCTACAGTTTAAAGGATAACTCAAATTCCTTTCCATTTAAAGGACAAAATACTTTCTTTTTAGTTTGTTTTGGGTCATTTTAGTGAAGCCAGCATGCCCCTCAGGGTGGTTATGTATCCCCAAACTATCCTGCTATTGAAGCTGACCACATTTTGATGGAAAGCATTCTTTGACTGCAAATCCCCTGTGGTGATATTTCAGAGCATCCGGCCTAAATCTGCCTTTTTTTCATCAGGAAGAAAATATTATCAGTGGAAAATTATTGAACCTCAGTTATTCCAATTAGTTCAATCCTTATCAGTGTTATTAATTCAACAGTCAATGTAATTCATTCAATAACCTGAAGAAGCAGATGTTAAAAGACTTGACAGATTACAAATAGCATATTCAAATTCAGTTTCTTGTAAAAAAATAGGATTTTTTTGAATAACAGGATCTTGAAATAACAATAATATTTCCAGAGAATAAAATTATTCTAATTTATAATGAACTCTAGCCTTATTATGGTTGCAGGCTCAATAAGCAGTTTATTTGATCAAATAATCCTTTAGGCAGAACTAGTAAAATTTTTAAGGTTGTTTTTAATAGCTTCTGCTATGGTAACATTTGTTCACCCAGCATTTCTGAGGTTTTCCCTTTATTCTACAACTTTGACCATATTATCCTGTTTCTCCTTGTCAAAGTACATCAGAGCACACTTGTCTCTCTGTTTAATAAAGACACCTGTTGCATTTGTTGACTTGAGAAAACGTGAAAATGATCACTGTGTGGGTGTGGATCCCATTTTATCATTATCTGTAGAACATACCTTCAATAGCTGTGAATTAATAAACTGTTTTCAGCTGAGGATGGATACACAGCTCTTCATTCTGAACAACTGGCACATCTCTTCTTTTTAAGAAAAGCAATCTCATTCCCAGTCACGTGCTACCCCTTCAGGTCTTTTACTAAGGTAACCATACTCCATTTACGTAACCATATGCCATTCCATATACAATTCCATCCTTCAGAGCTTGTCTTTGTCAACAATATCTGGATCTTTCTGCCCATAACACAAGAGGAGACAATCTACAGTTTCCCCAAAAAGAATGAAGTCAAAAGAAGTTTTTACTGTTGAGACTGACAGATCATTTTAGTGTCATAAATCCTCTCTGTAAACTTTGTAAGGACTTTTGCAAAGAGGTACTCAGTGCTAAAGTCAATTCTGAAAGAATATCCAGACTTAGCTGGGAGTCATTCTGCATGAATTGGGATGGAGAATACTTCAGTAAATTTGAGTTTTTATGGAAAATTTTTGAGTTGGGAGATAGGAACAAGAACTGCAGAGGAATCACTGATGCTGTTCTGTACAGGTCTATCAGTACACAAGAGTCTAGTGTGCAGCTTAGAGCACACAGATGAGAACTGTATTATTGCCTGCTCCTTTTCCTTCATCTATTTCAGGTAAACA
Organism: Phainopepla nitens; assembly: GCA_013400175.1. Classification (NCBI taxonomy): domain Eukaryota; kingdom Metazoa; phylum Chordata; class Aves; order Passeriformes; family Bombycillidae; genus Phainopepla; species Phainopepla nitens. Next base: position 504,241 of record VXBQ01006095.1, on the reverse strand, counting down.
GTGGTTGTTAGCTAAGAAATACAAAGGTACCCAACACTTGTGTGCCAGATGTGCCTTGGTATGGCAGGGCAGTCTACCTGCAGAGTGTGCTTCATACCTTTTGCTTTACAGAGCATGGATGGAATAAATTATACAATGCTCTTGGTCTGATCTCAGAAAGTCATTAGTGTGAATAAATTTTTTTACACAACATCAACACTTCAGAGTGGACCCTGGAGTCTCCTAACACAGGCATGAGTAAAAACTTCACAATGCCTTTAGTTTTTTGCCAGAGTATAGTGATAGAAAGGGAAATGTCTATATCTAAAACACAGCTGGACCCCAAAGGCCTCTCAAACACTACTAGTTTGTAAGATTCCTAGGTAATCAATTAGACAATCTTGTGTTTTTCTTGGAAGCTGTTTGGCCGGAAGGAATCAGGTGAGAGGAATTGTTTCACCTTTCCTGATGAAGGTCATTGACTATTGTCTGACAAGTCAGCAGTAACTAGACAAAAGTGCATTGCAAGCCTTAATAAATAAAGCTGTTGCTCTGCTCTGCAGAATTGTGCCTGGCACCCACAAGAAAACTGAGCTGAAATTAAGTCTCCATTCATTACAAAAATAGTCTAACAGTAATTCGGAGCTATGGACTGTCTGTTGTTTGTCAATGGTATTGAATGGTTTCTATCTACTATAACAAATCACTCAACAGTAGAATAAATGGTAGTTGATTGTATGCCAATGGTATATTTAACAGTACTCTATTGTATTAAATGCTGCTGGAAATGTAACAGGTCTTGATAGGGGGAAAATACATGCTATTTTTAAAAATAAAATATTGATGTAATTGGCTTTCCCACCCACGGTGCTTCACAAGCCTAGAAGCAAGATTAGTTTTAATAGTTTGTTAGAAAAGTTAGGGAGATTGGAGAAAAAGAATCTGGTTGACTCCAAGGCATTTTAAAAGTATGTAATTAAAAACAACTATCACAGACCTTTTTACAATGAATTCTCAGATTTCCCTCTGCCTCCCCAACAGTTATAAAAAAATCAAGTAGCATCCTACAGTGCTACAAGAAAGAATGGAATAGTAATGTTCCTCCTAATGAACACTCTCCAGCAAAGAGGAGCAATCACAGAACTAAAGCTGTAATCATTCCTCACTGGCAGCCAGTTTTACTGCCTGACTGGCAGCAGGCAGGACCAAACAATGGTGGATGGTTTGCACTTACTGCAAACTTACCCTCAGAGGGTAGAATTTTCCCTGCTGTCTTCTCTGTTTGCTGTTCTGCACTTAGGTCTCATTAGGTCAAAAAAATACTTTCTCCTCCTTCACTTTTCTTTCCTTTAATCCCAGCCTTCTGTCTTTCTGTGAGCAGACAGATTGATAGTTGCTGCAAGGTCCCATCTGGTTCAGTCTGGACCAACAAAAGGAACTTGAAACTGCTTTGATTTTTATGTCTGTTGGGAGAGTAAGACCATCACTTTTTCATTCTTACAGTAGATGAACAGTACAGCTCTGAGACCATGATAAAACCTTTCGTTTTGAGATTCCCACTCATAATATTCTATGGCAAACAAGAAATTTATGAGTATTTTCCTTGTAACTTTCCTTGCTGGCCCATGATGACACACGTATGCCTCTGTCCAAGGGATACCTGGATGACGATGCAAAAAAAAGAAAACCATTGACATGGACTACCATGCTACATTTAGAGCAATAAAGGACAGCAAACCTCCCTTCTTTGAAATGTACTAATCAATGTTAGCTAGCATACATCATAAAAACCTCAAGCAGGAGAAAGGGGTTTTCTCCCAGCAGGAAAAATAATAAAACCTAGTGAGATCAGCAGCAATGGAAAGATCACCTATTGAAACAGTTTTTTAAATTGGCAGCCAGCTGATAAGTACTGCCCTTTCACCTGGCCCAGCTGGAGAATGGGGTAGCATTTAAAAGGTTCCTCTCTTCTCATAGTTTGCATTAATGAGATTTCAGGATTTAAGTATCTAGGTAATTTTGAGCAAGAAAAACATAATTAAATGAACAAACAAATGACAAATAAGCAAAAGCATACATTTCCCTTTGTGTTTCCTTTTCCAGTGTGAAATAACTTGAATATTTCCAATATACTATTTACAGGATCAGGAGAGAAGAGGGAAGAAAAGGAGAGAAATTCTTACAGTCCACTAGGATCAGTGCCCTGATTATACAGATGAACATTTTAAATCACACTCTACCTTCAAATCCCCATCTGACAGATCAAGGAACTGCCCAATGTACACATTTTACTTATACCACTAAAAGGCAATGAAAACACAGCACTGTGGGAACAGTATGTGGGAACACATGCACACACAAAATATTCTCTCCCCTCCTTTCTCTTTTCCATGTCCCTTACAATAATGTAAAACCAGTCCAATTATTACAAGTAATCAATAACCATCATTTTTTTCCTCCTACTTCTATAACGTGACTTTTTGTCAATAATTGTTAGGAAGTGGTTTAAGAAACTTCTAAGAGCAGATCTAGCTCGGAACTGTTATACTCAGGAGAAGTAGCACATGCTCTGATAACAAAAATGGTAGTGAGACCAAGATGTTTAGAAATGAAGTGATCAGTGTGCAAATGAATGCATGCCATAGGCCAAATCTGATTCATTGATTATACTGACAAAGCAAAATATACTCAAATGTATACAAAATACAGTTATGCCCCCATAACTCTCCTTTTGATCTGTCTATGTGAATGGATCCAAGAGACAGAAGACTACACAAGCACAAGTTTGTGGATCTAATCCTACTTTCTTTGTATGCATACGTGGGGAAGGATGCAATTTTCCCTAAGGACTCATCTTCATTTTACTGTTTTATCTGACTAAAAATAATGCAAGATAAAATATATTTTATTTAGACTCAGGTACATGGCATAGTAATTCATATACATTCTCAGCAGATTCCTTCTTGCACTGCAAGGATTATTTCTATCAAAATTATTTTTAGATACAGCGTGAGTGATGTGGATGCCAACAACATAATTAGAATAGAATTGATACAATAACAACCCACATAGTGTCTGATTATATTTCAATAGCCTTTTTTTCCTCTTAAACAAGCTTCTATTAGTAACATGAAACTGGAACATGCCAAGGGAAACAGGCACAGTGCTCTGCAGATGAGCTGGGGATTCTCAAAGAAATGCCTAAGTTTATAAACTGCAGAATGGAGAATCAATTTTGCTGCATGGAGAATACTTAATCACAGGAACATTTATGCCAAGAAAATGACATTCTGAAAACTCCATGAGAAACTGACACTGGCATCCCACTGCGAAGCTTTTTTTGCTTTCCATAAATAGACTGCTGGGCCCAGCTATTTATTGCCTATGATACTATGAAAGGAGGAGCAGAGTGAAGGTTTGTGAGGGTATTCTGTAGGCTGCATTCATTGAGAAAGTGGAAAAAACATGTTCAGCACTTAAAACTGCTCAAAGTCAGCAAAAAAGGCCTGGAGCATTTGCTCAGCACACAGGTCTGTGAGCTGGAGGAACCAGTGAAAAGGTGAGAGGGTGTGGCACAAAGTAACAAAAACATTCACGCTATTTTATAAACCTCTTTATCAAAACGGGGGATCATAGAAGGCAATTAAAAAGGCAGGTTTTTTTGAGGTGATGACAGGAATGAACAGCTGTAAAGTAAGTCCTGTACAGGATGAATGAAAATGGATGCAAATCCATTTTTAAAGCTCAATCCCTGACAGCCCAAACAGCCCCTCAAGCAGCCTGGCTATGAAAGGGTGCATGGCTACTCCAGAGAAACAACTCCTCGCCCAAAGGCGGCTAAGGAAGCACAGTCCCTCTTTTATCCTTCTTTATAAAGAAATCTGGGGAGCCTGGAGCCATCAGGCTGTCAGAGGTGGCATGACAAGGATGCCAGAAGGTTTAATTTAAATTACTGTAGTTTCTAGGTCAGCTTCTGGTTCTAGGAGCATTGGTGTATATAAGTATTGAGGGGGGAGGGAGATGAAGATGATAGAGGATGGAATTAAAGAAACAATCCAAGTAACTCCCAGAACCAGGGGAGAGGGAAGAAGAATGAGAAGGGAAACCACAGAGTGGAACCACATCCATCCAGGAGAAAGCACTAAAAGTAACAGTAAATAATAAGAGAATTTTCCTATACTTTCAAAGAATTTAATGTTTATTTTTGTCAAGTTTTTGTAATAAACTTCTGCAAAACCCTTCATAATGTACTATGCTGAAACCCAGTACTAGAACAAAAATAGATCTTCTGGGAAATTTTATCTGTGACACCTTCATTCACATACAAGTTAGTCAAAGACTCATGGAAGTAAGCAAATATAAGTATTATATCGAGTACATATAATATGCAGTATGCAAGGGCAGGCTTTAAAATCAAAGATTATTAGCCTAACTCAGCAGTTGAAAGATAAAAAGCAAATTTTCTGTATGACTGTACCTTGCTAAAATAGAAGTAAAGGGGAAATATGATCAGCCTCAGGGGTTTAAGAAAACAGTTAATAAAAATCTAGTTAATTTTTTTTATGAGGAAAACAAACCTATCTTTCTTAATGGTAAAGACACAGTACTCATTGTAATCAATTTTTATATAGCTTCTTTAAAGGAAAACTTATTGATGAAGATAAAATTTCATGCTTCTTAGCAGGTTGAAATCGGCTGATGATGGAAGCTACAGAATTCATTGCTTCAATTAATAAGCAATAAGTTAAGAGCAAAACTCTGCAAAAATTATCTATGATCAGATTTTTTGCTTTGCTTGTTGGATGATTTTCAGATCACATTTCAAAGAAAGTATTGTAATAAAAAATGGATTAAATTGAAATATTGTACAACTATTTAAACCTGCAGAGCTCTAGCTCCTCTTAAATAATACTGACATGATGAATGCTGATGCCAGTGTGTGCTAATGTCAGCAATAAAACCTAAATTTTGTTTGCTGCTCAGTCCTACCATTGGAACACCACAGCTGCCAATCCCCAGCACATTAAATGCCCTGCCAGAGAGAGAGCAATTCCTGCTCTGGGTACAAACTGTGGCTGGAAAAGCTTGCAGGGGAACACACCAGCATCAGGGTCACCTCTGAATGCTGCCTCGCTGCAAAAAGGAAATAATACTAGAGCATTGTATTTACGCAGCACAACCAAACTGGAAAAGTCTAAAAGATGAAAAGAGCTCTTACTTTGTTAAATAATTCATCTGAAAAAGATGAATCCAGAAGTTTCTTTGACAGTAATTAATCCCTTTTCAGCTTTGCATGCAGAAAGAATTAACTGGAATTTCATTACAATCTCTGTTATTTAATCAATTACGTTGGTAGGGAGGTTAAATTTACTATCAAGTGAGAATTAAGAGGAAATTAAAAGGGTGTGGGAGGAACCACAATAATGAGATATTACAGTGCTCTTTATGCAAGCCTGAATTTGAAGAAACCATTCATGAAAACATTTTAGATTGCTACTAATTAATCAGATTGATACATATACTCTCAAAACCACATCTGACAGCTAATGGTACTTCTCAAACAGCCTGATCCAAAGCCTATTGAAATCAAGAGAAAGATTGTCATTGACTTTGATTATGCCACACAAATGTAATTCCCATATGTATAGAGTGCCCAGTAAATGATCTGCATTACAACAATCATATTGTTATAACAATATTATTGCATGTTTCTAATGACTGGTCTATTATTTAAAAGATGCCAAGAATTTGTTGAGCAGTCTATACATTTCAGGGACCCATTTTTAGGGCACAATGCAAAGTTAGTGAGAGCCTTTACACAGATTTTAATAACTGATTCCATGAACTAATTTCAGTACAGAATGCCAAGAATGAGAATGACAGAAGGCATTCCTCTGAGGCAAAATTTATTTTTCCCATGTTTTTAAGAGTGGTATTTAATTTTGTAGAAATAATAATTTCTTCCTCAAAGCAACACCCTCCAGTTGCTTTTCCGAATTTTTCTAAACACAGCCCCATGAAATCAATACAGGCAGGTTCTGTCCAACTGAGAGAAAACAAAGTGCTGGTAAAGGTGCAGGGTTCTAAGATACCCTTTGATTTGTCTTCTTTGTTCTTTTCCTTCACCCACCCTCCTTTTTCTTAGTTTTGCACATGGAAAATTTTCCTTTATTTATAAATAATGATGTTTCCCAGCAGAAAGTCATTATCTTACATTAACCTATCGAGAAACTGCATATTAAAATTTCTTTGTGTAAGGGCAAATTAGAGAACATTTATGGAATCATGAATACAATTTGGATCAGCAGCAAAACCAAAACAACATACAGTATCCCTATTTAATTCTATATTGGGTATTTGTAGAAATTATCTGTATGTTTTTTGGTGGTATGATAATGGGTAATAATGATAAATTTGGTAATAATGATAAATTATTACAGGTCTTGGCAGATACTTGTGATCAATAAGACTCTAGAGGATCTCACACTGACAGGATTTCAGGAAGAAACTGTGCTCGACCCTACCATCAGTAGAGAGGACAGTTACCGACATTTCTGTAAGATGGATATTGGAAAAAACCCTTCAGATTATAGCGAACAATTAAAAAGCTGTAAAAAATAAGCATTCCTATAGCACAACAGGATTTTCAGCAATTCATAGCATTCCAGAATCTCCTGTTTTCTAGCACCATACAGAACATCCTATCCACCTCCAAAAGCAAAAAGAAGGTAACTACAACGTGTTTGCATAACACTAACACGATTAATGTTATCATCTGAAAATGAACAAAATGAAAGGGACATTAAAAAGACTGTTAGAACAGAGTCAGTTAACAGATATACACCTGGAACACTGAATCAACAACAAAATTATGGCTTAATATTTCATTCTTCCACCATTTCAATTTATTGCAGGCTCAGGTAGTTTTGCATATCTATAGATGAAATGTTTTATAAGCATCACTCAGGCAGAATGGTTGTCACAAGGATGGAGGAAGAACTTTTTTTTTTTTTTAGTTTTTAATAATGAACAACCTCCCCAATGACCCAACACAATGGATTACTTAATTTACATATACAACCTATAACTGTGGGACTGTCTCCTTTCTTTGTATGTTCATGCTGTTAGCAGTGGTTAACTGAAATTAAACTGTCATGGGCTTAACAGAAAATGTCATCTGACATGAAAAGAAATGTGCTGTTTCACTGGGGTGTGAAGCTGGAAACGCAGCAGTGGTTGCCTGATATTATTTTCCTAAGACAAAAAGAAAAAATGAGCAAACCTTTACCAATTTCATTTTTTTTTCTAGGCTGATATCATCTTCCTAATCCCCTGGGCTTTTTTCTGCTAAGAAGGTTCCTTCAAACTTATCACTGGAAAACAATTTGAAATGAAGCCATAATTCAGTAACTTGTTCTCTGTTTCCATTCTGTTGCCAAATGGTTCATGACTTTCCCCAAAACCTCTGTAGTAAGCAATTTTTAATACAGCTTAACTAGTCAAACACTGCCAACTCCCAGCCACACATTGTGAAACAGTAGCAATTAAGCTGCCTCTGAAGGCTATTCCTACCTGGAAGTTCAAGATGGAGCTGATTTGACATGCATGCTGACATCTCCTAATTGAAGTGGTTTTGCTGGAGAAGCTTAGACTTACTAAAAAAAAAAAAATTAAAAAACCCTTTTGTCTCTATTTCCCAACTATTTGTCAAAAATAAGAATAGCAATTTTCTCATTTAATAAAGTTTGTCCAGGGTAAGGGAAAATGGTCCTGAGCAGCAGTATCTGAACAAAGCTCTACATTCAAATAGCACTTAAAAAATTGACAAGAAACATGGACATGACTCTGTGTATATTTCATCATCCACTGTCATCTTCCACAGCTTTGTATGTTCTATGAAACAGGATATTTTGGAACATTATATACCAGCTACTATAAGTGGAATTAAAGCTTCTTCTGCATGTGCAAGACAGAGTCTCTTGAAACATTAACATTTAAAGAAAATCAAGCAATATTTCTGCTAGTCTTGAGGAAACATTATATGTTACAGGAAAATTAAATGAAAGCACAAGAGTTTTTTTGTACATAACTGACCTCAAAATACAATAAAATAAATAAAAAACACACACCTTCATAGGGGAAGTTTATACTGGAGGGGCTGAAGGCATCATTTCTCACATTGTTATGGAAGAGTTCTGGCTTTTAGCCTCATTACCAGTGACACAGGCAGCTAAAATGCTGTGCTTCAGAATGGAATTATGTTTTACCTAGAATTATAGAGGAGGCTTTGGCTGAACATGCCATAATGTTAGTTTACTGCATTCAGTCCTTACCTCCTTACTTCATTTTATTATTTCACTTTGTTTCTTTCATCCTTTTTTTCCACGAGTATTTCTTTACTGTATGTGCTTCTTTTGTTCTCACCACTGCTCTTTTATTCTGTCTTGCAGTGCTCAACACAATTAAGATAGCTAAATCAACATTACCAGCCTACTCAAATTTTCTTGGCACAGTAACTATCATTTAAGATTTGTGTGTCCTACACAGCTTTGAGCTTTTTTTATTCTGGAAGGTCACTTCAAAGTCATCTCAGAATTACTGAGCTGTTTATTGATCTCCTAATCATTCTCTGTTTGCAATTCTTCAGCTGCCTCTCTTTGGGCTATTTTGTTATATTAGCTTAGCTATTTAATAAACAAAATAATATTTATAGAAAGAGAAGATTATAGAATCCCTAAGTTGTTCAAATGAAGAGAACAGTTAATTTCCACTGAAATATGAGGATAGAGATAAAAGTAGGAAGCTGCGGTTTGATCTACATGGCTGTGCTCTTCTGAACAAAAACAAAGCAAAGCAATAACAGCTTTTGGGTTTGAGTAACGTGGTTGCAAAGGAATGATTATACTGTAGAAATCTCAAGCTGTTTTTGCTGACTATATTATCCAGAACCATTTCAGACATGGGTTTGTTTTGCTTTTTGGGGCTATTGTAGGTAATCCTTGCTCCCCATAAAATCCTTCTGATAATGAATTCAGAGACACTGAGAAAGAGAATTTCTTTAGAGAGACAATTTGGTATTGATCCTTAAAGGTATTTCTGCTGTGATAAAATACATTCAACAAATTAAATGAGGCCAGGATTAGATTCACAATGCAAATATTTAAAGCTTTTTAACTGCAATCTACCATGTGGTTCAGACAGAGCAATCTTGTATTTTAAGGACCCAAGATTCTGTGCTGTAATACAGACATGGTCTGGAGAGTAGCTGTTATTTTAAAGATGCACCCAGTGACCCCACAAGTTAAAGTTAAAATAAATATCTCTGACCTCATTTGCAGTGTCTAGCACACTGCTAGCTGTAACTTCTGCTGGCTCAGCAATCAATAAATATCATCCAGATTTTCAATATTCCTCGAAAGGGAAGGAACACAGCTTTCTGGTCCACCTGAGCACCTTTACTTCATGAGAAAGACAAGATACTGTACCTTATTTTTAGTAACCTTTGTTCAGTGCTGGCTTTGACTTCATTTGTACACCCATTATTCAATACAAAGCTCACTGAAGGGCATGACCTAAAATTGCATCCAGACCTTTTTTCCTCAAAGGATCATCAAAGAATCCAAAAGGACCTAAACAATCCATGGTGCATTTTCTCTGCACTAACACAGCAAATTGCACTCTCTGCCTGCTTGGTGTCTATACAGATTTAGCAAACATAACCTATGTATCTCTATTCGTACTGAAATTAACAAATAATTTTATAGGCAGAATAGCTACCCACTAAAACGCTTCTCAGCACCTCCTTCTGTTTTAACATTGAAAAATTATGATTTTCTAAGCCATTTTGCATGACTCCATGCTGGTTTAATCTTGATAATTTCCCCAAACTTGCTTCAAATGTTACTGATCTCTTTGTGGTCTCAAATGTTTAGCTTGGTTATTTGCAGCATTTTCAATTGCTATGGGTTATAAACTAACAGGCAGTCTTACAGAGCAGATTATGGGAAAAGAAAAAAGCTGAAGAATATGATCCTGAGACATCCAAAAAAGCTGCAAAGAACTCCTTTGGGAAGAGCAAAGGAATCATTTGAGGTAGGAAAATTAATAGCCTCTCCATTTGTTTGGCAATGATTTGGAAAACCAATGGAAGTGTTGAATTATTAATGGAACCAGTTAAACATAATTGTCTGTCCAATAAATCAAGATAACTCTATTGTAAAAAGTAAACATTTGCAGTTAGCTTGTATTGAGTAACTGTTGCCACACTGCAATACTAAAAAGTGACAAACTGGAAGGTGTGTCTATAAAGTGCTGTGATTTTTAATTTTTGTTTTCCCATCCTATGAGAAGAACCCAGGCTTCACACACTGGCTTTGGCCTAGGGAACACTTGCTGGGGTCCCTGCAGAGGATCACTTACATCCTGATCAAACAAAACCATTTCATTTTTCTAATGAGCTAGCTGAGACAAGATGACTACCATGTGCAGACAGCAAAAGCATAGGGGTTTTTTTTGGTGGTTTGGGTTCTTTTTTAATGTTCATAATAATTACTGATGGTATTTCCTGCAGCTTTTGTGGTAGTTATGTGCACAGCCATACGTTTTATGGTACAGTTGTTCATTATTACTGGTAAAAAACCCTACATAGTTACATGAAACAACCACCTGGGCTGCAGAGTAGTATAAAATTTATATTTATTTATTTAGTATAAATAAAACATTAGTGTTTTCTTTCTCCTTACTCCATGTTATGCACTGCTTATTCCCATTCTCCATCCTATTCGATATTTTTATCTTCATAATATTGTGCTCAGTTTCTTTCTATTCTTAATTGCTTTAATAGTCATTAGCCCTTCAAATTACTCAAAATGTGACTCATATTTCCCTTTGAAATTATGTAAGAATTTATGGAAAAATTATTTCTTTGCATTGTTAGTATTAGAGGGAACTGAATCTGCTCCAGGTTGCAGAAATACCTTGTGCACCCAGAGCCCTCCCCTGTCAAGCTGGCTCAGAGCAGTAAATCCTCCTGCCTGTGCAAGGATCTGATTCCTTTGAGTCGGATGGAGAGCATCGACTCAGATTACTCCAGTGCTTACACATCAGCATTCATTTATTTTCTTCTGGATCAGAGATTCTGTAGATACAGCCAAGGATCCACAGAAGGGGTAAGAGCTCTGTTCTGGGTCTGAAGTTGGCAGAATGAGCCAGAGCATTCTGAAACACTGACTGAAAGTTTCCTGCAGTCAGTGGAAACACGTTCTCTGCAATGGCCTTTGGATCACAGCACAAATACTGAAACAATAATACTCGATGTGAAGGAAACAAAATATCTCAACAGGGCAAGAGGAACTGTAAACTGTTCTAAATTGTACAGCTTTTTGAAAGGCTGCCTAATTCACACTGACAAAAGGCAGTGATACAAGTGACTCTACAGAAACACATCTTATTTTAAATCAAAGCAGATGAGTCATCTGACAATCTAGCTGTTGTGAAACAAAAAGAGAAATGAGAAAATTGTGTCAGTTCATTACTTGATGAGATTTTGTTTCATGTATTTTATTTTCAATATCTGATTACCTCTGTTATTTATGTTTTTATAGACTGCTTTCATTGGCTCACTTGCCGATTTTTAAAGATGAAAGTCTAAATTACAATTAAGTTGAAACTATATTTGCTTAAAAACAAACAAGAGAAAGAGGAAGAATTTCCTGTGTAATGGCTGACAGTGAAATTGTTTGAAGTAATGGAGTCCCATTTAAATACCAGGAACTTGGCAGACCTAGGAGAACTGAATTTGCATAGGCTGTAAAATCTTAGGCGTACTTTGGAAGCTTGCTGGAGAGCTTCACAGAATATAAAACTTTTTGGCATTGCTACAAATCTTGATAAATTACTAGGAGAAAGCAGAACACTGTTCACTACTAATTTTCTTTTCCTGGTATGAGGTCTTCTTCTTTCTCCATCTCCCCCTGCTCCACATTTGTGTGCCAAATCTTCCCTCTGTGCCCCTCCATGCCTCACAGTGAGCAATTCCCACTGATTCAGGAGATGCCTGCTGGTGAAGGCACAGCTGATCAACGTGGCTTTCTCTGCTGCCAAGCTTCAGCCAATGAGCTATTCATGGCTCCAGTCCCTGTTTCTGTTCATTAGGCCACTGGGAATTGCATGAATCATTTTCATTCCCTGCCGGGAAGCAATGCCAGTGTTTACTATTACTTATGCAAAATAATTTTCCAGAATCACTTTACAAATGCTGAATGCTCGGTTGGCTTATAAAAACTGAAATGAATTAATAAGAAATAAATAAGCAGTCCCAACTGCATGGGTTATCAGTTTTATGCACAAGATGAGTAAAAGCCTTACATATTTCCACTAAACTGGAATTACAATAACCCCCTTTCTCTAGGGAGAAACAAAGGCTGAAGTACAAAATTAAGATATGTGTTATTTTTCTTTCATAAAAACTGGGAGTGGACTTGGTTGGATTGAATTTTATGGGGTATGCAAATGATGCTAAGCTATAGGTTGCCTTTACCTTTCTCTTTTTTGCCTTCTCCTGAGTGGTTTCTCATTCCTTTTTCCTCACAGAGGACACAGCAGGGAAATAATACTCCTAAACTGTACAACTGCATCTACCCTCAGATGGGGAAAAGAAATGCTCTTGCAAGCATTAGATTAGACAGCCAAAGAACAAAACAAACAAATATTGGCATAATTAAGATATCTGAATATACATATATACATTTAAAGAAATAAATGTGCAAATATATGAATCAAAACAACAAGTGTTTTTAATAACTTGTGTGTCAGTTAACTTGACTACATTTGATCAACTATAAAGACATTACTGTTAACCCAATAGAAAAGAAATTCTATTGAAAAACAGAAAGAAGCCTTTGTTGGAAAATCAGCAGAAAATTGTGCATAAAACCTGATAGGAGCCTCAAAATAATCTCATTAAAGTGGAACACACTTATTCAAGACAGACAAAAAGGGTTCACAGCAGTCTTAGAAGCTGTTTTAAGAATTTCATTTTATCTCTTTCTCAAGTAGGGTTCTCTCCAATTACTCTATATTAAACTCTCTGACATTTTAATGTTCTCAGCAAAGTAAGGATTTGTCCAGAGCAAGTCATTTTAATACTCAAGCTACAAACCAGATCAACCTGATAAGAACAGACCCAACCCATAAATCCGCCTTTCTGTAACTCACGAGGATACACTGGCCCTAACTTTTCCTTGGTGCTCACCCTCTCATCCCAGCAGGACTTCTGCAGATTTGTTGGGAAAGCCACTCTTTGTCAGGCTAAAAATATGGGCAAAGAAAGGAGAGGTTTGTTCTGATTTCCTCACTACATTACTACTCATACCTAATTGCATTATGGATGGAGACTGTTTTTGTCTATGAAGATTTTAGCATTTGGGTGTTATTATTTTTCACTCTCTACAGCAACAAATCAGTTTTATCTTCAGAACTTAAAGGCCAGTGGAATATGTTCATATCCAAACACAGGACTGTTGTTTCTGTGTTTATGCAAGAATGTATTTAACTTGTGAGACCACACTTCTGTGGATTTGTGCCTACACTTCTCTACTTTAGCAGTAACTTCTATTTACACCTAGGAATCCACCTTTCTTCCAGTCTTCAGCAGGATCTCAATACTTCCTCCAAAGCCTCCCCATAGCCTCAGCTTCTTTCCTGTCCATCTCTCTGCCTGCTCTGACAGGCAGACTATGAGGAATAACTGACTTGAACTCACATCATAGTGAGATTTTAGCCTTTACTGTCTCTCTGCCCTCAACAGAACTATTAATTTAAAATATTATACTGCTGTCAAATTTAGTTGTAACAAATTAATGAGCACAGGATGGACAAAAGTTCACTATATTGATCTCTTTTATTAGCAAAATAGGACTAAAATAAAATGCTAATATTTTCATTTAGTCTAAAATATTTGAAACATGATTTGGACTGTATTTAAAAATTTAAAAAGCTCCCTGAAACTAAAAAATATCTAGTGATTTTTATAAAATCTGGAAATACATTAATATGCCTATGGCTGCTAAGTAAGGCATCTAGAGATTTAAGAGCTTCTAATCCTTGATTTTATGCCCTCAATGCAACGCTTTCTATGATCCAATTGCAATTGCAATTTTCAATTGCAATTTCGAGCAAATTTTCCAATTATAAAAATGCTGTCTTTCAGTTGATACTTATGGTAATACATTATTTTTCGCTCTGCAATAAATAAATCATTGACTGCTGCCAGTCTTATAACTGCCAAATTGACCTCTGTTACACAGCAAAGAACAAGGAGCCACCTCCATCCTGCCTAGCCACCCACAGGTGTGACAGCTGTGAAGGCAGGTCCCAATTTTTGGTGTCTCAGCAATTGTTTCTAAGGTCATCTATCACAGATTATCCCTCCTTTAGCAATGGAAACAGCTGGAAACATTTCCCTCTTGTCTCTGTGGACATCTTGCTTTCTACATTCTCCAGCATTTCCCTCCAGGACCCCTACATTTTGTCTCCCACTGATCAATTCAGGGATTAGCTCAGCAGAGCCATTACCAAAGAAAGTACCTGTTTTACTAGCAACTATCTGAGACAAAAGCATGGAGCCCGAGACTGCTGTGCCATTTAGAGGAGCACGAATGCACTCTATAACACTGCAAATTAAAGTTGGAGAGAAGAAAAAGAGACAAAATCAATTCGAAACTCTTCAGTCAGATTACTGAAATTTTAAGGAGGACTGGCTCTGAGAGTGCCCAATGCATCCTCTTGTTCAAGACAATCTTTCCTGCTTTTACACTTCAAGTGACATTTGCTGCATGGTTGCAGACTACAATTATAATGAGGCAGGAAGAAAAATCCTGTAAGCCCTTCGTGAAGTTATATTTGAGGGATGCCCTTCAGTTTGAACAAACAGCTTCTGAAATACTAAGTACAGGCAAAAATAATATGAGGTGCATCTCTGTCTCTTAGAGGGGTTTTTGGTGATCACATTCAGGAATAATTTGTGCTAGGAATGCTTTGCAAGGCACATAGCAGGAAGCACTACAGAAAATCCCATGATGCAGATCTAACTTCAAGAGAATAAACTGTACTTCAAGAAGATGTCCCAAAACAGTTTAAGAAATAGGAGAGTACTTTCTTACTTTGTTTTGCTTATTTTTAAATTAAAAAATGATCCAGTTGCAATTTGCAGGTTTTAATTTCCAGTTATACAAATGCTGTCTTTCAACGGGAACTTATGGTAATACACTATTTGCTGTTGTCTGATAGATTAATGACTGTTAAAATAAGAATTCCGCCCTCCTTATTCACACCTTCCTGCAGCTATTCTTTCCAAACCCCTTCTAAGAGAATGTAAATCCAGTAACAACTAAATCAATTATATATCCCATAATGTTCAATCACATTTTAAATGTGAAAAAATTAATACCTTGGTTCCTAATGACACTTAACCCATATAACTTCTTTGCTGCCGACTGGACAGGTGATAGAAACTGCGCCAGCATTCAGAAGGTCTTGTTTACAGCTCAGCTCAGTCTCAGTGCTTTTCAGTATTCATCTACGAGCTGGTATGCAACTAACATTGCAGACCAAAGGTTCTTTATAAAAACAAGGCCTATGTTAGCTCTTATTTAACAGTTGCTTCATATCCAAGGTATCTGTACTGATCACTGTGTAGAGAATTAAATGTCTTTTCTTACCATTTCTTCCTATTTAATTCCTCTGGAAGCATGATGCCAGGGTGAGATACACACATCTACCAACAGGTCTGCCTAGAACTTAAGAGGAACATGGAATATTTGTATTCAGATAACATCCAAAGAGAAATAAAAAGCTTTATAAGAAGCAGAACAGGTGAAGGTTGACTGAACTTACTAAGAATGTGCAACCAATCAGTAAAAGCTCCAAAGAGATTTTCCCATTGTTTAGACATCAATAAAGGTTGTATCAAGTTTAATAAGGACTGAACACACACTCTCACCTTTTCCTAAAGAGGTTACACTGGAGATATCCCTCTGTACCAAATGTTTTCATTCCACAACATTTGTTGCATTTCTGAGACCTGATTGTCTGGGTTCAGCTAAAGGGGCAATAGTTCTTTAGAAAAGACAAAACTATCTCAGACATCTCTTCCCATTCATTCTCAAACAATCTCTTCCTATTCATTCTCAAACAGCATAATGTCATAAATCTTCATTTATATGGGGAAAAAAAAAGCTGTAAGACTGATTTTGCTTATATTTGTCATTTGTAAAGGAGTGTCATTTATGTAAATTAAAGTTCAGGTTTAAACCTCTAAGTACCAATCAATGTGAAAAGTAATCCTCCATTTCTCTTTTTGAGCATTTACTGGCAGAATCAAACTCTTCTGATATACATTTTATTTATGTATGAGATATTCTGCCCACTCCAACATCTACAATTTGAAAAAATAAATTATTTTTAAGATTATTGAAAAATTTTAAAATAATTGAAAATTTGAACTTATTTATTGAAGAACAGTAACTGTTCACAGAAACCTCTTTGCAGTGAACTACTCAAATAATACCAAAATGAATTTGAACTCTAATTTCTAGAGTTCTAGTTCTCTGGATTTTGTTGATTTCAATTTTTCTTTTTGGACATACAAATGCATTCTAGGTTTGACTTCTTAGCCCTGAAGAGCCTTTAGTTTGCAGAATATTGAATAATCCTTTAACTATAAAAGCATTCTACAAAGTGTTAGAAACTAATTTGGCTTAGTTAAGCACGATGTGACAATCATCCTGACCCCCATGTGAACCTTCCCACACTAATTTCCATTCCCATAGTGAGATTTAACATTTCTAACACATTTCTACTAAACTCACACAAAGTATAATTTTCTAATACAGCTGACAAATCATGCTGCTACTAAGCAATGAAGGTCATTTCAATACATGATACTCAACCAAACTATGGACACTTCATCCAGGCTTTGTGGGGTCTAGAAAAGTGGAACTGGGGATTCCCCAGTATCAAGTGACATTTCTGATGATTATTCAGAATCTCATTCATAAGAGGTAACTGGAAAGGAGAATCCTGGAAATCTACAGAGTCAACTATCACTTTGTGTTAATAAAGTATCTGGGCTCAAGTATCCAAAGCGAGAATCAAAGTGAACTTCCAACAGGCTTCTGTTCTATCCCAAACGCGCCATAAGCTTTGTGTGGGATCTTAAAGAAGTCGTCTTCCTTCTCTCTGCTCCATCTCCCCATCTTTCAGACAGGGATAATAGCAACTCCTTTCCTCCCAGAACACGTGTGTGAGGTGTGTAGAGATCATATGACAAGGCAGGAATACCTTATTACAGATACAGGGATCAGATCTGTAGTAAAAATCCAGGTAAAGCTTCAATGCCAGGAACAGAGGAACAGATTAATTTTGTCATCCCATGTACTAAAAATCAGAACCAAAAAGGTAGCTGTAAATAAAGCAAGCAGCTCATACTCTGGCATATTTCCTTGTATCTGGAATTGGAAACAACACAGCAAGAACTATTCATTCTTGGATGAAAAGTACATAAATATAACAGACGAGCCCTTTTAGTAGCCCATTGACAACAACTGCCTACTGACTGGATGTGTTTGGAGTATTCAGAGTGGATTCAGGAGAAACAAAGGGCCGTAGGACTCTAGGACACTAGGGAATGCGTGCAAACATCTGGAGTACATACAACCTATACCTGTAAACTTAACCAAACAAATCAGCTTGCTCTGCTCCTTATTTGAAACACTTTCCTTTTACAATGCATGGGAAAGCCATAGCAATATCTGTTATACCATTTACGATTAAGAAAATCAGGAGGTAGACAGCTTAGATCTATAAAAGTGATTTGATATATTTGGCAATCCAACTTGGCCTGCCTGCAATGAGCTGTTAAATGAAATTTTGCACAGCCATGCCATCAGGCTTTATTCACTTGCCACATTTTATTCTGAAAGGTAAAACTGATGGCTAATACTAATCATATCAATCATTGCCAGGATTGTGTCAAATTTTGGGATGAGATTGATCCCATCTTACATAGGGATGAGGAGTGAGTGTGAGTCATAAATAAATCAGAAATCACCAATCAAATTGAAGAGAGAGGTGACCTAAAATACCAACAACTTCCCCTTTCTAAGGGTGCAGTAGATCAGCATTTTGAGGAAATTCAGGTGAGATATTTCATGGATTTCTTTTAAAATAGATAATAAAGTAGATAAATACATAAAATAATGTAGGCTTTGGGGTTCTTTTACCTGCAATAATTGCTGGATAAAACTTTAATCTTCAGAGAAAAGTTTTTCAAATGATAGAAATGGTCACACAGATCTCCCTGGGAGCAGCAAATTCACCAAAAGCAGTGCTGGGCTGAAGGACATTAAAAGCTTTAAATCTATCACAGGTTTTGCCCAAGACTTTCTTTATTTGGACAAACTGCTGAATTTTTCTCATTTCTATTCCCCTACTGGTTTCATGGACAACAGATGACATATAACTCCTCCTCCAGTATTTATAGATAAGAATAGGCATCAGAGTAGCAGTAATTCCAGCATTTTCAGCTGCAGTTATATATTTTTGTCACACACTGACTGATGGAACCGAACATAATGGTGGGATTCCTCAGTGCCATATAAGTGACCATGCCACTGCCTGTTCTGTGTCCTCAAATGCAAAGCAGAGAAACAATTTTAAAAATAAGTAAACTATTAGTTATTAAGAGGGGAAGGCTGAAGAGATTTCTTGTTCCTAATGCTGCAGGTTTTCCTTTTACAGAATCCAGAAAAGACATCAGTGCCAGAAAAGAGTCTGGTTCACCCAAACTCCTGGTGCTGTTTAAGCAATTTATCTCATCCTTTCTCGCAGCCAGCACTTGGTTGCATTTCTGTTTACATACTCAGCAGGGGCCACCACCTTTGGGAAGAAAGATGAGAACATACTCACATTATGGTATCTGCAAGATTCATTGAGTCTTTAATGATTTTCATGAAGAGTCTTGCTGTGAAAGCAATGAATAAAGTCAACAGGTCCAGATACAGTATTCTTGTAATAAAATTAAAACTACTAAAGTAAACTTGTAGGTGTCTGACAAAGAATTGAAAAGTACAACATATTTATATATAATGCATCAGCTGATACTGCATGCAGCACATGTGAACAAGGCTGGGCTCAGTGAGAACCGGCTGAGCAAACTGATCCAGACTCTGAGTGTGTGGCATGCAGGTGGATGGCTCTTGTGTCATGAACAGATTTTCTTTTCCCAACTTGCTGTTTTAATGAAAACAATACTCAAGACCCAGGCATGAAGAAGAAATATTGTCCTTAAAATCTCATGGATTTGGCCAAAGCAGTGACTAAAACATAGCAGCAATTTTTCAAAATAGAAACTTAGAGATAGCAAGAAATTAATTAAATTATATAAATACATACAATTAGACCCATGATAGGTAGCTAATTCAAAGTAACTTTTCAATTAATATTGATATATGGATGCTTTTACTTCACTCTAAAACGGAACTTTTGTTTTAAGATTTATTACCTTTTGAATTTTTGGATGACTTACATAAATCAAAACTATGTACACAAGGATTTGTTTCTAAATAGTTCGAGTGTTTTCAAGCCAATTGGTTTGGTTTGATCTTGAAAAAGTTACTGAAAAGAGAGAAAATGAAAACCCTCTCCAAACTGTACTTGATAGTATTGTGATGATTTCTATTACAGCAGCAACTGCAGAATCAACCTATCTATCAGTCAGCACCAGAAAAGGGAAGGATAAAAGTAAAATGCTTTGCATTGTCAAGAAACAGCCTCTGGCAGTTCAATTAGGGATTACTTGCAGTTGTTCAGGTAAATGTTCTCCCAAGTGCACCATTTCAAAAGGACTCTTGAAAGGCATTTCTGGATAAGTGGGTGGCTCTCCACTCCTCCTTCTCAGATGTTTGCAGCGGTACTGGTAGGAAGTTTCCTCTCATTTCTTTCCTGCTTCTTTGGCAGACAGCTCTCAATTTAGTCTCTCTTGCACCACACAGCTTCCACATGAAGCCAAATAATTGTTTTCTTCAGTAGTCTCACCTCTTTTTATTAGGCATGAGCATTTTGGAGTTCTGGCCCCTTTTAATCTATTGTGTATTATTTTGTTTCCTTACTACTTTTTTTTTTACCCTCTCACAGCAAAGTTCAATGAGGCCTCTCAAGTCAGCAAGGTCAAACTTATTTCTATGGAGTCAGCAACAAAATGCAATGGCCTTATGCAGGATTCAGTGTCAGGAACACAACAAATGGGCAGCTCTGCAACTAAAAGTGGCTGTCCAGGAGAGACAACTTAACTTCTGAACTGGGGGAGTAAAGCTCACTCTTCTTTTTTACATGTTTACCCAGAAATTATTGCTGTCCCCAGAACCTTGACCTACTCTAACAGAATATGATCTTTAGTGGGTATAGAAGCTTTTTTATATGGCAATAAAGGCAAAAATACAGCAAAAATAGACATTTTTATCCCTTTTCTCCAGAAATTTTAAACCAAATATGTCTATAAATTTTCTCAGAATATCACTTGGTGATACACCAATTAATTCATCGAGTCTGACAATTCAATGAAAGCATTAACAATTCAGCATGGGTTGTTTTCAATTGAAATTTCCCATGTTCACTCTGAACCACTGCATGCAGATGTAGACGACTGGATTAAAAAGCCAAGAAAGGGAGTTTTGTTTTCACTGGTAAAATTATCAGAGTAACAAACAGACAGCAACCGTAAGCTGTTAAGTTTCCAAAACAGCAAAAGAAAAAGCAGTAAGAATAGGGATATACAAAAGTCCTGACTAAATAGGAAGTTGTGCCTACGTTTACATTTAGGCCATGATACCACAATATTGCTGATGCCCCAGGACTTACACACTCTCCCAGTTTCTATCCTTGCAACTGGGTCAATTATTCCTTGACAGCACCTAGTTATTTCATTTATTACAAAATATAAATTTTCAAATACGAAAATATACTCTTTGGATACCCAAACTGGGACAGATTAATCCTACCCTAAAACTACTAGAATGTGTGGGCCACTAGGGTTTTTTGTCATTACTGGTGGCACTTCTTTTGTTTGGGAAAGAGAGAGGGGGGGTGTCTTTTCATTCTGGTGATCCCCTTTTTACTTCCTCATAGCTAATACCAAACCCTGGGTTCATTTTTCTGTTCTGCTTTTTCCCCCATCCACCTTTGTCTGCCTTCAATTTTCTGTCATTAAAGAGGGAGAGCTCTTGAGCACCACCACACCTGAAAAACAAACACACACTTATATGAGCTCAGAGCTTTTCTTTCACAGAACAGAAAGGAAAACGTGTGACACTAATGTGATATTCAGAAAGCAGCACTGCTTATTTTATTTGTCTCTTACTATCGATTCCTTTATCCTCGGTCTGATTTGGTTAAGTTCTTCAGGTCCATTGTTAAGCCCAGCATAACTCCCCTCCTTCCTGTCCTGACCCTACACAGAATAGTAATGAGCACGTCCTTGAGGGAGCACAGACAAAGTTCCTTGGGTCGCATTTTATGTTTGAAAAAGGAAAGAAAGGAATAACATATTCTTTGGTGTGTCTTACTTCTTGTTGTCATACCCATGCTGATTTCCTGAGCAAGGTACGGACTCATTCCCAAATCTGAGGTTCCTGCTAACTCCCAAGCCAAGTGGGATGCACTTGGATACCCTCATTTTCCAGCTGCAGACCTCTTTATCTTGCCAGGCACCTCATTTTGATAGCTTGTGCTCAAAGTCACTTGGTGAACTACGAAAGAAGACTGAAGTAAATGTATTTTAGCTAAGGTGCTAAGGAAACATTACAGTTTTAAACAACCAAGGATGCATGAGGACATCTGGTTTGGTTTTTTTAAACACAACAGTGGCTGGTTAAGAGAATCAATTTGACTTTAAAGAAGATTGGTATAGACACTTGACACGTATTTAGTCCAGGCTACAAATAAAAAAATCAGTCACAGATTTAAGCTTTGAATCACACCTGATACCACCTGTTTAAGCTTTGAAACCCTGACTCCACCTGTTGCTCAGGAGGTGCAGCCACTGCAGCCCAAGGCTGCTCAGCTTCCCCTTGGCAGCAGCTACAAAGAGATTCAAACATTTTCACCTCTCCAGCACGTTGACTTCACCCTGCTTGGGGGAGTGAGTTCAGTTTTCTTGAGTACTGCAAAGGGACAATTCCCAGTGAAGTCACAGCAAAATCTGAGCAAGGGAACAGCCCCTGGCTTCTGCATTCATTGCTTCATCAAAGAATTCCTGTTACAGTGGTTAAAAAAATACTCCAGCAACAAAAGGTTTAAAAATACCTACAAACTCATCAAGAACAGCTTTCCAGCTGTCAGAGTCACAGAATTTAGGTTTCAAAAAGGCAGAGTGAGCCCAGCAACATGAGCCCATGGTAATGTTGTGATAGACCAAGGGAAAGATGGGAAAGGCACCATGGAGAAGGAAATTTTAATATGAGCCAGACTGGTCAAGGACTAAACTAGGAATTAAAATTCAGAGCCAGTCTGAAATTTTAAAACCTGAACCTATGTTACTGGGACATAATGACATGGCCTTTGAAAGCTGGCAGAGAACTGCAATTTTGATTCAGTTATGTGTAACCTACATAAAAATGATTGCTTGGCTGATTAAGTTCTTGCCTCCCACAACTTTTAAAAAGCCAAAAAAAAAAAAAAAGAAAAAAAATTATCAAACTCAAGAAGGTCCCTTTCAGGAAGACAATACTGTCACAGCTATAAATGCCTATAAGAAATATGTTTGACTGAAAAACACAATACAAAATTATCTTAGATAAAAGAAAGCTTTGGTAAAAAAAAAGAAGTGCCCACACTTTCATGTAAATGCTAGCAATCTAACCTTGATGTACACAATTCTCTGAATTTTCTGTGCCTACAGGTAGCTTCCTGAGACCAGTTATTTTAACAAAGATATAACTTCTGCCCAGCCTATCACTGCATGATCTGTATATAGCACACTTGCACTCCTAAGAGCGCCCATTTTCAAAGAGATAAAGTTATTACACAACAAAAGGGAGAATAAAACACTTATTGAATGAAATAATATTCACTATTGAATGAAATAATAATCCTAATAAAAGGCAAGAGCTCAGTACCTGGTCAGAAACACCTTAAAATGGAAGCAGCTGCTGCACATAAGAGTGATGATTATTTAGGCTGGAGAGGAGCAGAACACTGATCCCTGCTCATGGGAAAAGGGCCTGTGCTGCGTTTGGCAGGGTGGCTGCATTGTTGGCTAAAAGTCTGAAAATTTAACTCTAGACTGAAAGGAAGAATTGCAACAGCTGAAGCTAAAATAAAAAAATCAGTCTTCCCAAACAAAACCTGTTGTGCCCACAGAAAACATCAGAAAAGGCTGTGTTTGCCCAAAAGATGTGCCTGCCCACACAAGCAGGGGCTTAAGACACACCGGAGCGCCAGGTTCAGTTCTTGGAAAAGAATGTACCCTCTCCTGCACACATTTAAAGCATTTTTCCAGTTAAGCCTGTATTTTATTAGAAATCTTCATTCCCATTCCTATGGAAGACCTATCATATTTATAAGGTTGCAATTTAAGCAGTTTTGCCTCTCAAAGGAAGTTTTATGTCCAACATTAATTCCGCCAAATCCATTTCACTAAGAAAATGAGTGATACATCTGCCAACTTCCATCAGCAAAAGAATTACTTTTTTCATTCTCTTTAATATAATTTGTGGTAGTCAGTTATAGAGTTATGGGTCTTCAAATACTTCATAAGTATTTTCAGCAGATTTTTTAAGGATATTTTTCACAGCATATCCTACAGCAAGTATTCATAAGACATTAAATTACTTCATTTCCCAGCAACACAGGACAGCAGGAATCACACCAAAACTGCCCTTGTAAAAGCTTGTTTAGTAGAGAGATATGAGGAGACAAATGTCTCATAATGTGATTCATATCATAATCAGCAAGTAAGGAAAGGGCACTTTCAAAAAGCATGCACAGATAACAACATGATACAGATAAATGGCATTTG
Organism: Phainopepla nitens; assembly: GCA_013400175.1. Taxonomy (NCBI): domain Eukaryota; kingdom Metazoa; phylum Chordata; class Aves; order Passeriformes; family Bombycillidae; genus Phainopepla; species Phainopepla nitens. The sequence goes on along the minus strand of VXBQ01006095.1, from coordinate 480,189 downwards.
ACTCCTCTGAAGTCTGTTACCCTCACACACTGCTATCAACAAGAGGTTTTGGCGAGCAAAGGGATTTTTTTGAAACAAAAACATCAACCTGATCTGTGATAAAGTTACAGTATTATTCTATCCACCTTGTGTGAACATCACAAAAGTAAGAAAACACATACAGTCGAAATAAAAACAAAATGCAAACCAAAACTATTTGTAATACAGTATTTTATATGTTTCAAGTAGTTTCCCAAGGTCTGTAGCTACCCACTTTTTTTTTTTTCAAAGGGGAAAGTATTGTTTGTATTTTCACTTGCAAAGAAGGTATTTTAGCTTCTATTCATTGTATATGAATTATTCATTGCTAGGTAAGACATCAGAATCTGCTGCATTTCCTTTTCCCAGAAGATACTTTAGTTTTAAGAAAATTATACACTTTCATTGAAGCAGACTTCGAAGCATCAGTCTCCTTACAGTATCTTTTGAATTGACAGAAGACAAAAGAAAAGGATATATTTTGACCTGAAATGTGTATGAGATATTTTATACACCCACATATATATTTTCTTATACAATATCAACAGCAATATTTCCATATCTAACTCATGTCCCAAGCAACATTCTTACACCATAACTACAAAGTAGTAAGGTATAAATATGGAGAAGAATAGATTTCAAGAGGAGTAATATATCGTTTTACTCATTTTATCAAAAGGCCTAGAAACATAGCAAATCACCAAAGCTATTAAGAATTTAATATTGCCATAGCTTAAAAATAAAGCTACACAAATAGGTCTCAAAAATTATAATACCAATCTGAGTATTGTCAGAAAAAATTCATTTGCTTTCCTTTCTTTTTTATTATTTTATTGTCTTGTAAAAACCATCAGCAATGCTGTCTGGCAGCAGTTCTAAGCTTATTTGCTAGATTCATTTTTCTTGAAAGTCATTCCACGTATTTCTCACATCCTCACTGAAATGCTCTGCTTCTCACGTCAGCCCTCATTCCACAACGGCCAATTTCCCATCCTCTGTCCTTCAACACGCTGCATTTGCTTGCACTTGACCATTAGCCTGCGAGCAATAGGGCTTTTTAGTGCCACTTTGGACATTAAACAATTACACAGGATGAACATTTATTTTATGCCTAGATATTACTTCTCTTAGAAAAATCACTCTAGTAAGACCATCCCTATTAACAGAATTTGTCAGAGGCCAGTGCTCACTGACCAGGCTCTTTTAGATATTTTACAAGTATAAGGTGTACTTTTTAATAGAAAATTTACAGATTTGAAGAGTGTAAATGTTACACCAGATTTCTCATTTAGTGGAATGGCACAAAATGTCTTGCATAAAGGTAGGTTACACTTGAAGACAGAGATATATGTCAGTGCAACTGACATATATCACACTGGAATTGTCGACTGCAATGTGCAGTTGAATCACAATTCCAGTGTGATTCCCATACCAGTCTCCAGAACAGGCTCTCTGTCAGGATGCTGGGCAGCCCATGTCACTGGTAAGGAGTTCATGGGTTGAAACAGCTCAAGCCTGTTGCTCTCTTCAGTTTTTATCCTCTGATGTTGGTTTTAGGAGTCTATTGCCAAATCAGAATATATTAGCTGTTCTTTCATATTTTGACAATCTTTAGTTTCTTGTGTAGAGGAGGTGAAATCCTTTGTCCAGCATTCCCATATATTCCTGTGGTGTCACACTGCCAGGGGAGAAAGCACGAGGCAAGTCACAGTAATTTTATTTGTGAGTATTTGAATTATTTATATAGTTATAATTTCTAAGAGAAATATCTTGGTACATTCATTGAACACTGATAATGTATGTCTAATCTACCAGATGAAAGACAGGTTGAAACATATAGCAGAGCATGTTATTTAGCAAAGAAAATCAACATATTTCATTCAATGTTAGCTTGCAGAAAACTCGAAACTCTTCTGGCATCCAGCTCAGTTTAACTAAGAGAACAAAGAACCAGCCTTTTGTTAAGAAAAGTGAGAGTAAAAGACTAAGAAACTTAATAGGAAAAAAATATAATAATAAAAATATAAAAGCCTGTTTCTTTAAGAACTGCTTTACCTAAGAGCTATTAGCAAGAGTAAAATTATCCCGTCTCTCACTCCACACTTTCCACCCCCTTGTGAAGCTGGGGTTACTACCCCAGAGCTAACATGTGATTAATGAATTTCAGGGTCTGTACAGCAAATCTGGAGAAAAAGTCTAGGGCCCAGCGAAAACAAATGAAGTTCCACAAACGGAAGCACAAGTAGTATGGCAATATTTTCTTGAAATACTTACGTAGTTCTGTACTTCCAATGTAAACACAGCCACCATCAGCCTTAATAGTGACTAGATGTAGTTTGCACTGGAAGGAGATTCATAGCAGAAAACCCCACCAAGTCAGAGAGCATATTCCTGAAAAGCTTTGTATTTGCAGCTAATGACAGAAGAGGAATTAAGCCTCACGCTGCACGACTGAAAAAGCCAAACAAGAATTGTTTCTTCTTTTCAGTTGAACAATGAGGAGTTGGGCTTGGCCTTCTAATTATAAATCAGCTGTCCTGTGAACAGCAGCAAATACCAGCTCCTGCACCCAGTTGTGCTATCTGAAATATCACCCAAAAACACTAGGGAAGTGCATCCAAAGCATCACTTTGAATTCCTGAAGTATGGCTTTCCAGAAGACAGGACAGATTTATTAACTCCTTAGCAAGGTCTTTTTATTTCACTTTGGTTCTGTAACTTTTTAAAATCAAGAGCAAACCTGCCTGAGACCTTCTTTATACTGCCAGGAGGACATAAGGATAAGGCTCAGGCAGGAGGAAAACAAAAAGAAAAAGGTGGTTTTCTCTACCACAGGTATATTGAAACTACCCAATATGTTTCCAAGTTTTTCTAATTATCCTGGTCCAACAGTTCTGTAATTCCATAGAATCAAAGTAATTTTTCTGTTTCTTCTATTATTTGCATTTACTAATTCTTAAAGGGGAAAGAGAAAGGAAAAGCAAATCTTACGTCTAAAGGAAATAAGGCTCTTGCATGCTTTGTTATATTTGTGATTTAGCAATGTCTGGTGAAAAAATACAGAAAATGTACATGAAAATCTATAAACTCTAATTCATATACTTGCATTCGTGTGACCTATTTTGTACTCCACAAGCATATATTTTGTGCCTCAGCTACATGTCTATTAGCACTGAATTCTTTTTATGTCTCTTCACCTATAGACAATCATCCAACAACCAAGCCTCCATTGTCACCTCCTTTTTTTTGGTACCAAATTTCAGATGAAGAGAGATCTCTTTAGGACTTCCCTGTTAGATGATTGCATTACTTGCAATTCCATGCTGTTTAAAAGCTATCTTGCAGGTAAAAGCCACTTGTTCTGCTGCCTTTTTTTTCCACTAATTTTTTTAGACATTCAGAACAGGCTGATTTCTTTACCCATTCAGATCACAGAGTACTAAGGTGATGATTTTCTACTCTATCTTCCTACTCCAGCTGTGAGACATATTTCCCACAAATGCTCTCTAGTGTCAATTTGAAATTTGCTGTGTCAGTAGCAATTCCTGCCAGTAATTTTCTGCTGCTAAACATTCAGAAAGTAAACAGCAAACGATCTATACATATGAAAAAAATTTTTTAATTAGGATCAGGAGGAATTCTTGCAGTCCTCCTCTAACAGGAAGAAATTAAAGTGTTATGGGTATGTGCCATTCCTTACTCAACAATGAATAAATAAAATTCTAACACACCATTTTGAGCATTGGGAAAAGTCAGTGAAGAGGGAAATCCACACAGCAAAGTGGCCAGCATAGACTTTTGTTGGATGCCCAGACATAAACTAACTAGGAACTTTTGCAGATCAAAATATCTTTTATTGAATAATTCACATTCAAACAGGAGATTCAAAGGAAGTATTTCTCATTGGAGAGAAGAAAAATTTCTGGGCAAAAAAATTTTTCAAGTATAAAATCAGTTTGACAGGCTGAAGCATTGAGTGATTAGTTTATCTAAATTTCATCTTTACATCAAATATATTCAATAGTGTTAGTGATTTCTTTTTCCCCAGAATAAAATGCTTTGATCCATTTTGTTAAAGAGCCCATCAGTATTACCTTAAACATATAAAATTAGTCATTGGTAGTTTAATAGGTAATAAAACATTTAGTGACTCCATTTGCCATAAACCATATTTTACTCTCCCAAATTTAGGTGATCTGTCCCACGTCCATTTAGTGGTTTTGAACCACCAAAATGAAAAGAGAGTGAAAGTAGAAAATGATTTTTGAAAATTTTTTTGGTAGTCAATCTAGGCTCTGTGAACAACACCCATGTAACAAATTAGAGTTCCTAATTATCAACTTCATTCTTTGCTGTTATCAAAGTGATCAAGATCTGAATTAGCATTATCAGCCTAATTATCTAATAATAAAATAATGTCATATTAATGAGCATCATCCTGCTGCTAACAAGGACCTGCAACTCTGATAAACTCTCCAGAAACTTAGGTTTCAGGTCAGTGCTCTGCAAAGAGCATTAAATAAGTTCACCCCAAAAAGGAAATCAGAGTCAGGGGAAAAAAGGGTTCAAAAATTGAGATTTTAGTTGTGCTTGACAGCTTGAAGAGCTAATGAGTTTCATACCTTCAGAGATTCTAGTTTTAGAGCAATACATTTCAGTCCTGACAGAATTAATAGATGGCTCACTCATTTGTCAGGATGAATTTTCCAACACTACTCTACTGAAACAGCCCCACAAAGAGACCAGCATGGATATAGAACTCCCAACACTGTTTGCAGCAGCCTTCTTCAGAGGGCAAAGTACAAAACCAGACACAATGGAGTTTAATGGAGCAGCTCTCTGCCTTCTCCTAATTCCTAAACCTGCATGGCTATAAATCAAAACTTGTCAGGAGTTTGAACTTATGATCAGGGAGTGCAGTTCAAATCAGTGGCCATTCCAACCCCCTGCTCTCAGAACAGCCTGCCAAGGCAGGAAGCAAGTTTTTGTAGCTCAGCTTGAGGTTTTCAAGGGACAATGCCATTGCATTCTCAGGAATTACAGTCCATTCCTTAGCATAAAATAGTTTCCTTCCTCTCTTTAAAATATTATACTATAACAGTACTTCTAAATTGAAACTTGTCATGAGTTTCCATGAAAAAAATGAGAGAAGCAATTAATGCATTAGGTAATTTATACAACTATGTCCCAGGATAAGACTTCAGTTTTCATGTTTGTTAAAATGGATTTACTGTATGTTGTATAAAGAGTGTAAAATTAATTTTTATCTCAGACCTATTATTTTAAAACTTTTATAAACTCCACCAAGGATACAGACAGAAAAATAAGTGCATACAACAAGAAGTGTTATACCTATAGGACAGCCAAAGTAAGGCAGTGTTCAAACCTGAGTGTCCACCCCAGTATATTCCAGTGCAACTCTTTGTGATTTGTGACTTTGATACAAAGGACTAATAAGATTTCTATTCTAATAAGGTCACGCTGCACTTGATAACAAAATAACTGAGGAAAAATTACTGTAGATCTAAGTAGTGAGGGAAAATTACTTAATATTATAGCATAAAATTAACCTGTATTAAATACTACTAAAGCATTTTCCTTATGTGCTATGCATAGTGACATGTGTAACATTCTCTCACGTTTGCTTATCCAAGAAAACTGACATTCAAACAACATATTTCCCTCTTGAATATAGTTTTTTTTTAGACATCATTCCTTAAGTAGCTATTCGATTTTAGAGAGTTAATTATAAGTGGAAATACAACAAATTATATTTATAAATAAATAAGTGATCATTTATAAACTACTGAGATCTGAGATGTAAGATTGAGATCAACTCTTGCAATGGTCCTGCTTCCCCTGTACGAGAAGGATATGGACAGATTTGGTCTAGCAGAGTAGCCTAAAATATTGCACCCTCACAAATGAAATTCCATAGAAGACTGCAAGTTTGATTCAGAACAAAACATCAACCTAAACACATTTTAATGGATTAAAAAAAACTTCTGTCTGTCTGTCCGTCCAAACAACCTTCTAACACCATGTCTCTTTAAATACTTCTGACACTCCAGAAAACATTCATTTACACTAATAAGGCTGGCTGTTCACCAGGAGGGACTAGGAGTGCTCACAGAGGAGCTGGTAAAAGTTTGCAGTGAGGCAATGGACAACTACAACAAAAAGGTTTCGCAGGCTAGAGAAGAAAAAAAAAAAAGGCATAATTTAAAAGCCACCCATGCAACTGTCTTGGGAGTATTAAACTCTTTTACCCTTCTCAAAATTCTTAGAAATTACTCCTAGGGTTAATATTTTGAGAAATGCATTCCAGGTGTTCTGGGGATTCCACCCCTCCCCAGCCTTCCACCAAAAGCTGGCTATCCATTTTTTTATAATTCTGAAGGCCATAAGGTGGTGTTCTTCCTCTGTGACTGAGTGTTTGAAACAAAGGAGAAAGACACACAGGATACAGGAGAGCACCATAAATCACACTCCTCTGCATATCTTTGGAGCATTGAGGATTTGCAGAAGAATATTGGGCAGCAACCAAATTTTTGTGAATAGCACTAGCTTCAGATACAGTAGTAAACAAAACCTCAACTTTTTTAATGAAATTTTTTCTTTTTGTTGTGAGATGGACTTTATTAATTTGTAACTCTCAGAATGCTGAAGAGGAAGACATATAATAGTATACCAATCAAGCCAGATTCACTTAAATTGAAACCAAAATTTGTTACATTATTTATCTCTAGTAATGGAATGCATTGTTTAAGTTTACAATATGCATATGAGCTTAAAGACATAAGTATTGAATGATATATACTCAGATCCACAAACTGAAGATTCTAGGGAAAAAACAATTCATTTTCGTGATCACAGAATGTACCAGAGTTGAATTACTAAGCAAAAGCAAGGACACTCCTAATGCAGGGAAGTAAGAAGCTTTTCATTTTGGAGAGCATCTCCAGGGAACATGTGACTGAGCACCACACCACTTAAACACCAATTGAGAGCTTTGAAGTTCTGCCTGTGTCCTCTCTGTTGCACAAGCACCTCTCTGGCAGATCACCTCCCTGCGATGAGAGGCCGGCTAAACACAGCTGGGCTGCTGCACACAGATTCACTGAATGCTTTCTCTTGGCTTTTTCCAAGTGAATTTCAGCCTCCAAGTTTAACTAGAAAACCCCAGGTTGAAAAGAAAACCAAAAAAATGTTAAAAAGAAATCCTATCAATTATACCGACTTTCATTGCACGTTTATATAATGCCACAGAGGTTTCTTGATTTGAGCACAAAAGCTCCAAACCAGGCACTCTTTGAACTAAGGAAGCATGCTTTATTTTTCTGTGAACATTGATTTACAAAAAAAAAAATGCAATTAGCACTATATGTTAATACATACAAGAAACCAGGAAATGAGTTGGGTTTTGCATGTCCTCTTATTAAATATACATGCAGTTTAGAGAAGTGGGAGAGGTCACTTCTGAGAAGTTCAAAAGAGCTAAGAGAGAAAACTAATTTAAGCACAGTTCTAAGACTGCAAGGAGCTTAACCCAGGAGAATTTAATGATTGCAGCACTTCCCTCTCCTTTTAGTCATTTTAATTTGTCTTCCATGACCTTTCACAGTTAAAGTGTATTTTGTTGTTTTGTTTTTCATCTCAGTCATACAAGTGAGTGAATTTCTGAGGACTGAGTCCTGTGTGCCAAAGCACGACTTGGCATCACCAGCAAATGAAGGGCTGATGTTCCTGCAACACCAAGCTGAAAAGTGCACTAATCTCAGAAAACTGTAATACAGGACAGGAGAAGGCAGCTCAGCAGGATCACACAGAAATCCAATCAATTCTTCTGCAGGATTCTAGCAATTTTTAGTAGGGGACATTAAAAACCCACTTTCTGAAATTTGCTTTGAATGAGAGAAGGATCCAAAGGATTGATTTCAGAAGTGGCTGCCCTGCATTCCTTGCCTCCTAAGCTGAGCCTGGAACAGTTTGAAACCCTCCACCAACAAGACAGAAATTTGCAGCTGACCATTCATTGCGGAGACTGAAGATAAATGACAACAGGCCTGCAGACTTTGATGGTTTTGTCATCCAGAGCAAGAGTTTCCAGCAAAATATCTGTGCAATGGCTCTAATGCAAACATTACCCAGTCCTCTCCAACTGAAGTGCCTATTGGCAATTCTCTGAGTATTTCTCCACAATCTTTTTATACACAGCCTAAGGACTCTGACAAACTCTCTCTTTCCCTTCAAAGGCTTGTTAAGTATGTGATGAATAAATCTGTCACTTCCAATTCTAAACTTACCTTCTGTTTTGATTGCTGCAGGATCTTGTATCCATGGCAACTTTTCAGCACTCAGAATCGATTAGAGAAGTGATCGGTTTATCTAAACAGCCGTGCTGACGGAGGCAAGTGGTTTCTTCTGAAACAGCAACCCTGACAGGTACTGTAAGTTTCCTTGACCAGTTAGTTTTCCAACACAGCAAGTAATGAATTCTCAAAGAACACACTGTGGTCAGCCGAATGCTCAGTTCATTTCTCCTCTCTAAAACAGGTCTCTAATCGAATACCCTATAAATCAGTATCTGTATTTCTGATTGATATATCCTGCTCTGTTCTTAAGCAGATCACCAGTATAGATCTCACTGGACAAAAATGGAGTTTGGAACTTCAAATAATTTTTGTTTTATCTGCTTTGGAATTTAGGACAATCAGATTTATTTATTAAAATAAAAGATTCATTAAAAGATGAAGCCATCAAAAGCTTTCAGTCAGGGAGAGATGAATGTTTAAATTAATTACACAGCATGGAAGCCAAATTTACCAAGAAAGTGTCAAAAGAACGACTACAAATAGAGGAATGTGAGGCAGAACAGCACTTACAAAGCACAAACCACTTCTCAAACTGTTTCAAGTTCTACAGAATGTCTTTATTCTGCACGTTTTTCAGTTTGTAAAGAGCTCTTAATTCACGTATTACATGTGAAGCCTCTTGAGACCAAACATTAAAGACCTTAAGCACACACTGGAATTTATAGTGATTAATGTGGTAACAGATCTTGTAAAGTCTACAAAGGCACACGTTCAAAAAATAAGGAAGTGCTTGAGGGGACGGAATCAATTCTTAAGGGCAATAAATGGGCATGAAGCAGCTTAGAGGGCTTTACAGGACAATATATTCAGATCTGAAAACGGCACCCAGAGAAACACTGTAACTTCAAAGTAAAATATTACAGATTAAAGTACAGAGGAGGATTTCAATCATAATTGAAACTACCTTGCTTTGAGGACAGAAGCTTAATCTGCCATTGATATTAATGATACCAATATTAGGATGAGCCAAGCAGGATGTGAGCCATTTTATTAACATAGGGGTTCTGTGCAGATTTTCTGGGCAAAAGCTCAGGATTCCAGGTGCAAGATCATTCACATTATAGTGACTCCTGCCAGCTTCACCCAGGGAACAAATGAAACAAGTCTAAGCATGAAGTAGCTGTAATAGGATGCCTAACACCAAACCATCTTCATTCAGATCGTCTGACAGCTGAACAAAAGGTTTGCAATGCATCTGATAATCTCTACCTATGCCATTCTTCTGTGCTCCCAAGCTTGTTAGCATTTACAATGCATGTACTATGAATACTGAGAGAGCATTTAGGAAAATGTAAGTAGTGTAAATATTATTTTTGGTCCAAAGAATGGAGAAGATTTTCTTTTTGTTTCATTCACCTACATTGAGAGCTCTTTAGGGTGATACTTCTTACAGCACCTCTACAACCATGTTATAAGCACCAGGCTATTAAGATTATGCTGACAGGGTGCTGAAAATCAATAGTGGCAACTGTGTTGTGAAGGTTTCAAAACCTCTCCCTGAAGTGCCAAGAGTTAGGACAAAGAGAAGGTAGATCAAAAAAATTCAAAGAATGAATGGTGAAAGGTGCATAAAAAATACTGAAGTGGTCTGAGTATCCTTTTCTCTCCCAGGTCTCCTGCAGGAGGAGAAGCAGCTCAGAGGAATCAGATTCTTTAGTTCTGTATTTTGGAGTAGGAGATTCTCTTATGAGTGTAATATGAGGTTCCTTATTTATATTTATATTGTCATAATGTTTTTAAACTATGCTGCAAGAGCTGTCACTGAAGACATTTAGAAGGAAGCAAAGCACCTGAGTGACAATAATTACCTTTCCCTCTGTCCCACATCGCCCCACCTTCTTAATATCTTTTTCCTTTTGTCACTGCTACAGTATACTGGTCTGCTTATTAAAAGACCAGGGCACTCAGTGGATGCATGTTATTTTGTTTTCTTTGTTCATCACATGTGCCTGTAACTTAAACATCTCTTGCACCGTCAGCTGGAAAAGTGTGATATTTTCCCCCCAAAACAAAGATCATACATTTGGCCATAAAAACCACAAACTGAAAATTGCAGTCTTGATTAAGCAGACATAACTGCTGACAAAAAACAAATCTGGGAACCACAGAGAATTAGAAGTAAAACTGTCAAACTTATCCTGTTCATGCTGCAAGATACAGTAATATACATATAGATAGCTCTATTTCTCAATTGTTTTTTTTCCAAACTTCAAATATAGACTAAGAATGAGGATCACAAGAGTTCTGAGCATCTTCTTCTCTGCTTTGAGGTTTTTATAGGCAGATGAACTAAATCCACCTGATTTCAGTTACCTTTGGCACTGGGGTACCCGTTCTTAGGACAGCTGCCCAAGGCTCCCTCAAAACGCAAGGGAGCCTTCTGAGGCAGCAGGCCCTGGGAATTCACCAAGGGTCAACTGAACCCTTAATTTCTCTGCCGACCTGAGATTAAACTAAATTTTTGCAGAATGTGCTCATTATTCAGTCACTCTATGACATATACCGTCCATGATGCTTTGTTCGCCCCTCAGAAGAGCAAGAGGACTGAATTTTTTTCCAGCTTTTATGGAACTTTACCTATGAAAATAAAAAAAAAAAATGCAGCAAACTCTTGTCCTTCAACCCCATAAAACCTCGAACACACATCAGCTGCACCTGAATTTTAAATTAAAAAGTTCTAATAGCCCCATATGAAACTTTCCACACCTTTGCTTTGATGTGCCAAATATTATATTAAGTCCAGATACCAAAATTTTTCCTCATTACATGAGATATGAGAAAGAGAAGACCTAATACTAATATTATTCACTTATTTATTTATTTATGCTCCTCAACAAAACCTAAGGCACCTTTGGGGGATGTTAAACCAGTAAATCACACACAGTTGTTCAGAGATTTGGATGTGCACTAGAGAGCCAAACTTTAAAGCTGGCACACTCAGAGCTGGGGCTCCAAGGTTACAATTAACTGTGGAAACCTTTAACTACCAAAAACACAGAGTGCACATCATCCTTGGGTAAACAAGACAACCTGACACACTGCTGCACAGATGAACAGGTAAAAGAAATGTTGTCATCAACAACATCCTCTGCTAAACTTCTTACTCTTGACAGATTTCCGTTTTTCACAGAAACAAAAACCACTGGCCAAATTACTCAGGATAAGGCCTACCCAGAATAAGGCATAATGTCTCCCTGGTACACATCAACAGTCTTCAACCAGTTTATTAAAGGAGAAGATAGCAAAGGTAAGATGTCATTTCCCGGAGTCTCCTCTTTGCCCCTGGGTAAGAAAACAGAGCCAAAGCAGAACCCGAACTCATTTCCCTACAGCACAATAGTTAGTCCAGAAAATCCAGTAATGTACAGGAATTATATTCAGTAATTTGAGGTTACCCATGCATGCCTGCAGCCCACCAAAAATGAGGGCAACAGGCAGGATTTCTCTGCGCATGTGTGTTTAGAAAAGGTTAAACCTGCAAATGGATGCAGTTAGCACATGGGTGACAGAGAGAGAAGCTGTATTTTAAAACTGAGAACAAAAGCCCCTCTACTAAATCCAAATGCTTTCCATATTCCAAGGATGTTAAGGGGAAGAAAAAGAATGAATGGCAAGAGGAAGCAAAAAGAAAGAAGTGAGCAACAAGAATCATTGAGTTTACAGGGCAATAGAATCTATTACTTGAAGGTGGAAAAATGTTTCTTGGCTTAGCTTGTATTATTCAAAATATAGGCTTCTTCGAAAAAAAAACCAAAACAAACAAACAAACAAAAAAACTCTCCAACTGTTTAATAGCTGAGATGTAAACCAGCTCATTAACAAAAAAAAGATCAAAGCATTGGAGCAACATCATTTTCCATCCCTCTCCCTCTATACTATGGGTTAATGAAATTCTGCCTCCAGCTGGCAAATGGACACCACAGCAAGCTCCTGATGTAGTCAAACAATCTGGACATCTGACACACCACAAAAGTTCTGGCACAAGCCATCGGCCTCAGTGAATGGAAAATTTTCAGTAAATGAGAGACTTCACACCTGCAATTTTTTGCAGACTCATATAAACATTGCTCCTACTTGATGGCTTCAAATGAAACGTGTGGTTTAGTACTTAGAAAATTCAGTGCGGTTTAGTGCTTAGAAAAATTATATATATCTATAGCTGCCTGGTTTTTGAGGTGGAGATTAAGAGGTAGAGGAATGGTATTGGGGAAAAAAAAGTATTAAAAGAAGGCACAGACCATTTTATGGGCTACTCAAAAGCAAATCTGGCCGTGTAGGTTGAGACTGTGTTGGTATAACACGAACTGCAAATATTCAGTTTTATTGAAAGTAATTGAAGAAGACAGTCCACATAATTATCTCAAGTAAATTTTTGTGCTGTTGTTCTGAGCTGAAAACTATGTTTTATGGACAGCTTCATTTTCATAACTTTTTTTTTTCTCAGACAGAACAGAGTTAATTTTATAAGACACTTTGAACAAACAGTAAAATCCTAGGTGACCTTTTGGGAGAAAATGACTCTTTGAATTTTATTTAACAGAACATGTTAGAGCCAGATTTAGGACTGTTGGGAGAACAGAAAAACATTTCTCACAGCACTTCTAACAGTATTTTGCTGATAGAGGTGGCTTTTTCCTATTCCACCTCAAGGGTCTCTATCTGCATTTCATCGCTCGGCAATGGAAGCTCCTGCAGCCCCATAAGAGAAGAGATTTGGGGCCACCCAGCCCTGGGCGCTGCCTCCTCAGCCCAAGGCTCTACACTGCACCAGCTGCTGCTGCTTCACCAAGAAGTCCAGGTACTAAATTTGAACTTGCAAGTTTCTGGGGACAATTGATCCAACCCAAGAAGGTGTGCAAGAACATGTCTAACTAGTTATGAGAATAGTCCTAATTACCCAGGACTTAATTAGGTGGCTATGGCCACTACTTAAATGCAAGGGTTTTCCTATTTTTGCTTCTCACAGCCCTGTGGCAAAGACTTCAATTATTTACACCCATTTTGTGGTAAATTGGACCCAGAAGCTACTCCTAGGATGGACTGAAAGATTAACCCTCAGCATCCATTCTTTCCTCACTCATAGCAATACAAGGCAGAAAACTACAAAATATATTTCCTGAGTAAAGCACGATATTCATATCTTTGATGTATATTATATAGATATTTATATCTCTACATATATATATCAATATTTTGCCACTTCAATGACCATTTTTCAGTGTTATTTCAATTTATCAATCTGTTACTTAAATACATTTATATATTGCTTTCACATCACAGATTTCTTAAAAGTGACAGTCAAAAGGTAAAATAGATACTGTCATCCTTGAAAGGCCTAAACAGTCAGTAATGAAAGTTCAAAGAGGTTGTTAAGTTATAATACCAATAAAACAGTGATCTGTAAATTCTCTATAGTATTACTGGGTAGTTAAAGACCTATAACCCTTTAAAGATTATAAGCCATATATAATTTTAAAGTTACTTACTATATTTTTAGCTGGTACCATTAATAATGTAACCGATTAACTATATAAATATTTTTATAACTCATTGGTCCTAAAAAATAGACATCAACTGCAAATGGGTACCTTCGAACAAAACAAATCTAAAGAAATTTTTAAAATAGTTCCCTAAAGGTAAAAAGGTTATATATTCCCAAACTGACAAATTAAAAGAAGAATGATAAATTAAGGTGGTCCAGTTTTTGCTATGAGCAGCAGCAAAACTGGACAGAATCAAGGTTAGGATTAGGTCAATTGAAAAAGTTATTCTTTAACAACAACCTTTGACAGAGGGAACACTTGTGCTTAGGCATCTTACCAGGGATTGCCACAGTAGATTCCAGTGTGCAGAAGAGGGCTTGGGTACGCTTGTGCTTTGCACAACACTGTGGTCACGGCCAAAATGAAAAACACCCAAGGGTTTATCAAAAAAGCTGCAAACAGAAGTTCTTGCTATATTTAGTTGGATTTACTGTAACCCATGCCTGCCCTAATTCTCTAGACTGTCCCCCTGTGGGCAGAAGTTAACAATGACCTTTGCATCCTGAGGGCAAGTGAACAGCTCCCACAAAGTTCTGGCATAGCACTGAGCAAACAGAAGAGATCAAACCCCTCCCCACATAAACACACAGCAGATCCACACAGTCATACAAATGGAGCATATATCCTACAGCAGGATTCCCAATTTCTTTTATTTTAACAGCCAGGACACACATTGGAATTGCAGTCATTGGCAGAGGAGAAAAAAAAACAACACTAAACAAAGCATCCAAAATTATACTTGTAAACTACTCTTGCTTTACCTCTACAGGTAAATATATTCCTCTATTCATATTCATATCTTTCAGTGTAATATGGTATCCAATATATCTTTTTCCTATAGAAGAAAGAAAACAATAACCCAAAACACAAATACAAGAAGTTTTCAACAGCCACAATTCTGTAAGAATATATTCCCAAAGTTCTTAGACATATAAGCCATCATTCACAAGAAAATATATAACTACTTCTAAAAATGAAAGAAAAGATAACTCTGAAAATATGATACCATGTGATAAAAAGTCTCCATCACATTAAAAAGTTTCCACTATAGAACAGCAGTCATATAGAAAAAACAGGGACATGGGCAGATGTTTTAAATCACTGCATTTAGCTACATAAAAGACCTCACATTCCACATCAGCTGGCACAGAATCACTCACTGGACAGCTGCTCATGTGCTGCTTTCTCTTAAAGGTGAGCCACAGAGCTGAAATGAGAATCAAGACAATTTCAGATGTGTGAGTTGAATTCCCTCCTCCCCCATAACCACACAGGGTCTCATACAGATACCAGCTGCACGTGCTCTGCAGCCTCTGACCCAGGGCAAGCATTTTCCAAAGGAGGGAGATTCAGCATCTTCCCCCCTCACAAGTGTGGCTATAAACTAAGCTGGGCACATTGTCCACATCAAGCTTCAAGTGGTTTCCAGTCCACATCTCTTCCCATTGAGCCCCTAAAAATCCCAAGGACTTCTGACCTGGGCCTTGATAGTAAAAATGCGCTGCCTCACTGGCCAGAGCCCTAAATCTCTTTCAAATGACTGCTATTACATGATAGGACATCATCATACCAAAATCATAATTTTCCAGAGTATTTCAAATAAACATAGTATGCCTAGACATTCTTTGAAATTTCTAGTGATATTGAAAAACTCACCTATTTTTAAATTATCTCAAAAGTTTGTGAACACATCCTCCAAATTCAACTAATTATGCCTCTGTTGCTTTGTAATCACATTAAGGAAAAAAAAAAAAAAGAAAAACCTGAAAACTCACACATGCATTCAAGACTTAAAAGTAATTAATTAGATAAATATATTCTTAATGTCTTCTCAAGGACTTTCCAGGTCTCAAGCCATAAAAGGAAGCTCTAAATAAAGAAATGGGAAATCATATAATCTACAGGCACAGGTCCATACTGCACACACTCTGCCATTTCAAGGGAAGCATTTCCTCTAATGATCTGTGTATGAATTGGGCTGATTGACACTTGGAACACCAGATTTTAATTATATTCCAGTTCATAAATATGCATCATATCACAGATTAGAGCACACAGGCACCAATTGTACATGTTCTATTTATCAGTATCTTTATGTACATTACATGTGTAAAACTGCACCAACTTCAGCTGTATTGGAACCAGTCTCCCAACCCTCCAAAGCACCACTTACATTTTCTCCATTTTCTTCCAAGTGCAAAGCATAACGAGTTCCTTGTGGGAACTTAAGAAGACTTAAAATGTTGAAAAATAAAGACTGTAATTCATTAACAAGTAGGCTGCTGTGAATTTTGTCTTTGAGACTAATTCACACTCAAGGCAAAATCCTTCCCCTTAGATCTACATGACTGATCTCAGATCAGATATTCTACTCCTTTTATAAATGAGCCTTTTTGGAGATTCACATATGTACCAAAGATAGTCAGAATACAGATCTGGCATCTGGTCCCAAAGGAAAGGGCTAAATCTCAGCATCCTATCTCAGCACGAAGGAACTACTCCCACACAGCTCTGGTACATTTTCCATATGATTCACATTCTGCATGAAAGAGAAACAAGTATCTCTTGAGGATTTTCCCCAAAGTACACGAGTCAGCCTCAAAAAAAAAGACTGTATAAAAAAAGACCTAAAATTTAGGTCACTCTTTTGCAAATGGAGATGTTTGAATCTTTGAGTGGAAATTTGGAGCCTCAGCACCACACCACAGATCACCAACCCAGTTGAGGTTTCACTCACCAGCTATTTCAGGGTATTTCTTTTACCTTTCTCCGGTTTACTGGTCATTTTCCACTGAGCATAAGAAGCATTTGCCTTGATAAAAGACTCTCTGGAAGTGCTAAGTTGCACACCTGCAACTTTACTTGGAAACTACTCCCTCTGCTCAGGTTGATATAACTGCAGCAGAGAGTTGTCCAACAGAAATTCATAATCCCAATACTGCTGCTGAACAGAAGAATGTATTTGACAAAGAGTCTAAGGTCAGTACTTTGGAACACAAAACCACGCGTCATCTCTGTGTTTTTAGCGGAAAATAGAAAGAAGACACCCAGACCTTACTGCTCCTGTTAATACATGTGGTCCCCAGGAACCGACGGGGCCTGTTGGTCCATCTATTCAGTGGTGGAGCTACTGCCAAAATTCTCACTGACTAGATGGCAGATGTTTGTGTCCTTGGCCAGAATAAATGATTTCTACCCTATAAACCATTCACAACTTTATATCCACATACACATCAAATTCTTTTTCCAAGTAGATAGTCTAAGGATACCTCAAACAGAACAAAAAATACCCTCTGCTCACCTTGTCAAAGGACCCTTTCAGAACTCTATCAATGGATGACACCTTTGTGCTTCCCAAGTTTTAAGGGGTCCAGCGTCCACTGAGCAGCACTGATAAACTCACACACTTTGTTCTGTGGGTTTTGTTAGCTATTACTGGTCTTGAATAGAAGCAAAAGGAAGCCTCCAGTTTACTACTTATATTGGAATATATTAATTAAAACTGGATAGAGGTAGAAGGGAAAATTTACCCTGTTATTCACAACCACAGAGTAGATGGCTGCCCTTCCACTTTCAAGCACAGTCAAAACAACTCTGTGCCTCTATTTTATTATGCTTCCATTAGAGTAGCTTCTGGTATCTCCCAGTCATGCAGTTTGAAGACAAAGGTCTACTTAATTAAGTTTGTGAGAAATATCTTATAGATAGGGAAAAAAGCACATCAAAGGAAAGACAGAGGTGTTTGAAATTATGAAGAAACAGAAGGTGGACATCTACATAAGAAAGAATCAAAGATATAAGGTGAAACATAAGGTGAGGAAAAAAGATGAAACCTCTTCTGACTTCAAATATACTTCACAGAAATGCAGCTTCTTTTCATCAGAAACACATCAATATCAAACATTTGGATATTTCTAGTAAGACACTGGGATTTATATTGCACTTGACATAGAAATATTTTGATTTTGACTGAAATAACGTTTTGCTTATGAAAATTTTCTTCAAATGTCTTCAAGAAAAACTTAGAATGGTTGTGACTTTCTTCTGAAGTGGCATTAAAATAAAATTTTAAATAACACAGTAGTGTGTTTAAACAGAAATTTTACATTAAACAATTTTTATCTCTCACGGAGTTTGATGGCAGCAAAAAAAGCTCCTGGCTTCTAGTCCTATGCCAAAAAAATAGGACTATTCATCTGCCATAATTCCATTATTGCACATAACAGATGGCAGAAGGAGGTGAAAGGTATTGGTTGTATGTCTATTACAAATTAAGCTTTCAGATATACAGGCTCTCTTATTGACAAGTTTTACCTGACACTGAAAATAGTCAAATGTGAAAAACTCTATTTGAAAGAGTTTACTGACACCAAGTGAGTCATACATACATCTTCATCAGAAGACCTTCCCCAGAAAGACCATGTTTAATTAATGACTCTGGAGCTCTTATTCTTCAGGAGATAACAGTTATTAAAGTGAATGGATGTATCTTCCTTATGTGTTTTAACCTCCGGAGAGAATGCTGCCAGTGAGGCTAAACAGATAAGTAGATCAGTGTATCACACTTAAAAAAGATGAATGAAACACTTAGGATTTAGCAAGGTATTTATCAGATAAATTCCACTAAGAATGTAGCTTTTGGATTGCTTTTATGGTCCATTTTCCTGATGGTATCTGGCAGGCTCTCCAGGTATAGCAGTGTGCATCAGGGAATGGTCTCACGGGCTATTATTTTAAATGGCTCGCTGTAAACAGCCTATTGCACATAAAAACATTCCACATAGAATTTGGTGGATAAGCACGATGGAGCCTCAGATGTTATTATTCTCACCAAAACACAGTAGTTGATTCTGCATTTCTTTCTTTTGCTTCAAAGCTTTGAATTAATTTTGTTGCAAGACTGTCAAAGCACTTCACTCTTGGCATGTGAATGTAATTATGCCATTCACAGGAAAGTCATGTAACATTGATTACACTTGGGTTTACAACTCCAAACTGCTTTATGAAAGCAAACAAAACAAACACAAACACATCTAATGTGTTTCTGTGCCTCAGAGAAGCAGAATCTTCCAGGACAGGTGAGAACTGATGTGTATTACAGCAACAGGAAGCTCCAGTCAAAGAGGTACCACTATTCCTCAATAGCTCTGGCTCAATGTTGCCACTAACAAAAAAATCATTTGGGACATTTTTGTTTGTTTCCTTGGAATCATATAGTCTAATACAAAACCAACAAACTACCCCCAAAACAAATAAACAGAAATCTGAAAAAAAACCCAACAAAGAAACCAAACTGTACTCCCCCTCAAGTTCAAAGACTAAAACCTAGGAAAGTAAGACATGTATTTCTAGGAATATATGGAACTGTGCTATAACAATTATAATTTTTTTTATCTGACCTTGCATTTGGATCCTGCCAAAACAGATCACCTAAACAGAGAATATCCATTATCCTTCTCAGAATCACAGTGTCTACCTCTTAAAAAGATGGAGCAAGCCTTCTTGAGCATGCAGTCCTGTTGTTCATGGTGATCCAGAGGATTTTGTCAGGGTTGCCTTGCAAATTTCCTTGGTACATCAACATTTCATGTCACATGGAAAGAGAACTAACCAGTCACACAGTACCAGACAGAGGGTACAAATGGCAACAAAGACAGAGAAGGTCACGCTTTGCATTTCTACAAAGACAGCAAGGAGATATAAAACCAAAAATCCCTTCATTTACTGCCCAGTCTTCCATCTACAAGTGTGAGAACATGGTGGCACCAAGCAGAACTTTTCAGAACAGACAATGACCACCCAAATGCTGGCTACTGGAAAGAATTTTATGAATACAACACCTCTTAATTCACCTAAATCTTTATTGTTTTCTCCAGTGTTTTTATTATAAAGGAATCCACTTTTACTTCAAACGACAGAAGCAAAGTGTGTAAGTTTTCCAAATCAGGAAACTGAGAGGAAAAGGAAATACGCAGACTAAGGTAGATCATCTCCTTCAGGGTATAATCCAGAGCCCATTAAAGACTTTCTTTAAACTAAATGGATTTTGCATCAGGCCCCTGGAACTTTTTCAAACTATTGGGTAGAAAACTGCATCTCCAACCTAAGCACATTTAAATTTTAGATTTTTTACTTGTGAAGCCCTTTCCTGCTAAGTATTAGGGGAGTCTGATGGGTAATTAGATGGGATAAAGGTCAAATGTCTTTCCCTTCCCTCAAAAAAAAAAACCCAAAACAAATAGCAAATAAACCTTCAGCAGCTTTCTTCTTATGCAGGGACAAAGAATAAAAATAAATTTTTATACTGGTCATCAAAGGACTCACAGATGTTGAGACTCCCCTATCCTTTTCATTTTTCTCTCAGTGCATTTTAAATCCTGTCTTTCGCATGGCCAGGGCTCTGTCTTGCTTTCATGCAGCATTTTCTTCAGAATTATTATTTTTTTTCAACTATTCACATTGCTATCAGCTCCAAAGGCAGTACCCACTGATAGGAAATCAGATAAAAGATGAAATTTTGGGGAAAAAAGCCCCTCAGTGTTCAGGTTCTGCACCTACTCTGAATTTACACCAGGCTCTGCACCTGTAGACTTTTGCTTTTAGAATGAGCCCCCCAGTACAGCAAACAGCTCCCAGTGGTGTTTTCATGAATGATGCTCAGTGAACCCCCCTCTTTTCTCCAAAGAAATTTACCTCTGCCAAAACCGGGCTGCCAACATTCAAAGCTCTACTGATGAGAACAGGGCAGAGGTAGCAAAATGTCTTCCCCAAGGCAAGTGACAGGTATCTACTTGTACATTTTAAAGATATCTAAAACAACAATTATCTTTTCAACCTCTCCTCCCCATCAGTAGTTTTTTTGGTGGAGTGACTCTGAGGGAAATAGGTTTTTTATGCTGAACGTGAGTAGATAATTGAAAAAAAAATTTTGGAACAAGTGAAAAGTAGCATATAACAAGATCTCAAGATCTTGTTTTGAGGGACCAAACCACCACAACCAGTCAAAACTGTTTATTTAGAATAGTACTTCTAAAAAACCCACCTCAATCTGTTTTTCATTCTGTTATTTCCACATGCCTCCCAAGATGAAAAAGCATGCAAAGACCTACATTTACACAAACATTCCTTTAATTTCTCACTAATTCCACTTGAAGAAGTGGCCAGTATTGCTAGAGTGAATTCTGCAATTCTGGTTATCTTTAAGACAAGGTAATTGTGCTTGAAGTAGCACTGCCATCACATTACTAATATACTTCAGGTTTCTTTGGTCATTTGTATGAGAAAGGGTACTAATTAATCTACAAATAGAGCTCATTTTGTATTTGAAAGGTAGACGTGCATGCAAGATTTATAGAGAAACATTTATCCTTACAGACAATATGAAGATTAACTCCCATAGAACTAGTACTACAAGAATTAAACAAAAAGCCCTCACAAGTGAGCAGAGCAGTATTCAACTCCAAAAAGAAGGGAAAAAAATCATGCCTAACTGATAGTTGTTTAAAAATAATTTCTGGAAATAGAGTCAAATAGAAAATTCCTATTTCCCCACTCTTAGAGCTTTAAGAAAGTACTGAGTGGAGTAAAAAAAAAATTAAAAATCCAGTGTTCTGGTCTTATCTGTAAGTCTCAGTTGTCTATACCTTTTTATGAAACTGATTTGATTTAGAAAAGAAGCTAAATATATTTTTCAAATTAATCAAGATGATGTGCTCTACTAGGAATTCACCAGCCCACAAAATAGAACTCATTTGGAAGACAAGGTCTGTACTCCATGAGCCATTAACACATTCAGGCATTCTGGATAAGATTCAACAGGAAAAACCAAAACAAATCAAAACCTTCTAAGAGCACCGTGCACACACATCAGAAATGAGAGATGCAGAGGACTGAAAGTGGCAAACTTACTTTTTTTCTGAACCCACATGTTCTGGACTCACAATAGATTTAAACTGTATGAAGTGTCAGGCACACTTACTTTGATAACACTGCAATCTTCTCATTTAAGTTATATAACAATGTAGCACTATCTTCTATTCAGAATAATTTTCTATTAAATATCCTCATCTCACACAAGCACTCCTGTGCACTCAAGAAGTGATGATCCTACATTATCCATCTCCCAAACCGCCCCCCACAACCAGTAAATCCAAATACCCCACACATGGACTTCATTTCACAGACTTAGAATATGCTTTGTAAAACTATAGGGAAAATGAAGAACACACCATTTTTTTCCTCAGTAGTTTCAAGCCACAGAAAGTTGTATGAATGAGATTCAGCATGATGTACATATTTATGGATTCTCTTAACATCTTAATGTACAGCCAGGTATTTCAGTATAGTCATATTTATACTTAAAATAATCAGCAGAAAGGTTAAGGATGGGCACAAAAAGCTCATTTGTTGTGACATTTTCAAGGTCACAGAGCTCTTCTTACAACGAAGCCCTTCTCAAAGAAACTGATGCTCAGAAAAGCAGGGTGGGTTTTCTGGCACACATTGTCATTTTATAGCAATTTGAAGTATTGCTTTAGGATATTCCCCAGGGAATAGGGAGAAGACAGTGATGGAAATTCACAAATTGCAACTGAAATCTTTGGTCCATTTTACAGCCCATTTCTGAAAAAAATGCACTTCTATTGTAAAGTAAAATAAGAGGAATTAAACCACCCAGTATTTCCAAAAAAAGCAGTGCCACCGCTTTGTCTTGGCAAACAGATGGCACCTACGTTTTCAAAGGAAGTGCTGAATAAATAAGGGTGGTTTACTTACTCTTGATGGCCCAGGTTTAGAACCCTTGCCTTATAAAAATAACTTTCCTAGTACAGCAAAGATTTGCCGTATAACAAGAGACTAGTCCCCAAGAAATTAAGTGTTTAATATAATATTCTCAACTGCTAAAAAGAGAGATTTCTCTCTCTTACCTCCATGCCACCAGCAAAGCCACACTGAGCCCAGCCCCACTCCTCTCACCTTCCAAGTAGTTTAAGTATTGAACCTTCAGAGACTGAAACCAAGCAGTTACAACTCCACATCCACAATGGAGCTGGCACTAGGAAAACAAGGAAATGTCCCAGCAGCGCTGCAGCAGTGGAGCAGAAAGGCTTTGCTGGGCTCACACCTGCACCACGAGCTGGGCCATGGACAACAAACACCTGCAGCTCACTCTCCTTTGAGACAGAAACGCTTTTAGCAGCCACAACTTGATCCCTGCTCACCAAATTTCAGGGGATGCCCTTCCCAGGCAAGGTGTTTCTGTTTGCAGTACATCAGACCTGGTGACCTACTGACACTTCTTTATGAACTTGCCCTGTCTTCAAAACCCTTGGCAAGCTTGTAAAGCACGTGGAAAAGCTCTTTGCTCCTGCAGCTGAGCCTGGGAACAGAGCTAGTGCTCTCCTTTAAAAGGCACACCGCTGGGCAACAACATCCCAGGAACAGGGTGGAGAGCAGGGAACAGAGTTGTTATCCAGTAGTTAGGCAGCTACATTACTGGTAAGTTAATTGCATTATCTATGATTTACTCACATGGAGGACATTCAGCCATCAGAAGCCCCTGCATTATCCTTGGTTGGGTGAAAAGCTGTGGTCTGTTTGCCTAAAGGACGATACATTCATCTCCTTGTACACCTTCTGTTTGAAGGACTGTGTTTTAAGCACCTAGGAGTGAAGTGATTAACAGCCTATCAAGAAATATTAATGTTAGAATACTAAAATTAATTCATATTTCCTAAATCATTTGAGGGATACAGAATTCATACTTCACTATTTTTTGATAACTGCTAGAAATGCAAATGTAGGTCTTTTCCTTGTTTAAAGATGAAGCTATTGTCTTTACCACCTGCAGAAGTATATTATATATCTACAACATAGCTAAAAATAGCCAGTGATAAGTGACCAGGTTTGGTCCTTTCCCTAGCATAAAGTCATTCATTTAAAACACAGAGATGTGTGCAGTTTGCATCTCTGGGCCACTGTAAGAACACTACATTCTCATTATGTTATTACAACACCATCATCTATAGACGCTAGCCTTTAGTGTTATTAATAAAAATTACAGTGATGAAAAAAAAAATCACCATCCACAATAATAGCTGAGATCAACATAAAGTACCAGCTGATGGCTGAGACCTTAACCACATCACCATTAACTGCCTATCATATAAATAAAAGATTGAATTTATTACCATCTAATACAGAAAGTTTTAACAATTCACTTTCCTAGTTCACTTAATAAGAAAATGGAATAAATATTAACACCCCTTCTTTGTGAAACATATATTTACCTATGTGCTTTTCAAGAGCACGCCAACTACTTTGGATGGGAAGGAAGTGGAGCAACAGAACACCTCCTCAAATACTTTCTGTAGTGCTTTTCTACCTACGGCACATTCCCAGGCACCTACTAATTAATTACAACTCACTGATGCAGGCAATCACTCAAGCATGCACATGAAGACCAGAAAAAGGGCTGGAGCTTTGGAGCATCTGGTTCTCAATTATGGGGCTGCTCTGTGAGAGCACAGTGCTCATCTGCCTGTTCCACACATGGTAGCAGAGCTTATTTATAGTTGCTACTCAGGAAGCTGTAATTTGTATTAAAATATGTAATGACTGAATTACTCTTCAGTGCCTCTGCTTGAGAATAGCAAAGTGTTCCCACCAATCTCCACACTACATAAAGCTGTAGCTAACACCAAGGATTTGTTCAAAAGGCAACCTAAACTGGGATGAAACCTGGCCTTTCTACTACAGAGAACAACTACCACGGTTTTATCGGGCATATTTCACTAATACCACTAAGCACAACTCCTGCTCATTCATACCAGCTACAGGTGGCTGCTGAGCAGTAACAGACCACACATCCTCAGGCAGCGGTCAAATGTAACACTGCAGCTCAGAGCCTTGCCTGAAAACAAACCTGAAAAACACAACCACCTTCTTTCACTCCTTGTTTTGTCCTTTCCTCCCACGCCCAAGCCATCTTGAGCACAGCGATAATCAGAGCTCTGCTCACTCGGAGCTCGAAAGTGCACGGCAGATTCCTCCTTGCTGCTCCCACCAGCTACCCCTGCGCTCCGCCCTGCTGCGCATCTCGAACACCTGGCAGGCAATCGCTGGCTCACATAATTAGTTTGCAATCTCCACCAGTTACATTATCACCTGCTCTGCCTACAAATCCACGGCCCTCCCACCTCCGCCAATTAGCAAGTTCTTACCTAATCCTTTCTAGTTTGGAGTTGGGAAACATAATTTCTACACAGAAATTAACACTTTCCTGAAAGAGTTTTCAGTTTGTTACAGCCAGGTTGTGTTTCCCAGTGAAAGAACACAAACCCACACGGATTCTCCAAGCGTGAGATGAAATGCTGCACTCTCCTTAGCAGTCAAGTGACTCTGGCATTTTAGGCAGGGGTGCACCCTCTTCCACACATGCATTACAATGCCAGGCCTTAATAATCCAATTGTACAAGGTTATGTAAATTAAAATTAGATTACATGAAACGTCCTTGTTAACTGGTTTGTAATAGATCTGTACAACATCCCAAGGACATTTGCCCCAGCAAAATCTGTAAGTGATGTGATTGAATAGAGAAGGGGTGATTCTGCTCATCATTTAAACTCTTGGAAGTTTTTTGCAAAGATGGTTCTTTTACCTAAATCCCGGTAAAGAAAGCATATGAGTCATAAACAAGTTCATTGGGTGCAATAACAGCAAGTAGAGTTATACAACACCCCCAAAAAAACCCTGGAGTACAGACTGAGCAAACAGGCTTGTTTTGCCTAGGAAGAATGACAGTGCATGTAAGTCATCAAGTGTGTGACAGCCTGGTGAAAAGAGATAGGAACAGTCTGTCTCAGTGTACACAGAGGAGAGGGCTTCAGATGCAGAAAATAAAGATTTGTCTTCAGGAAAAAGCAAAGAAAAAACCCAGCTTTTGCATGAAAAAAGTAGTGAGAGACAGGTAAAGAAACTAAAGTTTCATGGGTTGCTCAAAGGAGTCTTATTATGTTTAAAGGAGTTGCCCATTATGTTCATATATTTCCAGAATTCTGCTCTGAACACCTTGATTGTGGTCAGAATACAAGTTTGTGGTGAAATCAAAACTTAAGATGTTTCCCCACGCTCTAGTCCAAGTTAAATAACTTTATCATTCCTCACAGGTGTGCACATCCACTTCTTGCTGAAATAAACCAAAGGGCATGTTCTTCACCTAAAACCCAAGCAGGACTGGAAACCATTCACTGACATTAGCAAGCCTAAATTCCTTTTTTCCTTCTGGTTTATTCCCTATGCAATAATCTCAAATACCATCCTCCAAACTTACTTCAGATATCTTTATGGGTAATTTCCAGATTTTAAAAGTACTTAAACTTTCTGAATTCTTCTCAGTATTGTTCATGGATCTCCTAGCTAAATGATTATTCACCCCACAATTACTGTTAGCTTATCTTAAACATTAAGAATGTGGATATTGAAAAAGAAAAGTCACAGGTCTGAAACCAAGGAAAGCACTGGCATAAAATTTACCTATTATTTAAATGCCCCTAAGAGTTCCTTTTCATTTCAGTTTCTAAAATGCATAAAACTAAGACAAAAAAACCTTTTACTTCCATGCACAACTTGCTAGACATATCTTCAATATCTGTTTTCTTCTTCTATTCCTGGTCAAAATCATTTAGAGAAAACATGGATAGAGAAAACTGTATTAAAAAACTGTGAGACTGCTGCTAAGCCTATTAACTTGTGATTTTAAGGATCTTTCCTCATTCATACGGGTTGTAGGGAAAGCAGATTCTGATATTGCAGAATCAATAACAGAGATGTTGGGAAGTTATTGGCATTATATTTCAAGTACAAAACATGAAGAACATGACAACAGTTACATCTTTGTTTTACTGAGCAACACCTATCAACTCTCAGGAAAATATGGGAAAACCTAATCACAGCCTTGGATAGAAAATTCCTGAAACTTTTTCCACCCATGGCTGGGAGGTGTTGACACTGACCTGGGGGCCAGTTCTGAAATCCAGTAGCACTTGTCCAAACAAACAGTGCATGCTCACTGGGGCTCCTGGGCACACAAACTGTTAATATTACACCCCTGATGCAGATTTCTCATTTGTTCATCTACTTAACCAAGCTCATGATACTTGAGCTGAATCAGCTTTCAGCCATGCTGCAAACTTCCACCACGGTTTGTAGTTTTATGGGCTAAAATATCACAACATTACTTGCTGAATCAATAATTTTAATACAAGATAGAATTTATTTTACTTCTAGAAGAAGGCAAAAGCACTGTGGATCACTACATCAATTTCACTTCCCTGAACTACGCAACGATTCTGTCAAAAAAGCCTTTGTTTCAGTTTTTATGATTTTTTTTTCTCTTTTTTTCCATGTACTTAGGACCTGAAAAAAAAAAAAAAAAAAAGAGCAGGACATACAAGACTTACTTTTCTGCCTTTGGGCTTGTGCAGCTGAACCTGAATAGACCCAGATGACACAAGCTCTCCTCTGTGCTGGCCACTATTGGGCCCAGTTTGGTTAACCAAAGAGCCAGTCAGTGGACTGGAAATTCAAAATTAGCTCATAAGTACCTTTGGAGGTATTGGATCAGGAATTTTAATTGAGAGAGAAGTCATCAGTTAGACCAAGAACTGTATTTAACTGCATATTGATAGATGCAGAAGTATTCCTAAAATCACAATACCTCAGCAAAAATATTGGTTCCTTCGCTTACATGTAAGTTGTAGAAACATCTAAAAGGTACATGTCACAGAATTGTTCACAGTGACTATAGAGGCATTACAACCTTTTCATAATATTTTTTATTTTATTCTAATAAATTTTCAATATGATCAAATGGTAGGGGTTTTTATGCACAAGAGTCTAGCATCCTATAAGCATATCTGTGGCAATTTTAAAACCAATTTTCAACAAAAGCCTTGTCCTGCAAAACATTAAATTCATGCATACAAATGAGGGTGGGATATGGACATGAAGGATTAACCCTGCCAGTGCTGATTTCAGCCGGGACTTTGCCACTACAGTGCTGCTTTCAAAAGAAATTTAAGAGAAAAATTATTTTTAACATTTCAAGCCTATTTTGCCTAAAAGCTTTTGGTATTTAGTAACAAATTTCAGAATTAGTCCTTACTCGTACATTTAAAGACAGAAGCAAACTCTTCAATTGTGACATAATTCTCATCTGATCAGAGGCAATAAAAAAGAGACAGAAAATGATTCAACTCTTTGGTATATGATTATTCTGTACAGATAAAGCCACACATCCTCCCTTCTCTACCTTCACTCTGGGAGCTTCAGGTAGCCCTGCTTCTGCACCTCGTGTTCAGTTGTGTTTAATCTGAGTCAAACCATGCCATTCTTTGGTGATGCAAAGCAAAACTGCCATTTCTCTGTGCTTCTGGAATATGTTACAAATAAGGAAGGAAAGGGGGATGAACATGACCTTATCCAAAAAGCCCTGTGGTTTTCCTTCTACCTTGGAAAAAGCTGGGTTTATGTTTTCTTAGGGTAGAAGAATGTTAGTTTAACATGATGCCAATCAAACTCTACAGGTTAAAAGGGCATAGCTTGTTTATCTTCAGTTCTGATATTAGCCAGTAAAGGGATTGAAAAGCAGCTATCTGGACTTTAGGGACAGTATTTGAGATAAAACCATTGCAATATTTGGATAATTAAAACACGTGCCCTACAATTACTTATAAGCTGCCATTTATTTTGAAAATATTGTTAAACTGAAAATGGATTAAATTACCCTAAAATTTAAAAATTCAGAAATCCATACCTTAGCTCAGGAGAAGTTCAGTTTTAGCTCTTTTGCTTTATAATTTGAAAATTCATTGGAACTGGCATTGCTGACCACAAAATACAGTAGGAAAATTGTAGGTTATGCAAGAAAAATCTGAATCTGATCTACAAAGGACTAGTATTTTGTCACTTGTTTTTATTATAATATCCATTTTAGACAAATAGTCCATTGACAAATTACTATGTTTTAGAAATACTGGGGGCTAACTTCTGTCCCCTCTCTAGATCAAAAGCATGTGCAGGGAGAAAGAAAAGAAATAAAATGCTTGTGTTGAGTCTGCCATTTCTTCTGATAGTTTTAGATTTAGGAAGCTTCAGACTGGTTTTGTGGGCTTGATTTTTTTTTTTTTTGTCTCCTTATTTCTTATGAAATTAAGTAGGATTTATTAACTTCTTTTACAGGGTTCCCTGTAAAATCCCACCATGGTTTTAATCAAGATTTCACTATCAATTTGACTAAGTATTGCTTATAAGCTCCTCAGCCTAGTCTTCAACTTTAGAAGACTCAGAGATATGTTAAAGATGAAACTATACCAGAGTATATTGGCACAATTACCATCTTTTATCACACACTGTTGATTAAACCATCAGATCTCCATGGATGCCATTTACATTTTCAAGAGCCCAATACTAAGACAGATTTTTTTTTTAAGGTGTCAGAAAGGATGGCACCTACTTACTGAGTTCTAGTTTGTCCAAGCTTTCCAGCTGGAAGAAAATTGAAGTATTTTTAACCACAATTTAAAAATGGACCCTAACTTTGCTAACAGTAGTAATTGGAGAATTAACATACATCAAAGAATAATTTCATTATGCAAGACCCTATTATCAGTGCCATAGATAGACAGATTCAGGCCCAAAAGGACATCAAGTGCATGGCAAGGGTTTTGACCTCCCAGCTCTGGTGATTGCAACAGAGTGTAGTTGAGGGCATCCTCTTGGATTTTTATAACATGTCACATTTGACTCAAAAAATACAGCAGCTATCTTGACTGTTTTTAAATGGAGCAAAATGCTTTTTAACCAAGGTTCAAGACTATATGCAGCTGGTGCAACGACTACTGGCAAGCTTCAAAAGTTTCCAACCTTATCCTGCAAGTGTCCTAAGCTGTTTCAGAGCCTGCCCTGCTGAGGCTTGCCAGGAGCAGCTGGGCTGTGGCCCAGCCAGGGCTCTGGTGCATTGGCTTGCTTGGTTCTAGTGCCAATTCCTTGGGGCTGAGGCAGCCTGCACAAAGCCTGCCAGCAGCCCATGCCAGCAGCTTCCCTCCTGCTGGCACCAGGCTGACATGGCCGACAAGGGCACTGTCTGGAGCACTGCATGTGCCCCAAGTGTGTTCACCTATAGCCTTTAGCCATAAATTTTATAGGTGATCATCTCTCCTCTGATCGTGTTTTGAGTCTGTTTGAAAACTAATCAGAGGACAAGCTTCTCAATTAACCTGATCTCAAAATCTGAATGTCTTTCAAGGACAAAATCTGACATTTTTGTAACTTCAGCCTTAGCAGGGGGCTGCTACCATACTTTGAACCCCCTGAAAACTCAGCCCTCTCAGTCTTGTTGAAAGTGCCCACATAGAATTTTATGCATCAGCTGTTATGATATTAATAAGCACTGGGACAAGGGATTTGAAGTCCAAAGGGAAAAAGTCAGTTACTGACAAAAGCTAAAGCAAAATCACCCTCCTTCCTTTCAGATTTAGAGCCATTTGATAGGTATTAACTAGTAACTGCATGTGACTTCCAGTCAAGCAGAATGGTTGTCATAGGATTCTTCAGACAAATGTATTGTACACAGCACACTTTGGAAAACCACATACATGACAAAACCAGAACCCACAGTGGAGTGGTATGTATGGACTGATGAAGGAGGTGGAAGTCTGGGTCTTAGGCTTCAGGCCAGGGCAGCTTCTAGAAAAATAAAACAAACCTGTGCTGGGAAAAGACAAGAAATATGTTAATAAAACAACAGAGAAATTAAACTTGTTCGTTCTTTGTCCTCTACAAAGAAGTTAATGAGGAAGTCCCTGCTTTGAACAGCACACAGCCATAACTTTGCTGTCCCTTAATTTGAACGATTCCCCAAAAAGCCTGTGTGAGGTCTGACACTGATCCAAGGCTTTAGGCCATGATATGATCTGCTGTGCTCCACCATGTGAGGAACAAGCCATTCCTGGCTCCCCAGCCTCTGACCGAGGCTGATCCTTACCTGGCAGCTGCCATGGTTCATCAGCTGCTCCATGTGCACTCTCCTTCTCTCAGACAATATTGAGTGGGTCTCACAGCCCTTTTTCAACACCAGCACCTGCACTCACCTTGCCTAAGAAAGCACACTCATCAATTCCTCTGCCTTGCATAGACTTGGTCATGATTCCTTACCTACCGTGATGCTCAGTACCCTGGAATGGAAGTATTACAGCTCTAATGAAAAGATGAAAGTTTCAGATCAAGAGAACCTTTTAATCATTGACACTACTTCATTAGCAAAGCCAAATAATCACTCTGTGTTAACAATAACAGTTTGAAAACTGTGGGCCAGGCACCTTCAGAGGAAAAGGAGTTCATTGACCTGACTAGTTCTTCGAAGCATTTCCTTCATTATGAGTGTTACCTTATTAGTGCCTAGGTTTAGTTGAAACCAGATGTTTCTGATTTTGTGAAGACAACCTCACCGTGATGGCTCTGAAGCCTGTGTTACCCTCCAGCCCTAGGTGTATGCACAGTTTGGGAGTCAATTAAATTACAGATCAGCTGTTAAATTGTTCATAATTCCTGATCTACACTATTTGCTGAGCAAGAGATTACATCACTCATTTGAGACACTGGAGATCCCAATGTCTTCTTACATTTCTATCAAACCCCAATTCCCTCCCAGCTCAGGAGCTTTTCACTTGTCTCTAGTAGAGGGACTGTTCCCTTACAGAGGGGGCATATTCTTACCTAAGAGAGTGACTCTTAGGTCAGTTAAAGCAGCACAAACCTTCCATACCTCCTTGATATTAACAGAACCTTCACATTTATGCTATTGCAGCAGAGAAACAGAAATAGGTCAGTGACACCTCAAAGCTAACCAAATCAATCATACAGCTCTCATTCCCAAATCCTGGACTTCATCACATCATGCAAGCCTGTCCTGCTCTGACTGGATGCTGCTGGACCTTTTGATGCTGCAGAAGACATGAGATAAATAAAATATACTTTTTTTTCCCTTCCTTGCTTCCCTCATGCTGACCAGAGAGGAAATGACAACCAGATGCCCCTGTGACCCACTGTTCCCCTGAGGTGCCCGGTCCAAGTGTAACATGTGGTCACCTCATTTGAGAAGGAGCCAAAGCCTGCTCTGTTTAATTGGCTGAATGGTCCCCTACAGCTGCAACAGATTAGGGACAAATTCTCTTCAAATAAAGCTGTGCTTTTTTAATCCCCATCCCCCCTCTAATTTGGGGGGTGTTGGGGAGAAATCATGCCTGGAGAAACATGTGCACATACACACACGACTGAAGTTAATAAAAGTGTCAGGTAGACAAACAAAATACCATTTATTATTAAGCAGCAATAAAAGACCATATTGATGTGTATAAGGAATCAGGCACTCCAGAGAGAGGGAAGGTAGTGGTGTCTCATGAATCATTATAAAACTTTTCTCTGATCTTTAATACTGGACTCAGTGAGTTTGGGAAGGGGGGAAAGGTACAAACATTTGCAGTGCCAAGTCCTAAGCCCCCTCTTTCCAATTCTACAGCAATTCATGTGTGAGGGGATGAAAGCAGCCTGGCTGGAGCAATCTGCTGCAAAGACCAGTCTAAGCTGTGAGAGCCACCTTGGAGGGGACTTTCAGGTCTGGCCTGGCCTGTCAGCGAGCTCTGCAGTTATTTTAAAGAATTAAAAGAATATTTTAAAGACTGGAATTTTAAAGATAAAGACATCTTCAGGGCAGAAGCAGGATGTTCATTTACCTAGAGATCCACTATCTAAGAAACTTCTGATGGAAGTGCTATATTTAGCAGCCATTCAGCTGGCAAAGTGCTCTGCTATTCATTATAATATCAAGTTTTCACCAAAAAAAGCTCATTTTCTGAGACTTTAATGTAGGGGCTTTTGTTCCCTCTCAGACAATTCTTGCTGTGTTTTTCTTTCATTGCTAGTTCTTAATCTTGGATATGGGAATGAACTCATTAGGAGTCCTATGTGGGACATACTTTGGGGGAAAGAGGTGCCAAGAGATCTCTTCCAGTGGTTCTGGAGGCACAGGCAGGTGCCAGACTGTTCTTGCTGCATAGGTTCCTCTGGATCCTCATAAAAAGCCTGTAAGTTTTTGGAGATCCATTCATCAAGTCCAATGTAATACAGAGATTAGTGTTCCTCCTTGAGCCAAAGGAAATGTTGTCTTCCTTTACCAATGGCCCATTAGGAAAAGAAGTGCAACAGAAACGCAGAGTGGGAAAATGGCTATATATCAAATATTCCTTCTGAACATTTTGGGGAAAAAGGAAATAATAAAATACATTACTTTTGCCACATGAGCTGCTATACTTAGTAGAGAAAAAAAATATTCTTTTATTTGTGATTTGATAGCCCAGCATCATCCAGTTGATTATAATCATTGCATTAAACATATCCACATACCATACAGTCAGAGCAGTTATACAATTATAGTAAATGTTCTAACTCAATTTTTCTACACACCTTCCATGGTGACTGTATGGATTAGAGTCCCTGAAGACAGCAACAGTCATTTATAAGAAACAATTCAACTGGAGCTGTTTGCTGTACCTTAAATGATGATTTATTTTAAAAATATAAGAATAAAATTAATTTTAATTAATTCTAAAATTAATTTTTAAAAAAATTTTTTAAAAAAATCTGCAGATAGATTTGTTGTTCTTTTAACTGAAAGGAGGAATCCTAGCAAGAAGACTCTGAAGTAGAGAACAAATACCTGTATGTAGGTCAGCAATGTGTGTTCAGCTCCCAGTAAGATCTGAATGCATTCAGAGGCACAGACTTTGATAAAGAATTTTTCTACCCTCAAAAGATCAGACAGAATGAAAAAGCTCCTCTCACTTTGGGGTATCAAAGAAATTAATTCTCACAATTCTTATTAATTATCTGATTTGTTTACTTTCCCAAAAATATCTTCTGAGGAGGGAAGGACTCAAATATCAATGAAGGATGAAATGAGTCATTGCAGAGATATTTTAGAATATTTGAAATATTTTTAAGAAACCCTTCTACTTCTCTCTGTCCACCTGAAAGGTATTTCATTTCCCCTTCACTGCATACATTGGCAGTAACAGGTTTTGCATGTGTCCATCATAAAGCCAAATATGTATGTCTTAATAAATATGTTGAATAGTAGTGGTGGGCTTGGCAGTGCTGGGTTTATAGTCAGACTCCATGATCTTAAAGGTCTTTTCCAACCTAAATTATTCTATGACTCTATGGTTTACTTCAGAACAACGCAGCTTCCTCAGCATGAGAATTCACAATTATTTTCTGTGCATTCATCTCATAAAAAAACCAAATGTAATTTCTTGTATCACTAAATGCAGCCTTTTCCTCAGGTAGCAAAATGGTTTTACAGTACTTTTCAAACAGGATGCCAAAGGGATGGGAGTGGGCCAAGCCCAGCACATGCACACATTGTTCTCCAGTGCTATCACCCCACAAGCAGGCAGAGAGGAAAAAGGGATCTCTGTGCCAGAAACATCTGCCTTAAAGACTCCGACGTGATGGCACACTTTGGACAGAGCCCATGGGCTCAGGGATGCTGCTTTCTTTCCTGACTAAACTTGAAGTGTTTTACATTGGGAACAAAGACACCGAGAAATTCTTAGCTGGACACCTGTTTATTCAATCTACCACCTTTCTCCACTGTGACTTCATTAAAATATTAATTATATTTATTCTGTATCCTTATCAGAATTTTGTCAGATATAGGACTGCATTGTCAAGAAAACCAACAAAGTCAAAACCAAAATTCACAAATGGTACAATGCAGAGAATACTTCAGGTTTTTTCCTTTCCTTCTCCTGGTTTAGAGCTGTTTTCAAAATCCAATTCAAAACACGAACAAATGAAAACCTGGCTTTGAGGCTGCTGTGACAGATCTGTTTCATACTGGTCTAGAATCACAGTTTACATAAAAGATTCTGAGACAACCCAATGTCAGTTTATGCTCTCCTTACACATCATAAATAGTTATCTCAAGTTTTTCTCATGTTATTTTGATAACCAAAAATAGTGTGGCTCTGTGCTACCCCTTGCCTTTTTTATTTTTCCCTCCTGTCCTGTAGCCCTGGCCACAAAATTCCCACTCTTCTGCTGTGACATTGGTTGGATAAATTTGGCCAAACCAGAGGAGCACAGAAGTCCAGAATAGTAATGGGTTTTTCTGCGAATGGTTATCTTGGGCACATATGATTCTTCACCCATTTTTTATTACAAATAAAATCAATTTTATGCAAATGCAATATCACATTGAAAACACGCTACATTTATGTTTTTTGGATTCCTTGAATGTAAATATAGTCAACTTTTTGCTGACATTTTTGCATAAAATGCACATTTGGAAGCAATTAATTTTAAGCAATTCAGAGTGCATGAAAACTGACCCGTATTTGTGGGTTAGACTAGTTCTACCTATTTTAATTTTTTTTTTTGTGAAACCCGCATTTTTTTATATTGGATAAAAGTATGGTTCAGAAACAGTTTTGTGATGGTTTTTCACTGGTAAACCCCAAACCTAAAAACTTATTCTCTGCAGGGCTGTTTGTGAAGGCGCCTGTCTCAATAAATTGATAACTGTGCCAGCACAGTCATAATTGAGGATAACTAATTCTTTGTAGGAAAGTACAGAAAAACTGAGCAAATCCAACAGACACAATCCTACATCAGAACTAATTCTTTCATGCCTTCTCAAAAACCTAGGGAATTCTGCCCAGTTCTGCTGACTCTTAGCAGTGTAATGTGCCTTCAAGCAGGTTGCTGTACAAATACGGTTTCTTGTGGACAACATGACAAAAATCTCTCCATAGAATCCATCTCTTCCTGCAGAATTCACCAGTCTATAACTCTGTATGGCCATGAAGTTTTGCACTGAGCTCCAGATCAATTGCAGCTCTTGACATTTATCTAACTTGAATGCAAGAGAACATACATTTTGGGTTGATTCCTATCTGTTACCAGCTAAATGGATCAATAAGGCTTTTTTTCTTTTTCAGTGAGAAAGGGTCCACACTTGACATCTTCTTTTAAAGTTGGGCAGACAGTTTCATTCAAACTGCAATGCTCAGCAACCTCTGATACCCTAGCAGCACGCAGCTGCTCTTCTATTGTTAAGACATGGTTCAATCCTCTATTATAAATTTTCGGGTTTTTTCTTTTAATTAGTTTAAAATGCAGCTGTAAAAATTGCTTTGGGATAAACCCTGGCATGCTGAGCTTACTGCTGGCCTCTGTTTCTCTTGTCTGCCCTCCCCTACTCCACTTTAAAATTTGAATTTAGATTTATTCTACCTGGAGATAGAGGAAGGAAAGCAAGTAATAAAAATAACTTATTCCAAAACTAATAGGCCGACACCAAGCCATCAGATATCAGGTATGTGGCTTGACTATGTATTAAAAAAAAAAACATATTAGATAACACATATTTTCAAGTGCCAGACACCAAAATCTTCACGGCATTAAACTAAGAGATGTAACAGGAAGGTCTGTGTTAGAGGTCCTACATCACCAAGCCAGGATTCTCCTCCAGGCCACCAATTCAGCAGTCCTCGAAGACACTCTCACGACTGAGGAGGTAGTCAGGACTGAAAGTGCTGCAGCAGTGCCTTTTAATACACTGCTTTTATTACCAGCAGGTAAATACAACTGCCTATACTGTACCTGGAATATTTTAACAGGTCAGAACACACCCCTGCCTGACTGTTTCAGTGCCCCTGCTTCCTCAACAGGGAGTTCACTCAGCACGGTAATGCAAAACAGAGCTATTAGGAGGCAGACAGTTCATTATCATGAAAAAAGGTAATAATATGTGCTGTCTCTGTGAGGCATTCTCAGTGACTACCACACTGATATAATCAGCAAACTACACAAGGTTCAGAGTTAGCCTTCCCTTGTGCTGGAAGTAATTAGCTATCAAATTGATCTCCAACTATTAGAGCACATGGATAGGACGCCTTCTGTCAAGTATCCAACTAGCTATTCTAGCAGCCTTCCATTACGCCTGAAGCACTAGGATGCACTGCAGAGGACCCTCAAAGTATTTCCATGCTTTTGTAGATTTAATTAAGATTGTGCTTAGTCAGTAGAGAAATGCAACATTTTATTCTTGAATCCACGCCCATATTTGCTAGCAGCTATTAGGATTATAAGTACCAAATAACAAAATGCTAAATGGTGATATTTAAAGCCTTAAAAAATTAGTAAGAAAAAAAGTTTCGTTTCTGAAAGAAAATTCCAGAAGCTGTACTTGACAATGTTAGAAACCTCCAAAAACGTTCTGAAGTCTCAGCACAAGTAACTGTTTTCACCTCACACACACACACACACTACATACCTCAGGAAAAGAAGCTATTTGTGAAACTTCCTTAGAACTCAGTGACAGGGTGTTCTTCACTCTGACAGCAGCAGCACAGTTTAACCAGGGTGATACAGGTAACAACTGGAAAATAGTCTGCCAAACAACAAATTCAATCATAATCAGTATATGCCTTATCACAGGCAGACCTCCAGCCCTTGGTCTCACCTATCACATCTCTGTTCACTGATAAAAATTATTTGGCCTTGTACAAACTGTTACTATGTTCTGCCTTGAACAATATCTAGCAGCAGCGAGCCTCACAAGTTAATTAAGAGAACATGCTTCATTTTACATTTTAAATAAATTTTTAATAAAGAAAACCAGAAGCATTCTCAGTATTACTCACTTCACAGTTCCACATAAAGAAATAGATAAATAATCCAATTCATATAATTTGTGTTTATCAGAATTAATCATTCTCTTCCATCTCTGTATGGTGGAATCTTCATAACTTGTCATATCTTTCAGCATTATTTACTCCTAAGCTTCAAAGTTATATTTTTGGAACATATTTTCTGCCTCGGAAAACTCTCTTTTAACTTATTTTTATGTGATGGAAGCATCAGAATTTTTCTAACAGCAGTTAAATGCTAAATCATAATCAAAGCTAATGCTCATAACAGTTCTACATGAAGTAACTTGTTAATTGTTTTTTAAATGGTTTTGTGCTCTATATTAAATGTTCTATCAAGGGCCCACAGAATTACGACATTGTGGTGCTTTTGCTATGAAATTCTTATCCCAGAATTTTTATGGCCTGAAAGGACAGAAACAAATTCCCAGTCCTTTTCATTCCAGGGAGCCAATCTAGGACAAACCCAGGGCTTTCATTCCTATGTAAAATATATAAACTGTGGAATCCAGGAAACGGGGTTCTTTATGTTCTGTGCAGAGGAAAAAGACTCCAGTGCTGCAGCAGGGGAGCACCAGACCTGCATGCATTGCATACCAAAGACAAGGGCATCTCTGCTTCTCTCTGCACTAGAATGTATGAACAGTGCACCCTATTGCTAAGCCCCAGTATGCAAGTTAGCTAAAGAAAGGGAGAAACTATTACTTCAGCCTTGGCCAAAATATATACGGCTGTATATTTAGTTATAACGTAATAATGCGAAAGCTTATAAATGAGTACAGTTGATTTATTTAAATCTTAGCAGCCTTTGAGCCAGAGCTTTGCAGAACAGGTATTCCTGAGGGCAGTGCTGCAGCACAGCAAGAAACACAAAAAGCTGAAGCTGCTAATTAAGTTCACTTTAACTTTCCATTAGGAAGCTTGGATCAGTTACTCACATGCTAAAGGCTCGCTACTATTTGGGTTAAATGAAGTGTTCCTTACAGCTGTAATCACGATGTACAACACAGTTTTGGCCGTGGCCATTTCCTCTCTGTCAGAATTCATCCATAGCTCCAGTTGGAACTCATGTGCATATAAGGATTGATTTCTTGACATTTTGTCAGTGCCACTTCTCCCTGCATGACTGCAGCTCTGATTAGAGGCAGAAATGTGCCTGGGTGGAAGGCATGTGTTCCATTTCCTGCCCTTGGCAGCAACCTGCTCCACGGGGTTCCACCAGCGGCTCGTGTGCAGCAAGTCCCTCTCTGCCTTGCCCTCACCCAGAGCGGGGAAAGAGGAATAGAAATTTGTTAGAAAACAAACAAAGGGAGAGAGGAAAATTCAAGTAAACAGCATAGGAAATTTAATAGAGACTGAGAATAAATCTCCATCCCTAATCCCTTTTCACCTTTTTTAGGTCAGATCAGATTAGATTTGTGTGATTTCACTTTTTGGTGCAGAACAGCATAAAACAACAAAATTTAAATGGCACCGGAGAGAAGAGGGAAGGGAGACAATGAACTCCCATGCTAGAATTTTGGCAATATTGTGAATAGAAAGCAATGTTTTCTCAGGTTTGGGCTATTGTGCATTATAAGTGATGCCATCTCAATTTCACTTGCTGAGGGGCTGTAAAACAGACTGCAGAAAACTGGAACGAGCCTCAAATCAACTGCCCCAATGACAGCCATCACAAAATTGGGAAAGCTACTTCCAAGCTAGTTCTCATTAATTGTTCCCACACCATCTTTGCTGCTTAACACAAGCTGTTGCAGCCAGCAGCTTATTCCATTAGGTTCTAAAAGTACAAATTAACCCTGAAAAAAAAAAAGACACTGAGAACAGTAAAAGATGGAAGAGGGAAAGAGAAGAAGAGAACAGGAGCTGAGAGTTGAGCAGGCTCCTGAATTAGCTGGATTAGCCCTATATTTTCTTCCAAATAAGTATCCACAGTTGTTGCTTGCTGTGAAGAAAGTGAAAAAGGAGAGGGTGGTACACAGACATCGCCACATGGGCTTGGTTTTTTTCAGAAGTACTTTTAATTAAATTTTTGAAAAACAGTGATTTTGTTACAATCACACATTCATATGTTTAGAATCTGCTTTTAATTAAGGCAGATTATTTAATCAGTGACAGTTAAAAGTATTTTATAAATGCAGACATTGCACAGAAATCTAAAAACTTGTAGGGTTTTCGATGTCATGAGGACACAGTCTATGACCCTAAAATGTTCTCCCAGTCCAAGATGTAACTTGTTCAAAGCCAACCTGCAGGTTTCTGAAACACAGACCTGTTGGGCTGGTTTCTGGTACATGAGACACTGCTTTCACGGGATCTATGCTTTGTTACCAGAGTTATGCTGTTCTGCAGAGCATCCACAGGCAGCTAAGACTGAGCAAAAGACAGCATCTGGAGCTATAAAGATCCACTTCAAACCTTGGAAAGAGAGGCAAGGTTTACTACCTACAGGTTTATTTGGCCTTTGGACATTATTGGAGCCTTCTCTGCCTGCACTAAATATATCAACTGAATCTGAGATCAAGGCTAGATTGCTTTGTTCAATCAGAGAATGAACAACAATGACACAACCAGCAGTCACCACAACAAAAGGTATCAAATCACATCATCTGCTTGCAAGTACTGTGATCATGGAAGTGAGAGGAGAACTTCTCTCCATCACCAGCTCACAAACCAAATTACAAAATCATAAATGAATATCTACTAGCACATAGAGTTAAGAGAGGATATTGGTTTGAATTTATTCCCAAGAAGCAATTTTATCTCAATCTCCTATTACAGTTTTCCTCAGGTGTGGCACTTTGGGTGGGGTCCGCAAGAGCCAAATGCAAAGCTGAGATTACCAACCCTCCCATCTAAAAATGAAAATATTTTTACTTAAAGTCAAGTCTGGACTGAATGCAAAAGGTGGAAGTTTTCATACCTCATTTTCAATGCAATGAGGCTCATAAATCCATCTTTAGCATGGCAAGAAAAGAGGGAGAAAAAAGGAGGAAAAAATATCGTTCATTAAGCTAAGGCTAGAGAAATACAGCATTAATACAGAAAAAGAAAAGCATTTTTGAGCTGCACACTGAACAAAAGAAGATAACAAAGCTGTTACATGATATTACATCTCAACTCAGTGACTTGTGTGCACTGACTTAATTTCATTCATTTCCTAGAGGAGAGATAATGTATTTGGTGGACACTGCAACTGGCAACATCAGGAGTCTTGAGTGGATGGAAAGTCAACACTCCATCTCAGAGATGGTCCTTTTCATGACATTTGAAGGGCACAGATAGGGTATTTCAAGTAAACTTTAATGTTTATTTAGTCTACAGATGTAATCAATATTTGTAGCTTCTGATACTTTTCATGAATATTAAATCACATGGAGAAAAGGACTGTTTATATAAAACTATATATGAAAATTAAGAGAACCACTGAGGAGTTATTGGAACAAGATTACATGTCCATAATGTGGAAGCAATGGTTGTGCTGAAGTAAAATAATTCTAATTGGTTTAAAGACTTTCAGAATAAATGGCAAATTGATAATAAGCAATTTCACTTTGATAGCATTACAATGCCAGAGATTCTGCAAATCAATTCCTATTTCCTCCACAAAAGAGGTCTGCAAATAGTAATTGCAGAAAACACATCTTTACTGTCAGAACAGACCAGCTTTTGTCTCTGAAATTGGATCAGCTCACCTTCTTCAACTGCTCTTTTCCACTGAACTCTAGAGCAGTGCAAGTGTTAAACAGCTGCACAGTGGGACGAGACAAAAGAGAAGAGACACTCGGACTGAGGGGCTGTGCACACAAAGTGCCCAATATGTCATCTGGAACCCTGATGTGCTTAAAGACAATGCTGACTGAACCGGGTGTTTTAGATGGGCCTGGAAAATAAACCAAAATTTAACCAACTTTGATCTCTGGAGGTCAAAAGCTTGAGACAGCATTACCCTTCAGCATGACTCCTGAAGAAGTAAGACTGTACTATATCAGTCTCAGTCTGTCAGGCATCTTATTCCTTCTCACTCTATATTTGTTAAGACTGAAGTTTTCCAGGAGTGAATCCTTTAGAAGCTCTGATGCAGCCCTTTATGCACTAACACAAACCATGTGACACCACCAGCTCTGCCTGTGGGTGGTGGCAGCAGTGGAGCATTTGTGACTTAAGAAGCTGTGACATGTCAGAGAGGAGGCAACACCACAAAGTCCTGTCACGTAAGAAGGCGAAATCAGCAGCTAAACAAGGGAAAAAGCAGATAGCAAAAGACATCAAGAAAGAGAGAATGACCAACAGTAAGCACCAAGGAGGAAAAAGCACAGCCAGAATGTTTCCGATGACTACAGGGACACATGAATATTTTGAAGATTATGTCAAGAGTCCTCCTTTTCTTTTTGCTAAAAATCTACTACAGATATTTTTCCCATATCCCTCCCTGCATTTGCAAGAAATCAAAATGCTCACAATGATGTACTTCACAATCTTCCAAATCCCCAGGGGTTTGCATGATCCAAGATCACGGCAAGTTCAATGTTCAAAATAGGAAATGGAGAGATTGTCATTGTTTCGTTACCCCTTAAAGATAAGACTCAGTGAGTTTCTCAGTACACAAAGTAACTGCACCAGCTGCTGCCTTGAAAGGATGCTGGCTTTCCAGAAGGAGACAACACTGATTGCACATAATGCACGGGGATTTTGACTGAAAGAGAGGGTTCCAACAAAGCTTTTGGAGCATACTGTGATATGGCTGTTAATACTGTTAATGTGAACCTCTCTTGTCCAACCTTGGCCTTGAATGTTTCATGGCACTGTGGGAGCTGATCTATCCCACCTAGACAATTAGGGGTTTCTTCTCATCACCAGCTATGCAGCTTGGCCGTAACTGAAGCTCTCCCCAGGTACTCCTTACACACAGTTCTCTGTTTACAGCACTAACAAAAAGACTAATTGCACGTATAATCCTCTGAATTCTTGTTTCTTAGGGATTTCCATAAAGCCGGTGTCAAAGGAAATTTCCATTAACTTGGACTTCACGAATGACCCAGACAAGCCTTCAGTGTCACTGTGCTGCCATTTGCAGGCACTTCTAGTCCAGCCAATCTGCTTAGGGGTATCTTCCTTTTACACTGCAGTTTCAGCAGCTTCACTGCAGCATAAGCATCTCATCCCCAGTGGCCACTCTTGAATAAAGGGAAGACACTTGCTTTGAACAACACAGTAAATATTATTCTCCATGTGTCCTAGGTTACAATGTAAATATGTGCCCAAAGCTATGTATTCCATCACCATCTCCATGAACTATTGAAAACAGGAGGCACAGTGTTTTCTTGTCTCCTCCCCCGGACTATCTCCTGTTAATGGGCCATCAATGCCTTGCTCCATGAATCATAGATAACTCCCTGGGGGAGCTATTTCTGTTTAATGGGCAATCAAGGACCCACCACATGACTGATAAAATGACATCATCCCATTGTGAGATGCTCTGCCCAGGGGGAGGAGCCAAGCATTCCCACCTGGATATAATCTGGGATTTCAAACAGAACAGCAATGCTTATCCACTGGTTTCCAGAGGACAAGGACCACTAGACCTTTTCTACAGGATCACCACTACAGCAAGATCACTTCATCTGGACTACTACCACCACCCTAACGAGCAGGGTGTCAGGTTGTATTCCGACTTTGTCAGAGGTTTTTCTTTTGTATTATTGCATGTACTTTAACTTGTTTTCTATTGTATTATTGCATGTACTTTACCTTTTTCTATTAAATTGCATTTCTGACTTGGAGTTTCACTGGTTTTTACTTTCAAACTAGCACAGCATGTCAAAGAGGAGGAGAAGGTCCTGAATCCTATCAGAGTAAGGTATAAGGTCTGATAAGCGGAATCACTGCTCTCCAAGTTTATATGTTGCTGAATCATCACCTAATACAAACTTTCAATATTGTCCCAGCATGACAGGTGATTGAGGAGACAGAGAAGCTACTCAGACAACTGCTTCAGTACTCTGCTGTCAGCTCCCTGTTCAGTTCCTGAGTTTGCTGCTCTTGTGGCACATCTTCCAACACTACTTAGGCTGGGCTCTTCTGCTACAAGTTGAACAAGGAACGTCATCTACAACAGCCAGATGATTCGACCCACTTTTTATTCATTTAAAATTGAAAATAGGTCTTTGAGGGGCAGTGTGATAGAATAGGAGGCATGGATATGTAGTGA
Source organism: Phainopepla nitens (assembly GCA_013400175.1). Taxonomy (NCBI): domain Eukaryota; kingdom Metazoa; phylum Chordata; class Aves; order Passeriformes; family Bombycillidae; genus Phainopepla; species Phainopepla nitens. Next base: position 436,270 of record VXBQ01006095.1, on the reverse strand, counting down.
TCAATACTCTGCACTCCCACTTGACAGCCATGCAGGAGAAGTACCTGGCTGGTGAGTTTGGAGCGGATAAGAAGTTGTTTTTCTATGAGTTCCATTTGCCTTGAAGGGAGAAAATAAACCTCATACATTACAGATTCTAGCACAACTTAAATAACAGCACTACATGAGGCAGAATGTTTTGTCTTAGTAATATAAGTATTTTTCTGGCTGTAAAAAAAAAACCAAAACCTGGAAGACCCTGGCCAGCTCTGTTCATGACTTTCATTCCTTCCATATAAATTTTAGGCTAACCAAAATATTAAAGTTGTGTTTCACTGCTGAAATGAATGACATTCATTAAATTTACTTCACCCTGCTTTCCCACTGTTGAGTTTGGCAAGAGCACAGAGGCAGACTGGAGATCCCTACATGACTTATGTGCAGAGTGAAGATTTGTTGAACTGAGAAGAAAATGAGGTTCCCAAAGTACAGCACCCCAGAGGCAGTGAGATAACTGCAGCTCTCTCCCAGCTACACCCCTGACCTGCTGCACACCTCTGAGCTGGCTGGCTTTACACTGTCCTGTTTTCTGTCTTGTCAGTTTATATTGTCCTGCTTTAGGCCACAAATTCCTGCATTCTGTGATGGAATAAACACAGACAAAATCAGGCAGAGGCTGTTAGTGCCACTGGATTAGCTACAATAGGTAAAAAGGACTTTGCAGGGTACACATAAGCACAAATTATACAGAAAAGGGTAGATAAATGATGCCCAAATAGAAATGCTCTCAGAAGTCTATCAGTCAGTATATCTGAAAATAGAGTACAGATTTTGAGTTTCACAGAATTCCATTAATTCTATAGAAATCTAGAAAGAGTGTCACTGGGATATAAACCGACCAGAAGCACAAAGTATCCCCAGTAAAGTAAGTGGCATTAAAGTGGACCAAAATGGCAATATTTGCTAGCTACCATTAAAAGGAGGTATCATTTTTATCAGCATATAATCCTAGTTCCTAATGGCACAAGAATATTATGATAAGATGAGGCTTTTAAATCAGATTTAGAGGGGGAAAAAATGCATATGCTGTTGAAAGCGATGAAACACAACATTTCTTCTTTCCCTCTGGAGAAAACAGTTTAGGAGGTTCTACAACAGGCTCCAGTGAGAGTGGATGGTAAAGCTAGCAGTGGCATGGTTTTAGTTTACCCTTTTTTGATCCCTGCCATCACTTGCCAAATATTGATTTCCAAGTCATCCTCCCTACCAAAACCTGACCTGACCAATGATTAGGGAACCATTCCTTCCACAGTATGGGTCTGCTAAAGTGCTGGGCAGACTGAATGACAACTTAAGCAGTAAAAAGAATTCAAAGGGTGAAACAAGGTGAACACCTGGGATGTTATATTGAAAGGCTTGTGGAAGAGGGGGAGATAAAGAAGTGTTATGTGACAAATTTGAAAGCTAACAATACAGAGAGATCTGTTCGTCTCTTAGTGAACAAGAAATGAATGCGCAGTATTCTTACTGGAGCTAAAAAGAATGACAGACAAAAAGAGAAAACAGCAGAATTCACACTGCTGCCAGTTACCACTGTTTCTTCCCGGGGTCTGTAAATTAGTTGTGCTTAGAAAGTTAAAGATAAATGGTATTGATTTAAGCACATTACTAATAGCACCTTCACTGTTGCAATTGGATTTCACCCAAATTTCTGCTGCACCTAAATTATTCTGTCATTCTAGCTGCTCCTGTAAAAATGCAAATTTGTCTTCTGAAAGTAGGATATATTGTGCCAAAATTCCCAATACCTTTATGACCAAAAATATTTTATTAAAAATGTCTGGATATTTTCAAATAGTATTCCAATGGGCTGTCAAATTAATAGTGAAAAAAAAACCCATAAATCAGAACTGTAAGGTAATAAGTAGTTGTGCTATTGCATGGACATTTGGAATCTACCAGCAGATAAGAACACAAATTTGGACAAAATATAATGCTTTCAAAGGTCTGCTTTCTACCACGGAAATGTGAAATATGTATTATTTAAACAAAGAAACCGAATGCCTACATGGGGCAGGGGGAGGAATTTCCCTGAGCAGTTATTTCAGTTATCCATCTGTTTAATCAGAGCAGTGCCACTCTGCTGTAGCAGCAGCAGTACAGACAGACACCCCACAGACCCATTCGCCTGTGCTGGGGTAAATGCAGAGCATTCCACTCCTCTGAGGGCACTCACTCTGTGTGTACTGGCAGAACTCAGCCTTCAGTAGAAGAATCAGACAAAGCAACTACCAAATTCTACTGGACCTTTAGGACAGGATGAGGCTGAAACTGCCATAACAGTTCAAGAGGATTCAAAATCACATCTAAAATTGACAGTAACAGAGCACAGATGGAAAAGTATTTCTCCCACAAACTGCATGTGGTTAAACAAAGAGCTGATATATCAGGATCATGTGGAATAAGCAGTGACTAACTACCATGCTTATCTTACTTCAACAAGCCTCCCTGCTTAGAGGTTTGGGTTCTTTTAATCAGAGATCAGAGCGGTTGTGGCTGCTTCATCACTTTAGTGTTTATACCAGCTTAGCAGCTTTAAGCATATTCTGGCCACCTAGAAGTGCCAGAGCTGTGCTAAGGTTGTCACCCTGCCTCCAGCTCCAGGTGTGCAGGCCTTCTGTCTCCTGCAGCTCACTGCAGTCCTGGTGACAGAGGCACAGTGTGGTACGTGCAGCTCTTAAGAAGGAAGCAAGAGACTGGGAGTGCCAAGGCTCATACCTATCATTTCATAAAGCACTTTTCTAACAAAGGGATCCTTCCTTGGCATTAGGGCATCACACAGCTGCCCTACTGAAGGATTTAAAGCCTCCAGTGTCTTGCATCCAACCCTCCCCTTTTGGTAGTTCAGCGCTCCCTGACCCTCACTGCAGTCCCACATAAGGTCCCAGTCTGGAGCCTATCCCTCAGCCAAGGGACCTTGGAGACAGCAGCACCCCAGAGGACCAGAGTAGGGGACCCAATTTTGGCAGGAAAACATAACAAAGTTTTTGCAGAAGACAGCAGGAAGTGAGGTGAAGCAGGACCTGAGAAGACATTAGAAAAGCCAAGGATCCAATATCAAAGGGGGATGGGTGGCCACAAGGATCCCACAATGAGGCCTGACAGGTGAGAGGAGCAGAGCTAAGCCGGTGGGTGACAAGTGAAGCAAAGACTGTGTGACATGTGGCACTGAGCCACTGCTGCCAGTGATGGAGCTGTAAGGAGCTCTCTGGAAAGCTGCCCCAACAGGAGCCTACACTGAACACAGGCAGGCTGGGCTGCAGGAGAGCACACCCCTGGTTAAACAGCACTGAGGGCAGAGCTGTGTGCTGGAGCTGGAAAAGGAGACCAGCATGGGACAAAGCAAAGAAATTACAGAACCTGAAAGGAAGTGCAGTCAGAGAGTAATCATAGTTCTGGGGGAGTGATGCTCTAGTGACTAATAACAGAGAATAGCTTTAAATAAGTGTTCATCAGGAATAGTTTGCCATTACATATATCACAGAGAAAGAATGAGGAAAGAAAAAAAACTGTCATGAGCCACTTCAGCAATTTAAGGGAAACTCATAAACATCACTTTCATAATCCTCTGAAAAAGTATTGTGAAGAGGAAAAGTTAAATATGATGTGCCAGAGCCTCAATCACATTAGTGGATCAACAGCGTTTTTGTGGTGGGTCTTTCAAATCTTATTTTAGTTGTCTCTAAAGGATCCTTACAAGGACTTTTTCAGTTAGATCTGCTGGTTTGGCTAACTATGCAGAGCAAAGAATTGATTGCATTCCTACAGAAATGCCCCTAATAACTCCTTAGAATGAGCTATGGCACTTTTCCACTAATTGTGGAAAAAACTAATGGGCACCTTGAGCATGTGTTATTAATCTGTCTGCCAATTCTGAGAGATTTCAGTTGTGAAAAACTACAAGGCACTATTTACTCTAGAGCACATATTCTGCACCACTAAAAATAAAATGCACATGGTGTACTGAAAAAATAAAAATAAATTTTGGCCATGTGACTCTACTATTATTGAAGATAAAAAAGTCCTGTGTCAGCTCTCCAAAGAACAGGGATTTAACCTGAGTTCAGTTTCCTTGCACAAGTTCTCAGAAAAGTGATAGGAGGCATCAGGCATTGTATTCCAAAGTCCATAGCTCTCCAAGGGAGAGATATTACCCAAGTGGATTTGGGTTGTAGTTATACATTTCATTCATTTCAATGACCAAAAGAGAAGGAATAATTGCAATTATGTTTTTCTGCTGAGTCACCCCATGGCAAAGATATTCTACTCAACCTCATTTCAATTTTTTCCTAAAGAGGCAAGATTCAGAATATCAAACCAAAGTAAAGCACAAAACCTTGAACAAAATTACAAATCCCAGATGGAAATGCAGCTCTCTGTGATTATGCTTTTCTGAAAAAACTCTGTCACACCCTTATTCTTCATTTTCCCTATCCAGTTCTTGGCTCTCCACATTCTCATTGTAAGGAGTAAATTTGGTATTTCAAAAATGTTGGCACTCACCTGGAACAAAACAAAGACATTTCCTGTTTTTCACAGATGCTATAAAGTCCTTTTCTCAACATAGAGTGATGGCTGGGACATCCAGAATAGGTGTGACAGAGCAGCTTCAGCTTCCTGCTCTCAGACATTTGCCCACATTCCAGATTCATTGTCTTCATTCACAAGATGACAACAACCGTGTTGAGATGACCAACTTCCAACATTTCCTGTTGGATTACTTCCATAAATAAATGTGGAGAAACCAGACATTGAAGCTGGATATGCAATCTGTGGAAGATTAGTGACTGAAAAATTGAGCAGCAGGTAGCAAAAATTTTATCTAATCTTAGGTGGTCTCAACACAAGTCCAATTTTACCAGATCAGCATTGGATAATTAAAAAATGCTATTGGCAAATCTGTAATAAGCTTCTCCAGTACATTACCCTCACTCATCTCTAAGTTCTGCTGGAGCTGAATCAGGTCCAGAATCAGCATAAGAATAGCTAGGATTGACATGAAAGCTAGTTGAAAAGAAATCAAAGAGGAAAAGAAAAGCAGAAAACCTTATTGGTGTATTTATAACCCCTCCACAGGTTCCATGCCAACTTCAACTGGGCCCCCAGGAAAAACAGTTATTTTTCAATCTGGAAAAATGCCTTTCAATAGGGAAGAATATCCCCATACAGTCTTCTTGCAGGATTTATGTAAAAAAGAAAAAAATTCCAAAAGAAGAGGAAATAAAATAGACCCCCCTCGCCCCCTCCAAACTAGGGGAGTGGGGCTGAAAGGGGGACTGTACTGCTGCATGATGGATGTTTTGGTACCATATTTCTTCCTGTCTTTTCCTGAGTGCAGTTCCATAATGGGTGTTAACAGGCCAGCTTTAAACACTAAGGAGTGCATTTGCAGTGTAATGTGCAGAGATTTGTCCGGACAATTTCCCATTAACACTAATGTGCACTGCATGGCTAAATCCCTAAGCACCACATGGAAAATTTAGTTTCAAAAGCCTCCCTTACGTTTGGGTGTTGAATTCTTTTGAACCAGTTCTTAGTCTGTTAAACACTGATTGCTCTCACATTAGGCAGACAAAACTTTTCATTTCAGTTTAGACAGTTAATCAGAAGACATAGTTTTGCAAGAAGTTCACATACTAAATGAAGTTTTTAAAATTACTCTTTAGAGCTGACATTGATTAACGTCTTCAGAATGCCTCATCTAAAGAATTACTCATAAATACTAGAAGCTTCAGATAAATCTGTGATATACCTACAAATTTTTTTCACAAAGGGCACTGTTCACTTGTTTACAAACACAGTAGGGACAACATCACACAATTTTTTTTCACAATTTTTCCTATAGTTAGGATAAAGACAAAATGAATGCGGGCATATTTGTCTTGGTTTTGTTTTTTTCCTTCTGCTAGACAGGCATGTAAAGCACTTACAAGAATAAAGGAATCTCACACTCAAGATGTGAATGCATATAAAGCTAGGTAGAAAAAGGAGGAAAAATGGAAGCAACAGGCAAGATTATGACTATAACCAAGTTCCGAGTGACAACAATGCAAGCATTAAAAAATAAAGTAAGAAAACAAGTTGGTCCTCACCTTTCCTACTGCCCAATAGAAGCATAAATCTGGTTTACAAATCATGAGATGTTAAAAGAAATGTCTATGCATGAAAGGGATCATCTAATTTTATTGTGAAAAGGCACACACCATTGGCCCAGGCTTTCTGCTAATAACATTTGTTATGGAAAGCAAAGAAGAGTTACCTGGGTATTTGCTCAGGGAGGAGAGATGAGTGATAGAAATATGTATTTTACAGAGGAAACTGATATGAAGTGCCACATACGATCAGTAGGTGAGTTTGGATTTATAGGTATATACTCTGGCTGGGATTTATGGGTGGACATGAATACATGAAGCCCACTTCATTTACAACAATTTTCTTGTTCTTTTCAGTGGCTTTCAGAAGTGGGGGCTTGCCATTACACACAAGCATTTAATTCTTCAAAAAGCCCAGTTCCTTCTTATGAGGCAATAAACTACTTCCCCTTGTAGCAGCAGGTAAGCACTGAAGGCATCCTTAAAAATCTAACCCCAGTGTGCTAAAGAAACTTAATAATCTTTAAACGACACACAATGCCACTTGGTCCCTGGTACCAGAAGGTTGTAAAATGTCTGATTAGTCCTTATAATAGTGCTAACACCTCCACAGCACATAAAAGACGACTTCTAATTTACAAAAGACATCTCTGGTTGTCCTGATTTTTACCTTTAATTAGACTGTAAGACATAGCTCCTTTTGGCTGTTAATCAACATATGAGTTATAGGCTTAGTGTACAAGGTAGATTTGTGAGGCTTTTTTAAAAGCAATACTGTAATATTTTGAATAGATTTTTAATACACACTATCTCATGGATTATTTAACTCTCTAATGAGGTAGAACAAAGTATTAAAGACAATATTTTAAATGTCAGGTAAATGACTCAGTTTAAGGCAAAAAAAAGGAGGACTTTTCTCTTGATTTTCTTGCAACGGTTCCAACAACTGCCTAGATTTTGGAAATTATTTTGTGATCCTTAGATTTTATATTAGTGCAATAATTGTGCGCAGTAGGGTACTGCATCTAGCCATGAAATTCATTTAAAAACTAAATAAGACACATGATGAAAAATACAGAAAAGTCAGCTGCCCCAAAGGAATTATAAATAATTTTGAAAATAAAAGTGTTTCTGTGGCAACATGAACTTTAATAAGTCAAAATTTGCCATACTGGTAAGCGGTGCCCCAATGACAGGTAAATGTATATGTCTGAATAAGGAGACCAGTGGAGCTTATAGTCACAGAGCTGTCAGAGGAAATCAGAGGAAATCACCAGTAAATGTCTGAGCACTTAATAAAAATCACCATCCAGCTCCCAATATGTGACACAAACTCTAAAATAAGGAGAAATCTGCATTGTGACAGGACTTAGCCTGTCATTTGACGTGTGCACTTGCCTCGACTGTCGTCCAGTTTGAGCAAGAAAAAGAAGAGGGACACTCCAACAGGTACTTCTTTTGTTTCAGCACATCTTGAAGAGGAAGCAAGTTGGCTGCTCCCTCCCTGTAATTCTTTTACCAAACAGAAGCTTCAAGAAAGCTCTGTATGCATCCCCCTGTAATGAACACAACAAAACACAAGAACCAGTCAAACTTCTGGTGAAGCTCTACAGCACAGGAAAAATATAAACAACATCTCCATTAAAAGCTCCCCGAATACAAATTCAGCCACAGAAGTAAAATGACCTGCCTATTTTGTAAAAAGTGGGTGTGTTTGGGAAACAGAATGTCTTCCCTGCAAGTGGAAAGAAAAACTCCCATAAATTTAAATTCAGAAATTTCAGATGGAATAAATAACAGGACACTGCAGAGTGGGGGAACATGCCCAACTCTACCTCAGTCACAGCCATCTCCCTTTGAGTGTTCCTATCTTGATGTGCAGGATCTCAGAGGGAAGTTTAGGTCATGGCAGTGAGCAGCCCCTTCGCCATCAGTACAGGCAGAGCTGTTCAGCTGCAGACTGGCACAGCCCAGTCTGGGCTAGGGAGGGACTGGAAAGTGAATACATCTGGCCTTCCATTTTAGTGTCCTGCCTGGGTCTTCCTGTGCAACTTCTGTTCAAGAAAAATATGTCAGGTTTTTAATAATTGAAAAACACACTTATCTAGTCTAAAAGGAATAATTAAAAATTTAGAAACTCATCATGATCACCTATTCATTTCAAGGGAGAATGCTGGAAAAGAGACAGGAGAGAATTGAATATAAATAAATTAAAATAACAACAAAACCCCTATTTGAAGTATGATGACTGTGTTTGAAGCTAACACCAGAAATTCAGTACATGTCATAACTTAAAAGGATGAACAGAAAACCTTCTTCATCCCATTACCAGACACAGGATGCATCCTAGTACTCATCTATGCTTGGTTGCATCGGGAGGCACCTTCAGAGTGGTGGTAAGCCAAGATTTAAAGTTCATTACCAAACTAGTGGGCTCAAGAAGAACAATTAAAATAATCAAAGAGAATGCTTCAAATATGACAGACTGATAAGAACAAGACTGATTTCTTTGGACATGAGAGGACTCAGCAAGGCCTAAAAGAAGTACAGAAAGGTGAAGTATGGTATAGACAAGATTTCTGGGGAATGCCTGCATTGCCATCATTATAGAATAGCTTTAAGTGAAAATAAAAAAGTGAGAAACTTGGTTAATGAGGCTTCTTTTTCATTACACATCATGTTACAGATGTCACCGATATCAAAACCAAAAGATTAAAAGTATATTTCCAAAAGCATTCACAAGGCATCACCAAATACATTGAGTAATAATTAATGACAGTTACTAATGACAGTTCACACTTAAGAAATAAACAAGTTCTCCAACTGTTGAACACCAGAATAAGTACCACATAAAGACAAAGAATTCTATTACAAAACCAGTGATTTCTACAGATGATTTGACATTTACATTTGACATCCAAAGAAAAGCTTTACAATGGGACATTTGTTACTCATAATCGGGAGTAGTGGGTCAGGCTTTGGCAAGTCAGATGGACCAGCTAAAGACATTCCCAGAAGGTAAAAAAAAAAATCTAATGGTCTTAAAAAAGATTCTATCAAAAAAAGAATTGAGGTTGTGAAAGCTGCAGAAAAGAAACCCAGAAGACACAACCATATTCTTCAACACATAAGTATTGAAAGGGGATACTGTTGATCTGTGGTACACAGGATGAGCAAAAATTGGGTTTGAATTGCTGCAGAAAAGAAGAAAATCCTTGTCTATATAAAAAGTTAGATACTGGGATAAATTTCCAAGGAAATTGTTATGTCTCTTTCATTATAAGTCTTGAAAATTACTTAAGAAGTATTTGCAAGAGAGGAGATAGCTGGTGTGATCTCAGGAAAAATCTCAAAACTTCTCTTATTTTATACAGTCTGAATTTAAACAATAAAGATGGTGATTTATTTTAGAAATGTCAGTATTCAGCTCACATGACTAAAACCCCTTACGGTCAGTCTGTGCCTATGCTGCTAACCCACTTACTAAGTCCTGAGGCAAATAACTAGCACTCTCTCTACTTCAATTAACAATGAGATTGTCTCTCAGTAGTACAAATACTTATTCCAAATGGTTTTCACACCAGACAGATTCTTTTCAGAGAGAGGAAGGAACATGGTTATCTAGTTCTCTTCCCTAAAGAGATGTGGTCTTAAATTAGCTACAGATACCTAGCTTTTACTTTTAAATAAAGGTTGATTTTTAACAGATGTTCTAGAGAAAAATATCTAACAAAAGATGAACCCATCCGTCTGCCTGGCTGTCAGCTCAGCAAAGCAAGAACAAGAAGAATGGAAGGGCCTTGGCCAAGGCACTCTGCGTGGGGCAAAATAGACATGCAGGTGGCCAGAGCACCAGCCCAGGCAGAACTCTATTCAGAACTAAATGTCTGCCAGTCTGTACAGAAGAATGAGTTCTGTGAAAATCTCATTCCAATTCACCTGGAAAAGAAGTGCCAACACTGAGCCAACTTAAAATGAGAATCACACTTCATCTTCCTTTCCTCAGCTGTGACATACAGAGTCCACTAACCAACTTGCCTTCACACTCCTCTTTCTTCTCTTACACTTGAAGGTAATGTGGGGTCCCAAGCTGTCCCAAACCACAAACTGTTTGTTTCCTAAAAGAGGTAAGTAAAATGAATTTCATGAGGACTCTGTAATTATGACTGAATCATTCAAACAGCACAAGGGCCATAACACAGGTTTTGTTCAATAAAGATATATAAGCCATAAGTTCTATTTTTCTCTTCCCCATCCTTTTAGATGTGCATGAACCAGTTTGTGTCATCTGTGAAAGAAAACAGGCATTGTTTGCTCTAATGCCCTGACAGTATTCCCTGAGAGACTGCCCTTTTCACTCTTTTCTCCCTCCTCAAGGACTGAAGTCTCATTTCTCATAAGAGAGATCAGGAGGGCACAAATACTTGGCTCCCAGGTGCCACAGCTCATCATCATACAGTTCTCTGTGGAGACTTAAGGTTAGTTACCACATCCAAAAAGAAACAAGGAGACATTTCTCTCAAAGCTAAGTGACAGTCCTCAAACAAACTGTTTTCTGCAGAAGTTTCTATGCTGTCTCACATTTCATTCAGCTTGCCAGCCAGAGCAGAAAGTTTTTAGCAGTTCAATTCAATGTACTGGCGATATATTAAAGAATTTATTTGATTTTGGTGCTGGTGATATTTTCACTTCACTTTTCCTTTACATCTGGGCAATGCTGTTAACTCCTTAAGCCAGGGACTTTATTCTTACTGTCTAAATAAAAAGACAACAAAAAAAATTCAATCTCTTTTTACAGTCAGGGACTACATCTAGAATTTTTTTTTAAGAGGTTTAAAGGAGGAAGAGGACAAAAGAGCCAGAACTGTTCTCTCTTAATGTTTGTTTTTATTTTTTGGTACTTGCTAGGCCCTTACATAAAAAGTTATTCACATTCCCCTCCGTAACAGCCATGAGCACTTTTCTTGAGCTAGTTGAAGTCAACATGCACATTAGCCATGGCTTGAGAGGAGTCTCCTGCTGGAGCAATCCTGCCCTGCAGGATTCTTAGACAAGAATCTTACCAAAATCAGAACACTGATGCTAAAAATCAGAACAGCAAACACTGACAGGATTTTTAAGACAGAAAAAATGAACTGAGAAATGAGTATAAGGTCTTCCAAGGTCTCCCCCACTGAAGGCCAATTTTGATTTATTGCTTTTCTGAGGTTTGGTTTGGAGTTTTTTTGGACCAGCCAATTTATATTAGGAAGTAATCTCCTAATTTATGAAGGAGTCCTTTAAGCTCCCTAGAAACTCCCAGCTTCAGGATTCAGTTAATCATTGCAGAGGGGTGATTTCAATATCCTTATGTTTCTCATTGTTTTGCATGTGGCCATCCATTAGAGCAGAAGAAATTACAAAAATCCTAAAAGATATTATCATTTTCGTATCTAGTAAGCCTGATGAGTTTTCTATAAGGATGCATGACACAATGAATAAGGAAACTGGATTACAGGAAAGAAATATAAATATGGAAAAAGAGAACAAAGAAAGGTGAGGCTATTTTATGTACAGATATAAAAATGAGGGTAGAAGTGCTATTTTTATTTATGGAGGTTACAGCTCTCCTCCAAACTCATTAGTGATTCATTGCATATCACTGGATTAAAAACAAGCAATGGGTAGATCTGCAAGCCTGAGCAGACAGCCAGATTTCCGACTCCACCAGCCAACATTTGCAGAAGGCCCCCCTTTTGGAAAAGTCCCTGTTCTTTCCTCAGAAAAAGAAATCCACAGCTACTTTCCTCCCAAGTGCTCACTCCCAGATGTGAATAGGAGGCAGCATGGAGCCCTGCCCTGGCTGCACAGACCCCTCTGGCTGCCCTGGCTGCAGAACCCGAGCTCTGCTGGCCAAGGGCAAGGGCTGGAGCCTGGCCTGGGCTCCTGAAGACAGGAGCCCGGCTGGTGACACCACCGCAGCTGATGACAACGGGGGCAGAACCTGAACTGAGTGCTCCTTGTTGAAAGTACATTACTTCAAAGAATACTCAGATGGGCCTTTGTTCGTAATTTAAATGCTTCAAATTAGAGGTCTCACCTTGCTAATGTTCCCACTAGGATCGAGAGGGCATTTTTCAAAGGCTTCAGTGGGAACCAAAATTATGCCTTAATGATTTTGCCATTACAAGGCTTACCTATTTTGCTATTGCAAATCATAACAGTCAAATCAACAAAATGTTACAGCATCAAGGCACAGGAACTCAGGAAGTCTTGGAAATCACCACTCTTGCCTGCTGGAAATGAAATGCCCTCCTCCAGTTTCAGTTTCTGCTGTTGCAAGCCAGATTGTGTTGCAGGACATGCTGTTAAACCAATCACACATATGTAAAATACATTAACACCATTCACCCCCAAAACTGGGGTGCTTATGAATTTTAGAATGATGATGACACAAAGCAATCAAAGCAGGACCATTCAATACAGAGCTTATCCTCCACCCTCATCTCATCACATCCTCCTTCAGAGTTACAGCCCAAACAGCATTTACTCATTCCAGTGTGTTTTGCTTCTCACACCACACCCATAGCCACAGATGTACAGCCCACCCTGAACAGGATCTGTCACAGGCAGGTCAAGCTTTCTCAAAGGGGTAACCCTGCTAATGCATATTTTATATTTAATTTCTACTCACTGTTGATTTTGTGACGCTGCTGTCACGTGCTTTTATGCCAATTGCAAAACTCAAAGCAAGCGTGGTTTTTTGTTCCTGTAAAATTAGTGAGGTTGGTGTTCAGAGATTTCTTTTTCAGAAAAGGGAATTGTCCCTCAGAAAAGCTTGAGCCAAGTCAACGACAAGAAGTGGAAGCTTGTACTCAAGATTTCAGCTCTCCAGTGTTTGGATAAGATCCCACCTGCATTCTGGAAAAGAGATATGTAAAACTTTAGATCTTATGCAGTCTCTCCACCTCACTGAAAAACAAGATGCTCAGAGCTTATTACTGTATGGAGTGGTCCAGGTACAGTTAAATGATTCATCATGTACCTGTTCTGCTAATTAATTACTCAGTGCTATACAAAACCTTTATTATATATTGCTAGATACTTGGATACTTGTTATTAGATCTGATTGCAAAAGAAAGCTTCTATTTTTGAAAGTGAAATAAAAAACTGATATACTCAGAAGTTGTGCCTACATGTCTGGAAACTCAGTAAAATATGTATAAATTGAAAAAAAAAAAAAGCAAACTTACACGAACAAGTGGAAAATTTAATTAAAAACAGGATGAAAATGGATTCTGTACATTTTTCAGGATCAAGTGACCTGGAAAGAGATAGAGAAAACTTTGAGTGGATAAAAAGTGTTTACTTGGAGAACAAGTGAGAAAAAATAATGTTTAATAACAAATGTAAGTAATTAAAAAGGGAAAAAGAACCTCAAAATATATTTTAAAAGAGAAATTTTGGAAATTATACACTAAGTCATATTTGGCACTTTATACACAGACACAATTTTCCCCTTATTAGTGCATATTTTTTCCTCTTCTAACCAGCTGCTGCTGTATTTCAGACATGATCATTGCCTTTTCCACTTCTGGTTAGCAGTGTTTGCATGGCAGTGGCCAGTATTTGAGATGAAATACCTGCAACAGACAGAAGATATTCCTGGTTCAGAGAGGCAGCAGACTAAACCCTTTACCCAGCAGAACCACTTTCTTTTCAGAAGAAAAAGGACAGGTCAGTGAGTAGGGGTACTCACAGCCAAAGCCACAAGACTTTATTTTGCCCTGCATTACAGACCTTCCCCTGCCTGTTGTAAATACCTCTTTCAAGCACAGACTCCATGCATGTCAGTAAACCCCTTCCTCCCTCAGGTAGCCTTGCCTTTGGTCTAGCATGCTGTTTCCACAGGAAAGGTTTTTCATGTTTTCATCCTCATGCCATTCTGGTATTACTTGGATTGGTTCCCACACCAATTTGAGAATATTGGAATTTTGCCTGAGATTCTGAAAATTTCTAGCTCTGAAAGCAAGAGAATCAGCTCCTACTTCTTTCTCACAGCTACAGAGCAACGTTACCCACTTCAGTTTTCCCTAATTCTGGCAGAGTAGGGCATCATGAGTCACTCACTACACTCTCTTGCCAACCACTGTTTCGAAGCAGAAATCTCCATAAGGGGAAATTAAATATTTCTATAAACTCACCCTTCAAGAGCCAGGAGGAACTGTGTGGCTAAATGTGCTTCTTGACATGACACACTGAGAAATCCCCATAATAATCACTGCAGAGCAATCAGAGAATTTAATAACATTCTAGAGCTGTCACTAGTTCTGTTTCTGAGATAGGAGGGTACATTTGTGACATCTGGGGCCTGTTTCTGCTGCCACTGAAGTCAAAGGCAAACTCTCCACTGGCTTGCACAGGCACAAAGCCACTATTAAGTTACAGAGCAGAGCTGGAGTAGCAGAGTGAGGATCTCCTTGGGAGGATGGCTGTGCATAGCTAAACTATTGCTCTGTGCCACCAATTCTACAAGATAACTTCTAGGGTCTCATAAAATACAGAGAGACAAGCAGTAAGAGGGTAAGAGCCACTCTTCTTGTGAGAGGGACCAAATAAAATTTTCCTGTTTAATTTACATTCCCTTGTTCCCCTAAATAAATAAATAAACAACACAACAGCAGAACAAGACAGGCTTAGTCTAGTGTTTAACTAATTAACACTACTAATTAGTGTTTAATGGCAATGATAATTATAATAATATCCCTCTGAGTCTATTGAGGCTGCCACATCAGATGGATTGCAATCTTGTCCATCCCTCTAAACTTTAAATCAATATCACTTCAAATCTGACAGGGTCATTTCATGAAAAGTGATTAGAGAGTCACCTTTATTTTCGGTGTTAAACTGAGAAATTCAAAAGCCTCTCTAAGTGGTGGGAGAAGAAAAGATAAAGCATCACTTTGAGTTAATGAAATCAGTAATTGAAGTTCCTTTTTGTCTCACATAGGCATCATTCTTTAGGTTTCCATTTGAGTCAATCCCAAAGCCAAAATTCACAGGCTCTGTGCCACTTGCCCATTATGTACAACAGAATAACTTAAGTTGGGAAGGACCTTTGCAGTGCAACCCACCATCCAAAGCACTACTACCCAGACCAGCTTATGCAGGGCTTTCTTGAGCTAGGGCTTGAATATCTCTACCCTCTGGCTACATGTTGCAATGTTTGATAACCTTCATGGCAAAAAAAAAAATCTTTCTCCTTATATCAAACAGGAACCTCATCGCAACTTGTGTTGCTCAGTCAGGGAGAGGCATCAGACATCCCCTGTAGCTCAAGATCTGGAAGGCAGCACCCACTCAATGGAGTCCCATCTGGGCTGAGTGCCAAGTCCTTTCAGCTCATGCTGGATCCTGCCCTTTGGCACACTGACACTACCACTGGACAGTTTTAGGCAGAATTTCAGGGCCATTCTATAGCCACCCTGCCAACTGCTGCTATAAGCAGTACCTCTGAGAGCTGGGCTCTTCCACAGCCTGTGGAGCAGTGCATGACTTCCCGTGCACAGCTGTCAGCTGGAGACAAGGGCTGCAGCAGTTCCTAACCAAGAGACAGCCAGCAGAAGCTCTCTGTTAGAGCTGACAGAAGCAAAAGCCTCTGGAAGAGAAACCTCACCATCAGCAGTAAGCCAGGCGCTCTCAGCCCATGCAGTTTTCAGATGTTCCCTGAAGCTCTCTCCAAGAGAAGACTGGAAGCTTGGAAAGAGCTGCCTTTTCTGCCACCCACCTCTGCTAGCTCCTTCAAGCCCCAAACCCTCATGGACAGATGATGTGCTTGTTTTTGAAAGAAAGGTCAATGCAGATTTTGGGAAGGATCATAAAAAATACACAAATGTAAAGTAGATGGAATAAAAATCTAAGTTTACTAGCAAAATATAATCAGAGGGGGCAAATATAGAGTCTGGGAAGTTTCTGAATTGTGTTGGTTAATATCCAGGCTCAGCACCCAGCTACGGCAACCACAGAGGACACAGGATATTAAGCAGACAAGAAGTTCTGCTAAGGAATGGCAGAAGAACACTGCAGCAATTCACTCTGTTTTACACAAGGCCACACCACACCATTGCACGAGAACAGGGAAGAAATGCAGGACAGCTACGGAGCAGTTCAACACTGACAGAAGCATGGCGCGGTGCTACAATATATATTCATTTATAGATCAGGGCTTTACACACATAACATACACAGCAAATACTCTCAGGAGCGTTATAACAATGAAAACAGCGTGCATGAACGTAAAAATCCAAGTATACAGAATCTGGAGCATCGAGAGGTCAGCACTGAGAGTTATTTGGACTGTTATTGTTTCCAATGCCAAAAGCATAAGCTCACTACAGCTGAGTCTCAGTGTGGCTTTTGCTGTTTTCATTAGCACTAAACATTCAGAGGAACCTCATAAGGGAGGGACAATTACCTGGGGAATGCAAGCTTTTGATCTATCTTAGCCAGCCATCCTACCTTTCTGTGATTTCCTTTTTTAGAATAACCACTAATACTAAGAAAAAACTTCCTGAACTTCAAGCCTCTCATTTTGTAAGAAAGATTGTCAGTTCAAACAAACACATGAGAGGCAGGGACTTATCCCTGTTCCCTGATCACCACCCTTTCTCCATGTCTCCAACTGGGAATGTATCTTTCCCTATATGTTATGCCAAGTCTGGGAGGAAATCAAATATACATTTCTACTGGTGACTAAAGCTCTGATCCTACCATTAGTTAAACACAAGTTATGTTATAGTTTTATGCATGTGAGTCACCCCATCAACATTCCGATACACCAGAGACTTTGTGGGATTGATGCCCAAAAATTAAATCATAATGAATGAATTCCATTTCTGAGTTGCAGAACCAGGATTAGAAACCCTGAGAACTGACATACTGGAACACAAATCCACAGTATAACATTGGCCAAGGAAGTAAACCCTTAAAAAAAAAAAAAAAAAAAAAAGATAAGCTAATTCCTTGCTCTGAAAAAAAAATCTCACAAGAGTTGATGTTATTAATTAAAGAAGTTTCATTCTTGTTACCCAACAGTCAGTGCTTCTCCAACAAAAACATGGCACAATGCCTCATTTTAAAGAGCACATGCCAGACTTTGGATTTAGCTCTGCCTGCTTTTGGCCACCACAGCATCATAAATTTGCTACATCTTCCATTTTGCCCCCATATGTTAGGATTGTGTCTAAACTCAACAACTCCTTTCTTTTCCACACAGGCAAAACAAAAAACTTGAGCAATTCATAGTACCAATGAAATCCTCTAGGACATAGTTACATTTGAAAAAATCTTTGAAACATTAACTAAATAATTAGAACGAGATATAAGTAATTGATAGTCTAATTAATTATTAATATGAGTACTTTGTATGCTGTTTAAAATTGGCTGCAGCACTTTAGTAATGAAATGGTTCATAACAGCAGAGGCAACTGTTTGCTCTGTCACAGGAACATGTGCCAGAATAAGAGTTGTAGTGTAAAAGAAGAGAATAGAACAATATTTAACAGCTCAGAGTGAAACCTCAGCTCTTACATCGCTGGCCGTGCCTAAAAGCAACAGGCCCAGAATCTCTCTTCTGTCACCTGCTACAAGACAAATGTATTGGGAGACTGGTACCCAAAACATGACTTATTGCTTCAAAGTTCACTTTGAATCTTACACTATTAACAGAATGAATCTTCTTCAATCCTTTCACAAGGTATTTTATAGACTCGTCTTTTCCTGTGTACTAAACCCATTTTTTTAATATGTATTAAAGCATATTTCCTGTAATCCCCATACATCCTTAACATGTAATATCAGCTGTTGTACAAAGAGTCATTGCCAGAAGTGAGCAAGTAATTTCCTCACAAATACCAACACTTAGCATTTCCAAACTATCCGAGGCTTCCTTCCTTCTCCAGACAGTTTGCAAATACACTGCTCACAGGCTGTGACAACAGGGGGTTACTCTCATTTGAACTTGTATAGCAAAACCTGCTTAATTCTGTTTCTCCTACTAAGCAGATTAGTTAAAAAAAATATATATATAATTTAATTTTACAAGGGGAATTTTTAATATCAAAATATGAATTTAAAATTTGGAGTGTGCAAATATTTACCCCTCTCTCCTCTTAAAATGTTCCAAATAGCAGACTTATCCCTGACAATATTCATCTCCTGTAAACACTGGCAAAGCAATTTCAGAATTGTTATTTCATTGCATATTCACTAGCTGTTGCTGGAGGTATTTTGTTCAGCTCTAATTAGCACAGTTAATAAGATCAATATTTTCATTACTGAATGCTGCAGTAAGGCAAAACATGCTTGAAAACTTACATTTACAAAATCCCAAGAAATATATTTATTGGGAAATCCTACTCGTCTATTTCAAAAGCAAAAAGCCCTCAAAATTGGATGGAAAACACTTTTGGTGTTAGTCATTTTGATGAGGACAGAAATTAAAATTGAAACATCCATATTAGTTAGGGGTGCTTTAAGAGGCAAAAGGACTCTTAGTTTCTAACTGGGTTTTTTGCTCCTATTTCTTTGTGTCCAATGGCTTTTTCAGGAGAAATAAGTGCTGCAGTTTGACTCACATGCACAGGCCTTGGTATTGACACCACCACCCTCCTTATACTCTTGCCTGACTTCAAAAAAACCCAACAACAAAAATCCAGAAGCCTGAAAAAGAAGCAGAGGCATTATAATCCAGCAGAAGTGTTTAAATTTTGGCTTCCACTCTGGCAAACAGAGATTGAAGGAAATGAAAACAACACAGCTGCAGTAGCCAAAACGAGTGCTAGCTCTGAGGAAAGAGCACAGTCCTCAGCACTCCTGCCCTAAAAGTGGAAGCTCTGGGCCTTGGGGTTCTTCCACCTGCAGAGAACATTCTTTTCTACCACAGAACACACAGCAGTCTCAGCCATCTCTGGACCTTGTGATGGCTACCACAGCACCGAGAAAAAGGGAATACAAGTGTCAGACATCCCGTTCCTTGGATCTCTGGGCATTGTTTTTAGCACTCTTCCTGTCTAACAATAATGGGTCAGAAAAGCATCCTGACTCTGGAACTCTATTTTTTTCCCCTCTTAAATGTCTTTCTTCTTTTTTTAAAGAGAAAAGCATTCTTCCATCCTTTCACTGAACTTATTAAATGAATTGACAATTCAATGCGACTCTACCTCTGTGGAGATGTCACTCAGGAAATTGCGAATGTAAACTACCCTAAAATAATTCCATGCTCATGTTGAGTAATTATTTTAAAAACTATTCCTGCAGAAAAATATGATCAAATATCAAACTGATACTGTATAATTAAGCAGCAAGACACACCAGGGAGTAGACTATAGGTTTAGGTCTTTATTAAGCATCAGGCTGAAGGCAAGGATTGTCAAAGCAGAAAGACGTGCATTATATGGCACCACTGGTAACATCAAGCTGTTCCCTGAGGTAACACATCCTGCACCTGCTGAGGCTTTGCCACCCACTGCGTCCACTCAAATTGGTTTTCTTCATTTCCATGCCCATGTTTTCTACTCAACTGATTCTACTTCCCCCTCCCCCCCCACAACTAACCTGCTAAACTTGTAATTTACTGCACTGGAGCTGTTAAGATATCTACAAGGCAAAACCACAAAAGACAAGAAAAATTTGGCATAATGCTTCTAGGAAAGGCAAGTGAAAATGCTGATGAAACACTCTAGGCAGCTCCGCATGCATATTCAGTTTGCTATTAGCAGTATAAGCTCTCATAAAAAAACTGTTCTTTTAAGATGACAATTACAGCAGCAAGACCAGCTTGATCTACTGTCCAAATATGAAACACTTAATTTAAGAAATGGAGAAAAGCAATTTAATAGGGAGAACATAAAGAGAAGCCATTTGGGAACTTATCTGATTCCTAAGCTTCACATACTAATTTTCTGACACAAATGCAAGCAGTATCTTTAGAATTATAGGAGGTAGTACATATGCTGCTTATACACTCAAATGAGAAAATATTTGAATGGGACTGCTGTTTCTGCACCAGCAAAGAGCTAGGATAACAGTGTCAGAAAACCTAAAACCAAACATCCAAATAAAGAGAGTCTCCAGTGGACATTAGATCAAGCCAATGTCACCCCGTTGATATCTTGATTCTTCATTCTCACTTGATTAAAAAATCAGTTACATTCTCATCTGCAAGGAGAGGGGTTAAAAAATAATAAATATTTGATTCCTTGCCTGGACATATCACTCTGGCAAGATGAATTGTTTGTCAATATGACAGCAGAGATGAACAGCATTTCCAGAGATAGCCTGTTCTCTTTATCTTTTCATGAAACAAGGCTGGATTTTGGTAACGAACAGTGACATTCAGCATTAAACTAAATCCCTTGAAAACATGTGCCAGGGGTCCAGGGAATCCATCACCTACTGATGAATTCCTACAGGGAATTCTCATACACTGCACATCTGTGGCCAGTTCAGATTAAGACAAAGGAGAACTCTGGGTCATCCTATCAAGGAATCTCAATCCGAAGACCACTCAGAATAACTCAAGTTTATATGGCAACATTTCCCATTTTCATTATGTCACACAACAAATTTAGGGACTGTTGCACTCCATTGTCTGCTCTCTTTACTCTCTCTCTCACTGGAATGAGACACCCAAAGTGTAATGCCAAGTGCAGGCTGTGAAAGATAGTAATACAGTGAACTCCTTCATATTTTATAAGTTAATTTGCCAGGCACTTCAGCATGTTCTTACAGGTTGCTTCAGCTGGGAAAGAGAACAAAAGTAGTTGGTCAATCTAATCAGAGGGCAAACAGACCTTCCCAGCCCCAGTTCCTTACTGGGAATGGCTTTGTGCCACAAGCTGTGCAAAGCAGAGAGTAGGAAAAGGCCCAGCATAACACATGATGGTCATTACTCAACACTGCATTGGTGAGGCCTTTTGAAAATACAATATTTACAGATGTGTATGTTTATATACATATGCATGCATACATATAAATATATATTTCCATACCAGGAAGCCACAAATTCCTTGATATCCTCAGGTGAGGACAAATCATATACAGTGTTAATAGAGGAGACTCCTCTGCCAATGGACACAGAGGGAAAGTAAGGGCAAAATAAGGCTTTCTTGTGGCGATCTGAAGCAGACAATTGCTACTGTGGAGTAGTCTGGACACTGTAGTTGTGGCTAAAAGGGGAATAGCATCAATCTCTTCTCACAGCATTGCCTCTCAGGGTCTTATTAAGCATGTTTTGTGAAGAAAAGCTAGAATTTATCCTATATACACAAAACCCACTGCAACTCTACTCCAAATCTTTGGCTACAGAAACCAAAACCAGAATTAGGTTCTTATGCTCTTAGAGATATTAAAGAAAACCCCCAAAAAATCAAAACCAGAAACCCAAAATGCTCAGAAACAACTGCCAGGAATTTTGCCTTTGTTTGTTTGATGGTGGTCTGTGCCTAATAGACAAAGCATCTTCCTAAGTGATTCAATTAAACCAAGACCAATCAAAGAACCAAAATCCATCCATCTCTCTCCCCATCCTCATGTACAGGAAAACTTTGATCTGTCATGTTGGCTATAAAACCAAAAAAACACCAGACCAAAACATTCCTATCACTCCACTGCATTACTCAGACACTGCTAGTAAAACTCCATTCAAGTAATCAGTTACCATTTATTGGTTCAGTTATCTCCTGGTCTCTGCAATCAAATAAGAAACTAAAATAATGCACCTCACGAGCAGCAGTATAAACACAGTTAGGCAAGGGCTGTGCTATTTGATGGTCAAGTAAAATAGCATTTGAAGTCAAGTGTCAGTCAAAACTCTGCCTTATTGTGTTGCCACTACAGAGGTTTGTGCTCACCATTACACTGAAATACAACCAGATTTCCTCTGGAATTTCTGCTCATTTACACCAGAGTAAATCAGCAAAGGCTTTGGATCATAGGAATTAAGTTCATTGGTGGCTGAGCTTAGTCACATCACAGAGGGATACCTATGCAGTGTTTAATCAGAGAGAGCTTAGCTCTTTATTTATGTATAAATTCTAGATCTTCTATGATACAATTTTCTCTTCTACCAGTGAATCGTGGCTTAAAGTTTGCTTAATTCTACCACAGCATGTATCTCATGTAATGGTCTCCCCTGCAGACAAAATTTCTACCCAAAGTACTAAGCTATTTCAGAAAGAAACCACTCTTATTTGCCTGAATTGGTCGGTGTGGTACTTAAATAGCCACATTCACCAACTGATTTCTCTAAATGCTTGTTTTCAAATGCTTTAAATTATTTTTTGGTTCTGTTAAAGTTAGAAAAAGTTTAGGTGAGTACAGAACTCTTAAGATTTAGAACAAACCGAAATCAATCACATATTCAAATTGGGAGCACGTAAAGCAACCAGGGTTTTAAAGTCTGGACCACCAATTTCTATTCTTAGAACTATGAGTAATACTTTAGTTAGGCACAGAGACATCTAAGTGAGAGGAAAAAAATAAAAGAAAGAAACAACCAAAGGGCAGAGGGACTATGTAAATCCTCAGATGGTTTTGACATTTAAGTGTATCAGTTTTCAGATAAGCCATGGACTTTGGATGACGGGACAGAAGGAGAGAACTCAGCAACAGAAGAGAAGAATTAGCAGTGCTTTAAGCAGCTCTGTTCCAGTCTGATGGAACTGTGTGTTTTTAAAGGCCACCTGGCATATCAGGCATATCCCTTTTCAGGCTGTACATGTTATAGGGCTGCAGACCTCAGACAGATCTCTGCAGTATTTAGCCATGTGGGGATGAAAGACTGAAGTGTCTCAAATCTCTCTCTTCTCCTCCACCATGACCCATGGAGCAGAACCCAGCTGAAGGTTAGATTTTTGTAAAAGGTCTGCTTGCTAGTGTCTAAAATCCTTCACTACATTTTACCCTAAATGATCTTTAAAACTCTCTGAGTTAGCCTCAGGCTCTGAGGCCATCAGGACATGTTTAAAGCATGCTATAGAAGCCCATGGATGCAGTTCACTGGTCACTGGAGCAAGACTTCCACCTGGATGGCACATCAGGTGAGAAGCAGTGGAACCTAAATCCTCCCTGTGGGACGAGACCCCTGCTGAGGCCTGGCCTCATGGAGCAGCTGTGTCCTGGTCACTGCTGTCCCCATGTATCTCTTGGCACTGTGGAGCACCACAGGCTGTGTCTGAGGACTTCCTGCAATTAGGATATTTAACAATGGGAATGTTTGGGCACAAACATTAATTACTTGGTCTCGCATCCCCTGGTCACAAACTGAAAGAGCTCAAGTGACCTTCAGACACTGCATAGCCATACCTGATGCCACAGTGAGAACTTCAGTTAAACAAGAGCCAGGTCTGATATTTCCAAAAGCAGGTCCCTGCACTCTGACCTTCCTCCTTGCACTGGGAAAATTTAATCTGTTGGGGAAAGAAATTCAATTTTATGGGGAAAAAGCTCTTACCCAACTTTCTTCTTACATCTTCTTACACACAGGCCTTTGAGCAAGCTGGTCTAGTGCAAGGTGTCTCTGCCCACAGCAGGGGAGTGGACTAGAGGATCTTTAAAGCTCCCTTCCAACCCAAGCCAGTCTGAGTCCCTCAGCATCCTTCAAGTCAGCTGTGCAAAATCAGACATGAGAAGAATTTATTGAGTTTGCTAATGACACTGACCTGGTTTCCCTTCTGACCTTTTCTTTATTTTCCAGTGACTGCCTTCCTTCATAGCTCTTAATGACATTTAGAACCAGATTTTTAATTAATGTGACTAAGAAGCAGATAGTCAATTAGGATTTTAACAAATACCTCATAGGCCAGGCATATCAGCTCTACTGATGAGGTAGGCATATAAATGCTTTTGAAAGTCAGTCAGACATCTATCTTCAGCTTAGAGCACCTAATGACCTTAAAAATAAACTAACCTTCAAGTTCTAGATATTCTAAAAAGTTTTTGTTTTTCGTTATGTATGTCATGCATACAGAGGGAATATTTCACAGTCTCTTTCAAGCAAGAATAGAAAACACTGAAAAAAATACACACCCCAATCCTTTGAGCCTCATAAACTTTCTAAGGAAATTAACTGTCCTGTAATCCTGCTGGTAGAAAATGAGTGTGAGTTGCAAGCCGTATTCCAAAGCACAGTAGCAAGAATAATTGGCTTCCCCCTTCATCCCAAAGTCCTTGACCTTTTGCTCCTCATTAGAGACATAAAACATGGGGAAAACAGTTACATTTGTCATATTTCTTGTAAAATTATACAAGTAGAAATTGAAACAGTTTGGAGTCAATAAAGTGAATTTGAAAAGCTGCCTGTAGGAAATTGCTAAGAATAGAATTCCTCAAATCCCCTTGAAGTGATTTTAGCAGTAGTTATGCCACGTGCACTTGTATGATGCACTTCAAAGTATTAAAACTTTAACAGAGTGAAATTATAAACAAAGCTGTAAAATTTAAAGATGCTAAGACATCTGCTATTGTTCTGGTATTTAAACCACAGATCCTGGAGAAATAAAAGAAGTCATATCAATACCTGAATTTAGACACTTTTTGATCCCTACTTTTCTCCATTTAATTAATCACTTGCATTAAAAGGTCTCATTAAGAGAACAGCAGAATTGAAACATACTGTAAACCACACATTGTTGCTCCTTCTGACTTTAGTGGTATATTTAACTGAAACCCCATGAAGCAGAATATCATACCAGGTAGGTTCTGCTGCTATTGACAAAAGTTTTTAAGTTGCTGCTAAGACAAAACAATTGCCTCAACTTCAGGCCCTAGGATTTAAGTAAATTACTTTAGGCAATATCTAACAGCATATTTCAGGCACAAATATTAATGTGTACATTAATAGAGGCACTAATGTTGCCTCAGACAGAAGCATAAGAAAGCAATATTGATAAAAATAATTTAATTAATTAGGAAACATTAAAATAACTGATGTATCAGCACAGAAAAGTTGCGCTTCCAAAATTGCAGTAGAACATCTCTTGATGAGAATATTCATGCTGTGAATCAACATGGAAAGAAACACAGTAGTTGCTGTAAAGGAGGAGGAGAGAGAGCTCCAGTCAAGGGTATAAGATTAATAGCCACTTCAATCCACCACTCCTAAGTAATTTGCAATAGTCAGTCAGCTCCTATGTCTTCAGAAGTTAAAGCAATAGGGCAAGCAAAAATAATTGAACCTGCGGGTTTTTTGCACGTTTACTACTTCTATATATAGAGTTGTTCTATACTGTGTGTGTATATATATATGTATATATAAAATAGATATAAATATATGTATAAATAACATATATAGTTTTCTAGAAATACCAGCTATACAAATCTAACTTTAATTGCAATGAAGGATAACACAGAGATACCCAGCAGGGTATGTGGGACACAAATAACACACCCTGCTAGGTATCAGTATGTTAATGAAAAGATGAATTATAAGCAGTGCCACCTCACGCAAAGTATCATATTTAGGAGCCCCACAGAAAAGACCTGAGCCCAGTTTTGACCTGTATACGATGTTTAGCATCAAGGTATTCAAACTTATTTTTCTTTCATTCTTTTTAGATATTATCTATGTGTTGCTCTATGATTTCTGTATTCTTGTGTCATGTTTCTTCTTAACATGTACTATTTCTCTCCCTTGCCCACTGACATAAGTAAAATAACTCATATAAGCAATTAGATGCAAATTTTTTTCTTTAAAAATCTGACATATTTGAAATTTCATAAGTAAATTGCAGTAATATTCCCTATATTATAATGCATAATTAGAAGACACATTTGCTAATTATGATTGAGGCATAAAATCTGAGAAACAGAAATTACATAATTCCATTGTAAATTGTTCTCTGATTCATACATAAAGCAATCTATTTATTTACAACAACAAAAACAAAAGTTTAATCCTTATAGTCAAAATCTAGCTTGTGAAGACTTGCTTCCATTTCTCAGGGGAGCAAACAGAAACTAACAGAAAGGTCTATTAAAGTTCTTTGCAAAAATGTTTGTTGAACAAACTTTGATATCCAGATACATAACTAGTTTTTTAAATCTGCAAGATTTAAAATAAATCTTTCCAGAATACCTCCTGACATTTCGAAATTTATTTATTTTATTTATGCCCTACCAACATGCTTATTAAACAACTTCTTTATTTAATTATTATGAAACAGGGACTTTGCACATCAAGGGTTAATTGAGAGTTTCGTGTGTTTTTTCAATATCCCACATTGAAATACATTGACAAAGCTGTCTTGTGCAGACATTTTCAAATATCAGTTTACAAATCTCTGTTTCCCAAGGAAGAAGTGTCCTCAGGAGCTGCTGTGGTGTGGCCAGGGCTCCAGGCTCCTGGAGACTGTGGTTACAGACCTCCAGCGTGGCCACATTCTTCTTGTCTAGCCTTGTAACTTTTTTGCCAGGTACTCTGTACATTAAGTTGCTTCATTTCAATTGCCCTGAGGGTTTCTTCCTCACTAACTAATGGGGAGCTTGATGCATCATTACTTTAATATCCAACAATGTGATAAAGCTGTAGGATTCTCCAGTAAAAAAATTACTGGTTCTGCTCTTATAAATTAGTTCTCTAAATATTCAGCTGTACATCAGCAAGGCCTTTGTATTTAGAATGATATTTAGGAGAAACATTTTACTTGACTAATTTCTATAAAACAAAGGATAATTTCGAACAGTAAACCTGCACAGACAAAAAAAAATATGGACACGGGCTGAAGGTATGAACTTGCTTCACAGAAAAAACACAGAACAGTGCATATTCAAAAATGTCAAGAACAGGTTTGTTTTTTTTTAATAGCCAAATTAAACTGAAACAACACAGGAGACCTTTGGGGGCTACAGTGATTATAGCTTACCAAACCTAGGGTTGTTTGTAGATGAAGAGGTTGTGTCTTGCTGTTCATTTTGTAAGACCCTGATCTGAAGCCTCAGAATGGCTTAGGAATCATCTCCCAGTCACCTAAACAGAGCTGAGGCAGTTCAGAGAAAAACTGCCAGGCTGTAGACAAACCTCATTCTGTCTACATTCCTACTGACTCCGTTCCCAAACTTGCATTTCTCTGTATTTTGCATATTCTTTGTTTGAAGTTTTTAATTACCACATTCAGGTTTTCCTCCCACAGCCATCTTAGTGGGGAGAGACCATCTTAAAATATGTTTTACTGGTAGTCTTATTCTCTTTGATGCTCTATGTTGGGATAACAGTTTAGGTATCTCCTGTTAACGTAAGCTATCTACCATACACCTTCATCTTTTTGAATTCCTGCTAGCATCCTCCAGCAGTTTCCTTACTGACTCCTGTGCATCTCTGCCTATGACCTTCTGTCTAAAGCTTAAAGATTAAGAGCTCCCAAATGCTTTTACAGACAACTAATGGGGTTTAGAACAGTCATTTCTGTTGCCAAATCCCATCACTGATCTAGAGCTGAATATCAGGAGGTCATGGCACTGACACCTTAAACAAACCCTGTTTTTTTTCACATTAAGTCCAACAAGATTCTGCATGTACAGTGCATCCAACAACACAAACAGTACATTATTCCTACTGCCTTTTTCTTGGCAAAAAGGGTGATGCTTCTCATATGAAATTAACACTGCCTCCCAAAAATACTTGGTTTATAATATATTTGATTTCTTCCAAAAAACTTGACTCCTTATCTATGACTGGGAAAGAAAAAATAGTCATTTAATAGTGGAAAGGAATAATTATCAAGTACATTAATAACATATTGATAATCTACCTCTTCAGGCCACACGTTCAGAGTGTAGCCCTCCTATGTTTTGTGGTTCAGTGGTTGGAAATCCTGGCTTTATATTTCATCTGCCACAGCTCCCTGGAGAAGTCAGCTGCCTTCTAAACTCCCTTTTCCACAGTGTATCAGGATCTGTGCAAGGACAAAAACATGGGTTACTATTTCAGCAATTGTACAGAAAAATTATGTTGCTATAAGGTCGTGTAAAGGGGCTGATCTGGTCCCAGGAAAATCAATAAAGTTTTGTTATTGACTTTGCTTGGAGCAGCATTGATCTCTAAAGGCAACAAATGCATTGAATTAGGTTAGTAAATTACTGTTCCCACGACCAAGTTAAAAGACAAATGAGTAGTTAAGTGAGAGTCTGGTTACAATATCACATCACAGGGCTTCCTGGTTATTTTCTTGTGGAATTCAGACAGCAGAATTTCAAAGAAAAATTTTCTCCAATCAGCACACATGGGAGTTTTATATATAAAGAAAATAATAATTTACAAATAGGAAGATTGTAAATCTGTCTCACACCAAAAGGAACTTAAAAATCAAAGTTAAAGGCATCCAGTAGAAGGCTGAATGAAGATCAGCTGATTTCTTGACTGAGAGTTTCACACAGTTCTGGCTAAATACATTAGAAAATACATTTTGTCAGGACTGAGTATTTAATTTAAATATGTTTTCAAAAATTCAGACTATATCTTGATTAATGAAGCTTTTCTTGATTAATGAACCATTGCAGTAAATCTCTGTGGGAGAATGCCGTGTTCAAACAAAGAAGCTTTTAATACAGAGTTTTAAAACTTTTCAAAGTGCATATTCACACAGGTCTTAAGACTTGCATGATCCATTTATATGCACAGATTAGAAACGATGGCATTTCCTTTCTGCAGGGGACTCGTGTGTCTGCTCCCAGTGATTACATGGCACAGTCAGGCAGTTCTCAGAATGAAACACTCCACAGAAAAAGATGACCCAAAATGCAATAGGTTATGTGGCACAGAAGACAGCCTATAAATATTTAAAGTGTTGAATACAAGAAAAAGCATATTTATTTTTATTTGCTGTCTTATTCCAAGGGCAGAAGCACCTTCATTGCTAAAGATACTGACTCTGCATTACTCAAATATACATAGATACATGAATAGATAATAATACATAGTAATACAAGGAAATGAAATTTTCCTGTGTTTATGAAATTCCTCTTACAGTGAAATCATTGGTAAACAAGCACTTGGCCAATAAGAGCTCTTCAGTGGATAAATTCTTAATGATGGAAACTACCTAACACTTTTAAATTTTGTNTTTTTTTTTTTTTTCAAAAAACCTACTTCAACTTGAGTGCTACAGAGAAGACAAGCCAGTGTAAAGTACTTACATTCCTAAACAAGCAGCCGGACTCAATGTAAAACTGACCTTTCTTATTCAAGAAGGTTTTTTGAAAATTCAACATGACACACATAAAATCTTTATTGTCAGCAGCCAAGCAGTTCAGAGCTAGTTCGGTAATCCCAGTGTGGGACCTAAAGTGCACACAGGAAGCTGGATTCAATTTTTCACTTAATTCCAGAAGTTACCCATTATCCTTCCTTACTAAGTAAAAGGGTTACTTTTCCTTGGCAAGCTCCTTGGTATGCAGAGCTAAAATTGGGTCTCAGTCACAAAAGACCTGTCAGTAGACATTAAATTATCTAATTACTACTGAACATGTTATTGAACAAGTCATATTTAAAGTAGGAATGACACAAATCAAAATCCATTCTTAAAATAGCCCTAAGTGATACACATCCACCAATACAGCTTCAGCATTCTGCTACTGTCTTTTCCACACAGTGTCCAGTGTGAGCCATCACTGAGACTTGGGAAATGATACTTTCTCAATACTTTTGGCTTAATAGATGTGGTGAGAAGAAATGCAAGGAAAATAAAGCCATCCAATCAAGATTCTAGTTTTTAAAAGACAACAATTTCAGCCCACGGGGGTTTTATTCATCAATAACAATTGCAGTGAGACCCAACACAGAAAGTAGATCTTTAATATCAATAACACAAAATGCTACCTTGCTAATGAAGACATACGAGTTTATTGATTAGTTGTGCATGAATGTTTATGTTGGTTTTGCTTCTAATTGCTCATATGTGGATGAACTCTTCAATTTTACTGCATCTGCTAGCAAGGACTTGTAGGAAGGGTAGTAAGGGGTTTATTACAGCCTGTCTCCCCCCTCCCATCCTTCTCACAGCCCACATTTCCCCCAGCTAGGTTCTGCTGTGCTCGGTGTATACTAGGCACAGGCAGAGTAAAGTAGGATCATGTTCAGTCTGTGGAAATCCAGCTCAGCTTAATTATGTGTGGCTTTAGGAAACACTGACCAGACTCTGCTGCCACTCTCCTGCCAGGGACCTGGGCTGCAGGACCCACAGACACCAACACAGCCACAGGCACCAGCAAGGTGCCAAGGGAATGCAAACCCATCAAATCATACAGAGGTCCTCAAAAGCTTCCCATCAGGACAGCCCCTTGAAGGATATGAGCCACAGACATCTGCCTTGTTATGGCCAAACCACCTGCCCCAAAAGCCTGCAGCTTAAAAGTGCTCACAGCAACTTCTCAGAGAGCAAGCTGCACAGTCCTAGGCTCTTGGAATAGGGAGGAATGCATAACTATGAATGAAATGAGGTTTAATATACACATTACTTCTAAAACTGCTTTGATTTTTCTTTCTTCTTGCTTGGTTTCTTATATTGATGTGGTCCAGATGCAAAGTTCACAGCCTGATCCAGCTCTAAAACCTATGAAGTTTCAGAGGTGTGCAGATTCAGCATTTGGTTTTGTCTGACTTCTAGTAGAAAATATCAGGAGAGATTTTCTTTGATTAAGACCAGCTGCTTCTGCTATGACTGTCAATGACAAATTAAGATTTTTGTACCTTTAGAGATGGAAAATCTTATAAAACTCACAAGTTTATTATTAACATTTTTCTTACTGAGATCTGCAGAGGAAAGGGAGAGATAACAGCTTTTAATTATAGTATGTTTTCTTGCTTGTTGGACACATGTAATTTTACTGCCTGTGGGCTATCTGGGAACCAACAAGGGAGAATACCCTACATTCCTAACCAAAATCAAAAAAAATCTAGAGCTCAGTGCAAAACTGCATGTACAAAACATACAGGGTTTTTCAGCATGTAAGCAGAGTTTTTTCTTCCTTTATTTAAAAGCATGTGCCCTTCTCCACAAGGATGCACAGAAGTAGGCCAGGAAAATATGGCCTGCTCATTGCTCCTGCCTACATCAGGACATTTCAGCCTTTTCCAGATTACTCCAAAGATCTCTCAGGTTGCCAGTCAAACAGAATATAAGTACCAGGGACATGGAAGTACAGAGATTTCCATAGGCCATTTCAGTTCTTACCTTACTTAGCAGAGCAGGACATACTACATTTTTGTCACTGCCTTCCCATAATTGTCTCATTTTTTATTCAGATCACTTAGAAACTTAACAGGATCTTCAAAGTACACCTTGGAGTACTGGAGTGCTTTTTCCCAAAGTATCAACTAATCTACCAATTTCATAAGTCAATGATAAGTCAAAGTCATTCAATTTTCAATGAAAAAATAAAATAAAAAAAAGAAATGTATCCAGAAAATAAGACAGAACATGATGAAAATCCCATTAGTACTGTGGCAATTAAGCACTGATAATTGCCATAAAGAAAATAGTTATTTAGCCAATTTTGCTTTGATTCCATACCTGTCAGGACTCTGATTCTCTGGCTTTTTTGAGAGAGTATCACAAGAGACCAGAATTCATTGATTACAGGATAAATTACACCTTTTCCTTTGTTATACACAAGGCATGATACCTGCAGAAAGTATTTGCCAATCTTAAATCTAATCTGATTTTGACATAACATTCTGTTTGGTCATTAGTTTTGGTGTGTTTCAAGAAGTTGCCATTAAGATGAACACACTAAAATTTCCATGAATTTTCTCCCTTTTCACATTCCAAAGACAGGCATCAAATTAGTATTTTTCAATTTGTTTGATTGGACCATCTATACTTCATGCTGAGTCTGGACAATAACTGCTAGCAGTTCTGAGGCTATTTCATCCACATCTAGGATCAATCATTGCACATCTATGGGAATAAATGGCCTTGTACACTAAGAGGAATTATTTATTTTTATATCCTTCAAAATCCCACTATATATTTAGTTATCTCTTACAAATCTGACCCAGAAACTAAATCAGAACTGTTAGGACAGTGAGGATTGCTCTCCTGCTTGAAACTCAGAGATACAAGCCAAGGGTGAAACCACGATAAATAATATTGTGGACAGCTCCATTTTAATGTTTCACTAGTGAAACTGGTAGACAATCTTCTTGATTAAAGCAAATTTTAGAGAGAAATCAAAGCAGAAGTGGTGTTGTTTTCTGAAATATTTAAATGAATATAGGCAGAATAACTTTTGCATGTATTATACAGCTTCAATGCTAGATGTATTTGACAAGGATGGAGGTTTAGTGGGACTCTTCTGTCCATGTCTGCCTTGGTGCCTGCCTAAATAAAATGTCTCTGAATATCATTTATAAAGAAGTAGCTGTCAGCCCTAATTTCCACATCAGTTATTCTACTAACACAAAGTGTTTACATCAATAATTATCTCCTTTATATTACATGCTATCAGAATCCATAACTACTTATTTCAAACATGTCAATAATATATTAACCAAAAGCTGTGAGTGTTCCCCCAGGAATACAGTGCAAGCCCTCCATTAGTTGGCCACATTTGTGCAGTTAGCTCTATAGAAGCTACTTTGAATATCCACAGAGTTTATTAGAAAATGCTTACCTGTCCATGCTACTCCAATCTAAATGTGGAGAAGCCAGGGTCATTTTCTCTGGACAGTAAATATTTGGTCAAAAACTGATTTTCATTCCAGAAGAGAGCAATTAAAAAAAAAAAAACCCTAAAAAATAAAACTTGCTTTATGAAGTCATATGCTATTATAAATACTATTATAATAAAAAAAAAAAAAAAAAAAAAAAGTAACCCAAAATCTTCAAAAAAATGTTTGAACTACTTTTCTCATGAAATTTCTTTGATATACCTATGGATCAAACACCCAATCTGGTCTCCTTAATAAAAAAGAGTTTTCAAGTAAAAAATTGACAGGTCCTACCAACTAAGGTCTTTACAAAAATCCCCAAAGAAATACAGATATTGACCAAAAATCTAATTCATTGACTTGTTCAATGTGATGAATAAAAACTGTCATTTCCTACATGGCTCCCCCTAGTAAGGAAAGCCATCTCCTTTTATTCAGTCCCTCAGAAACCTTGACATGTAAAACTCCACAGGGACTGGCTTTACAAACCTGGCATCTCTTTCCTTTTAAAGTATTTCATATACTTGTAAATATGTATGTATATATGAAATCATAAAAAATGTATGTCCTACAGATATAGCCTAGAAGATGCCACGATAATTAGCAGATAAACTATAAGGTCATTAGTACAGCAAGATTGGATATGCTAGGAAAATATGGCCAGCTCATTGCCATATTTTAACAAAATAAGAAAAAAAAAGTTAGCAGTAACTCATCATTCAATGCAGAGGATATTTTGCACATTTTTGGGCCTTGCAAAAAAGTGTGAAACTTTTATCCCTGCCTTATAGAGGCCTTCACTATGTTTACAATACACATATTTATCATCAGTTACATTTCAGATATCAGTCATATTTCAAGATCAAAAGATTTACCTTTGCAGTAGAAAATACATCTAAATGAGAATTAGCAGCTAGAAAATACAAGAAACTCTGATCTCCTTTCTTTTAAAGATGTCAGAAATTAAATATTTGTACTGATATCAATGGGGCATTAAATCTGTAACTAATTCCATATATGTGAAAGTTGTAAGGATTAAAAGTGTAGAAGAATGCTGTACAATAAATCAAAAACAGAGCAAATTCTGCAAGGTTGCTGAAGTGAAATGCTCCAGGCAATCAGGATATGAAAAATTAAATCAATTTATGGTAGGAAAAACCATACTTATCCTCTAAGTATTAATTACCTCTACTGCAGTAGCACCTGGATGATTCAATCCCTTTATTCATGCAACTATACACACATAAAGAAAAGGAAAGTTCTAGACCCAAAGGTCTACACCTTTTGGCTTAGTATTCAAGTACTCAAAAGACTGAGTCAACCCTCAGTTTACTGGGCACATGGTCACAGAGGAGAGTGATTTGTATACATCAGTTTCTAACTAAAGCTCTGTACAAGTGGGCTCAAATCTAGGGTTATTTCAGCTAGATCAGGTTGGATCTATTTTGCTTAATGAAAGTGAGAAAACTTTATATAGATAATTGCTGCAAGAAGATTACAGCTGTTAGTATGGTTTACAACTTTTACTTATATTTAGCTCCTCAAAGTGACTATCATGATGAAATAAAGTACCAGAGAAAATGGTCCAGTGGTTAATTTCTCTCCTGTTAAATCTTTTTTTCTCCGAGCAGCAGAATTAGGTTTGATACCCACTGGCCCTCATGTGACCTTTGCTGGCAAAATTAAGTGATAAATTAGGTTTCTTCCATCTAGCTGTTGTTTACAGATTTATCTTGCTCTGGAACAGACCTTCAGCAGTGGAGACTCCATGCCAGTGGAGGTGTATGAAAATCAAGAGACAGATTGCTATAGACAGCAGATCACGTATGTTGCTCACCAGCCAAGTGGTAAAAAATACAGATTTCAAGTTCCATAAGAAAGCTGTGGTATCTTGGCACAGAGAGGTCAGCAGAGCACGCCTCTCCAAAAAAAAAAAAAAAGGCCAATGAATTTCTTGAGCTGTCTTCTGGCATGCTTCAGCCCCGTGAATCAAATAACTGAGGAAGGCTCATAAAAGTGAGTAAACAAACATAAAAGGGTGGCCCTGCATGCTATTGTATTTCAGAGCTGGCTCACTGCTCTTGTTAAAGTGCTGCTACAGACATATACAA
This sequence comes from Phainopepla nitens, assembly GCA_013400175.1. NCBI lineage: Eukaryota > Metazoa > Chordata > Aves > Passeriformes > Bombycillidae > Phainopepla > Phainopepla nitens. The sequence goes on along the minus strand of VXBQ01006095.1, from coordinate 401,345 downwards.
AGAATCATATGAATAATGCTGGAGCCATCTACCTACAGCACAGAAACGTGATCTTTTCTGTGCAAATGTGTCTGAAATTTGTTAGAACTGGAAAAAAGATTATGCTTGCCTAAAAAGGCCATGATCTCATGCTCAGTGCCTTTTTTTGATACAGGGCTGGGAGGTGAAAAAAGCCCAAAAATTTATTCAGCCCTTGCTGGCTTAATAACTTTAACATACTATTTCTGATGAAGATGAAAAATCAGACTTGTAAAAACTGATCATAAAAAAGAAAAAAGAGGCTTTAACTAACAAAGAAGGAAAGGAAACTATGGGAGGCAGTTTAATGCTTCAACATCGGGTAACAATACAAAAGTCTGAAGTCTTTAACTCATTAATTTGAAAGGATTTGGCTCCAACTCTTTATTTTGGCTTTTCATTTTTGTTTGTTTGTTTTTCCCTCCCAAAGGAAATCTGGACTGTAGATGATTACTTTGAAAACAAAGCAGTACAAAACTGTGGCAGAGAGACTCTTCAAAAGAGACAATTTGAGGAGTATAACATGCTTTAAATTAACACTCAGTTGCAACAGTGACGGGCCTCAGGGTTTGGTGACACAGCCACACATTAATTACTTGCTAACGGAATGGGATTGTCTGCAATACAACACAAGGATAAATATTAGGATAAGTAGTTTCAAGAGGCTAGGCTAAAAGAAAGCCTTTTTTGAAAACATTAAGAAATCTGGGGAGGTTAAATACAAAGTTGAAACTAATACACATACACAAAATACCCTTTTCTAATTAGCGTGAACCTCTGGCTAGGGATCTGCTCACAGAAGAGCACTAGAGATAAGACAGCTGTTAATGTCCACAATTGAATAGCAGAGATTTTTAATCTATTAAGAAATGAAACACTACATTCAAAGTAGCAACATAAGTTGATTACTAATTTAGAGTACAAGAGCTGCTAAATTTTCCTAGAACTACAAACTGATTTCAAGTTCATCTCTGTGGGGATTGGACCTGAACTCATGAACCACTGCTGATCAAACGGGATCTTTACAGACCATGAACTCCCTGTTCAACCTTTTGTGGAAGTTTGATCATTTAGAAAATGTTCAATAAGATATGCTGTGAGCCAGAACTGTGTTACCTGGGAGAGCTCTCATGAGACACCTCACACAATCCTGCTGGAGCACTGCTAACCCCTTACACATTAGGGGCACACCTACAGAGCATTGGACTCTCCAGCACAAGAGTCATTTTGATTCAGCAGAAGCAGCAACAGGATTTCAAATTCACTCTATGACCCAGATGGAGAAATGAAACTATTTTCCCTTTAGCTACTGTCTCAACCTCTGACAAGCCATGGCTTAATTATGTTATCACCTTTGGTAATGTGCCTAGTCAAAACTGTCTTACACTATTGTGTGTTTTTAATAAACTCATTACAGTTACACAGGAGGAAAATAGATTTTTCTGTGATCAGGATCTCTGCTTTACAGCAGAATGGAAATCAGTCAGAATAGGGGTGCCAGAGGCCTGCCCCTATTCTACCTCCTGGAAATTCCTCAACTAGGAAAAAGCTCTTTCATTATTTAAAGTACAGTTGCTATTAAAATTTACATTTTAAATGTCACCTTTTATCTTAGTGTTCTAGTTGAATGTTTTGGGAGGCAGATAAAACAATGCACTCTCGTGTGGATTCAGAAGTGTAATTGAAGTTTGGGTTGGAGGGACAGGACCTATGCTGTTATCTGTGGCTTGAAAAACATATAAAATCACAGCTCAAGAAAAATCATGGTAGTTCCACATCATGTTGCAGCTGTTCTGTTTGCTGAGGCCATCACTCTTGTTCATTTTTGCTTTTTTTGCTGTCTAAGAGTGGACTAGCCCTAACTTGTACAAACCTCTATGCAATTCCAAATCTTGCTTTCTGTGAGACCGGGGTGGGGTGAAGTGGTGTTAAGCGAAGTTTGCCAGAGAATGGAAACATGAAACATTTCACACTCTTACTCATCCTAGAAGATTTCAAATACAAGAGAGAGGAGAAGTGGCAGGCACCAAAGAATTGAAAAGCATCCTCTTCAAGGCAGCAGCTGTTTGCTCTGAAGAATACAAGTGGCCACTCCCTGGAGTCACCAGGGAATGCCAAGGACAATTCTGGAAAAAACCAACCAAATAAATAAATAATTCCCAGCAAAATGGAAGTCTGCCTCCCAGAGGATATTTTCTTCTACCAAACCGAGAAGATGTTTAGGAATATGGACAAAAATAAACATTCCCTTTCTGTGGAGGTGGAGTGCTCTGACTTCGATGGATTTTTAGAATTAGTTCAAGGAAAAATTAGTAGTGTTCCAAACACTCCAGGTGACCTGTGCCAAATGGAGCAGCTGGCATTAATAGAGTAAATTAGATGATTATATTAAAGATGAATGGCATAACTTTACAGAAATAAATATCTAACACTGTTTAGAATTCAAATCAGCTCCAGTAGGAGCAGTCCTAATGGATACAAATGGACATAAAGTGTAGGAATGAAAATCAGACTCTCTATTTACTTTCCCACCATGACCAGGATTCAGATTTTGTGAATGTATAACAAAATCTGATGTGATTTTTTTTTTTTTTTAGGTTTTGCAAAAAGAAGTCCTCATGACTGTGGCATTTTAAGCACCTACCAACATCTTGTCCCCTGGGAAAGATTGTACCACAATCAGAACAAAGGTATAGTTTGATCTTACTGGAAACCAGTATTCCTCCTATAAAAAGACCTTGATGCTTTGCTCTGTGGTGAAATGAAAGCAAAATGCTGGGGGCTTGGGAAGTGGAAAGGTGAACAGACTTTCTCAGAATTGGAAATATCCCAGTGCTTGCAATATTTGGCCTAGATAGGGTTTCTTTTTCTGAAGTAAAAACCCAAAGCTGCCTCTTCACATCCCTGTGAGAATGTCTCAACCTGTGCTACTGGCCATTCTGAGAACTAATCACTCTCCTGCTCTAGAGACTCTCTAAACTTGGCCCAGTGTTTTTCTACAAAATATTCAAATCTTAATGTGGAGGGGCGGGGGCAAAAGCTTCCCGGGAAATGCTTCAGCAAGTTCTAGTTGTGGGTCTGCAGCCTTTCTGCAATGGATTATTTGTGTTGGCAGTAATAGGATTACCTGCATCATTAAAGGTTGCAGGAGCTCTCCCTTGGCAGGTGCAGCAAATGAAGAGAATGATTTTCAGACTATTTGGTTCATAACAGAAGGGCTTAATTATAGCTGCAATGAGGCTGAGCTGCACAGATCACAGTGAGCAACATCAGCTCCAAAAAACATAACGTGCTACATCTGAGGGGTGCTGGGAGCAGCACTGTGGGATAATGATGCATGGAAGCAGCTTTCTCAGGTTCTGAAAAGGAGAGAGAAGGCAGCATCACATGATTTCCTTCCCCTTCTAAGGACTAGGGAAAGAAAGCATTCTAATGTGTTTTCAATGCATCACACAGTGCAGACAAACCAAGGCAGTTTCACATGGGCTCTCACTTCTGCTGAGCACTGCTGCAGCATTCAGTTGAAAACCATGCAAAGCCTCAGGACACTGAAGAACCAAAGCCAAAACCAGGAGATCTGGCTCACTGTTATGGAAGAGGCTGTGGGAAAGAAAAATAATCAATTCCTAGCTAATGGAAGGCATTGCTTTTAACTTGTTCTCAATCCTGGGGATTCAATTTGGGGTGAATTACCCTTCTAACCTTCTCAGTCTGAAGAACTCTTTCTTTTTTTTATCAGTGCACAAAATGTGCCACTTAACTAAGTCTATTTAATATCCCGATTCTAAAAAGCCTTCCTCTTACAATGAGTCCTATTAAAACCAGTAGTTATTCAATCAAGTGAATATGATGACCCAAAGAACTATGGCTGGTCCAAGATCTAAAAGGAAAAATTTTGCCTAAAGCTCCTGACTATCAGAGATTGATCTTTTTTTAAGACAGCAGTTGTACTTAGACAACTGGCCAAAGGCCAAACTAATAAATCTAGTCTTGAACATACATATATATATATACACACATATTTTTCAGGCTGTTTATTCAGGCATTCATTATATTTGAATCAATGCCAGCATCAACATGGAGCAGTAACTAAGGACATGATCCTGCACAGATCTGAGGATACTTATAAATTTTGTGAAGTCCATCTGAACAGAAGAAATGGGGATTAACTGTACTGAATACAAGTCTGGATTTGTACTTACAGAACTAGGTCAGGCTGCCACACAAATCCATCAGAAGAGGAGTAAGCCTTGTACAGAACTCTAAGGTAGAATTCTCTATTATTTCAGGTACTTTTGTCTACAGAAGAGCTTACTCACGGGCTAATGCTGAAGCATCCAAGCAGCCTGGTGAGGTGGTGATAAGAAATACAGTGGGGAAGACTCATTTCCTCATAGAGCGCCCAAGACATCTGCAGAGCTGATGTGTTGCAAGCCCCTGAGTCCAGACTATCCCTCATTGATTACTCTGAACAACTCACACATAATAACGGGTCTGAGCCTTGCACTTCCCTTCTGCTCTCCTTCCTCACGTGCATTTGTACCAGTGAATGTCTTTCACAGGGAATTTGCCTGCAGCAGAATCCATGGAACACAACACTGTGCAGATGCATACTGCCTTTTTTGTTACAGATCCCCTCTTTGTGCACACACTTGAAGACGTGCCATGGAGTTATTCCTTTGTGCACAGTTAAGTGCAAGAACAGTATTTCCTGCGCTGTCCCTGCCAAGGAAGCACACATGCAAAGCTGTCAACAGGACAGGCAACAACAACTCTGTATGAATTAAAGGAAATGTTAGAGATGTCTTATAAAAGCTACTAGCAACTATTAATGATGTACTTAGGGCAGCCCTGTGGCCCAAGGTACTTTGCAGAACACTTTGCATGAAGTGAGTGTGAAGCTTTAAAGCCTGTGCTTTAAATACTTTGATATTGGGATTCCAAGGCAGCAGCGTCCATCTAGCTCAAAGCGACCACCACAAAATCATTCCGGACCATACCTTCTTAACCAGATTCTCTTGCTGAGAGAAGTATTGAGCAAGATTAGACTCCCTTTCAAATTTTTTCAGTGATTCTTGCATTTCAGGAGTAGATTTTTCTATCAGGTCCTATTCCAACCCAGATGACAGTCTTACTTCAGTTAAAAACACCCTGATACTTTTAACAAATAAAAATAGTCTGAATCAAAAGATCTTGGAATCAGAACTCTAATTTAATTTTTGTGGATTGGGTGATTAGAGGAAATTATTCAGCATAAGATACACTGGATTAAAAGCAAAACAAGGTTACTAAAAATTACTTCTATTTTTCACTTTATTCCATGCCCCATCTGCTTCTGATGACTTCATTTCTGCCTCTCAAGATCTGGAGAGATCAGTATTTATTAAAAGAATCTACACCAGTTCAAGATCCTAAGACCTAATGCTATGGTATAAAAATATAGACAAATTGAATTCACATTGGTAATGGCAATTACACAACTGAATTGTTGTATATTTATAGAAGCAGGCTCCAGAAAGTCCCAGCTGCAGCAATACTGACAGCAGCCAAGATGGCCTTTATAAGAAACTGGGAGCTGTTGCCTTTTTCTTGTTGGTTCCAAGTCTGCCAGCCCTGTCCTGGGGGTACAGCAGCCACCTGCTGCCAAAGGATTCTGAGGAAGAGCACACAATCCTAGGTAAATGAGAAAAAATTTATGCGACCCCATTTTTAGCTTTACTGCTTATGGTACAGATTACTCTCCAAAGTAAAATGTCATAAGAGAGACAGTAATTGATGCACTGTATTTCAGGGTCCTTCCACAGTGTCCATGCTAGCTGCTTCTAGAAAAGGAAGATGGATCATTCAACCCTTCTCTTTCATGTCCTTTTCTACAAATCCATTTAAACTGGGGTCAGGGTGGGATAGTCTAATCCAAGTATGGACTTTATGCCTTGCATATCAAGAGTACCCTTCATTTTTGGATAATGCAAAAATTTTGGCTGTTCCCTCCATGAGGGGGAAGCTGGCATTTTATCCTTAGGGACTTTGTATCTCATTTCAGAGAATATACCTGCTTTACAGCCTCTCACTGAGTCCTGTTCAGATACTCTGTTTACTGACTTCCTTAACCTAGAATACTGAAAACACACAAATCTCCTTTGGGAATGGATTAATACTTTTTCTATTTTCTCATGTTTTTCACCTCCACCTGAGTCCATTTATCCATGCTAAGCCACAGCACATTCAGAATGGGCTATTTCTAGCAGTGCTGCTGTTACAGCACTCACAGTGCAGAAATATCATAAACCACGTCTGCACCATGACACTGGGGTCGCTGCACAACCAACTTGTTCAGAAGGAAACCCAAATCATAATGGGGAATTAACAAACTCTTACAGGTTTACAGAATTATTAGACTCTCACAGGTTTACAAAATTATTAGACCTGGACAAGATATGCAGCTGGTTACTCTGGATTCTTCTATTAGCTTTCCAAGAAGACAGAACAAAAGGATGGCAAACTTGCATTTAACACACTGTAGGCATGCAGCACAACACAGAAGCTGTATTTAACACCCTGTAAACCTCACTCCAGAGCCCTGCCTTTAAGAAAGAAGTGGGAAAAAGTAAAAGGAGAAAGTACCCTTTGGCTTTTGAAGCATGTTCTCTTCCTTACACAATAACTGTGACTGATTCATGCATCACAATAGTATATCTTGGCAGCTCAAAGCTTGGCTTAAGCCTTGTTTAACTTTTTAATAACATACTTAATATTAGCATCCAGGTGTAAGCAACAGCAAATAGAAGCTAGCATAGTATTTCTGCTCCCGCATGCATTTTAGGGATTCCTGAGATCAGCACTGTATTGTTCCTGGACGAAATAGCCAAGCTCAATAGCACTAGGTTTGATTGTTCTCATGAATTCTGCTCTTTTTAATCTTCTTCAGTGCTCTCACCTTCCATTTAATAAATCATTTTAGGCAGGCTCAGCCTTCATTCTCACGTAAACTTTATGGAGCGACACATAAAGCAGGCAAAATTTCAGGTTCAGCATGAGTTTTTCCTGAACTATGACTGGCTTTCAAATGAAAATGCCTTTACCATATCTAAAATATATTTTTTTCATGCTACAGTTCCAAAGCTTGTTCTTGCTCAGAGAGGAGCTAATGTGCCTCACCCTTTACCTTGTAACATCAGCAGATCCACCAGACCTCAGGTTCTGCTTGTGGAAGGAATGTGACAATATCTGCATCCCTGTTCAAAGGCAACTCCAGTGCTTCAATCAGATTAATGGATTCATAATTTCCTTTAAATAAGAATGTCCAGACAATTCTTGCCTAATTGAGAGACCTGCAGCTTCACATTTCAGTCACCTTTTCCAAACATCTCCACAATGACTCTGCCTGTTGCTCTCTTGGAAAGGAAATGCTCAAGATTAGTCTGGGCTCCCAGTTTTGTCATGGACATTGAACCATGGAGAGGTGACAGGTGGATGAGTATTTGCCCACTTCCTCATTTTATTAGGATGGTAGGTAGACATGTATTGAACTGGGAAAGAAAACAATTTTTTAATCCTGATCCTGTACATAGAGTGCGATTGCTGGGGACTTGGTCACTCTAGAGAATGTCACTGACCCTGAGGACAAATCAGCATTTTACCAACTGCATTGTAGGGTATTTCAAATAATTCAGTATTTTTAGGGAATGCGATTTTCAGTAGACTGAAAAAGACAGCAAACTGTATATTTTGCAAACACCAGAAAACAAGGGGCTTATTCTTACTTACTTCAGAAAGAGGCACTAAAATAGACTAAGGTGAATATAAACTAGAATAATTTATCATGGCCATTCAGATGCAATTTCTATAAAGAAGAAAATACAAATAGCTGAACTTTAGGGTCATAAAATTGCCTTGAAATATCAATAACAATTAACATTTACATTCATCTCAGTACCTATTGGAATGCATGCTTCTTAAAGCCATAGTCAGAAGACAAACAAACAAACAAAAATCATCACTGTAAACAGCTATGAAATTTGAGGGCTTGCCTTCCTTCTAATCTAAGCTTAAGTAATGCTATATCTGTCATATTTCTGCTTCAGCCCTAACAAAGCACAAATAGACAATTAATTGTAGTCAAAAAAGGGGAGGGAAAAATTACTTTTAACTTTAGTCAAAAATATTGTATTTTAAAAATAGTATTTCCCATGCTTCCTTCATACAAAGACAACAGCACACAGTGAAGCAGGACAGAGCTCAGAGGAGTATTGTATTTAGTAACTGTCATGCAGGATACTTTATTTGTGTAAAACTGTATTTGTTTTCTAATTAAATCACAATTTTAATATCTTTGATGATTTCCATAGAGTTCATGTCTATCTCACTTCAATTCAACTTTCAGATTCTGAGGATAAACTCATTAATTCCAGAAAATATATTATGATATGCTCACCAAAAGCAAGCAAGAAGTGCCTATCATGATATCCATTAAGAAATAAATATTAACTTCTTAATAAGGAAAGGTTCTGGACAAGAAGAATGGACTGTTACTCTGCTTCTACCACAACCAGCACAGTGTGGGTATTAATCAGCATGCTGGAAGTCCCAAATTGTTTTAGTTTGGATGTAGTTTGAATCTGGATCATGTTCATGTTCATTCCATTTTTCTCATGATACAAAAAAGAAAACATTGTCCATCTGAGGAGACATTCAAGGTGTGATCCCAGGAAATGCACAAAACCTTGATGCACAAGTGTGGGTATAGGACTACAGAAAAGAATTTTAAGCCAAAATTTTAAAGGTACTAGCTTCAGTCATTCCTAACTGATCACCTAACACATTCTGAGGATAGAAGCCTTCAAACCATTCCTTCATTTTCTCATCTGCAAAATGATAAAAATATTTACTTATCCATTACAGTCTAACTGCCTTAAAACTGCAGGGTGCTGTGACAGTGTGACAACCTGGGCATATAAGAATATAAGATTATTCATAGGTTTGACTGTAGGCTCTGTCTCAGGGAAACCAGCTGGCCTTTTGTGTAGAATGAATACTAATGAGACAGTAACTGACATCACACAAAGGCACAAGTTTTACCCCAAAGACCATGAAACTGAACCATGATTTGCTGTATCACCACCCTACAAATGCCAGGCAGGGACTTGGGCTTCTCTTTAGCAACCAGAGTTTGAAGCTGACCTGAAGTTAGGAAAGACAGAGTCTTGTGTAGTGTGAGAAGTCAGGGGCTAAGAATACTCTGCATTTACCACTCTGTGTATGGGCAAAACCCCATCAAATTGTAACAAGAGAGAAATTACCTCTTGTCCCAGCCTCATGTGCCTTAGAAGCCCCATTCTCAAGGCTGTGGGAGCTGTCTAAGGTCTATTTATTTATTGGTCTCAAGTGTTGGATAATGCATAGCAATTTTATTCTGGCTTAGTACAGTTTGGGTAGGTTTTTTTTTAAATTCTCATACTGAGTCAAGGTGTAAAAAACTGGAATTCATTGGAAAGTGGAGCTGATGGGGCAAAGGTTTCACATTAGCAAGAAATTCCAAAAATATTTTCATCCACTCTGGCATAAAAAATGAAATTATTCAAAGATATTCCCAGGAATGCATTCTTGAATAGCAAATGATTCCTGAGAGCAAAGAAGGAATCCTCATTTGAGTACTTACATATGTAAGAAGGTCCACAACTAACTGGCTATAGAGGGAGCCTTGGTCTGCCCCTTTCACATTTAAATAATTTATAGTAACCCCAAAAGCTCTTCCCCCATAGCATGTTGGCCAAGGGACTCACCCGACATGTAAAGGTCAAAGGTAAATTCTTTCCACATTAAAAATGAAGATTTGGAGAAACATATTTCACAACATCACTTGGAAGAATATCTTCATTTATCAGACATTCTAGAATGGTCTTATTAGTTTTTACTAGATATTTCTCTCTTCTTTTGGACATTGAAAACTTTTTGTTTCAAATATTTCCTCCAACCAAACATGTCCCCATGAAAACTTGCAAGTTGGGGGTTGTTGTTGTTCTTGGTTTAGGTATATATTTGTATTTATTTATTACTGGTTTGTTTTTGGTTTTTTTACAGAAAAGCTAAAAACTCCCCTACATTAATTAATGTTCTTGAAACATATTTAATAGGAGTAATTTCTGTAATCCTTTTTTTTCACTTTTCTAGAAGTTATGCAATGTCCAAAGTTTAGGGAGGAATTCTTGTAGTCTTGAATGAGTATTCAGGCATGAACTCTATTATTCACAGAGTCTATACATTTGCTCTAGAGAGCAAGCCTGGAAACATTTCATTATAATACTGCACATGCAGTTCTGTGGTGGGAACATGATAACACAAAACTGGTAAACAGCCAAAAAAGCCAAGTCAAAAATTTAAAAATTATTAAGAGATGAGATCCACACTGTTGAGTCACACATTTTGCTTTCCCTCCTCCAGTTAGATCCCGTTGTGCACTGCTCCCTCACTTCCCCCTTAATCTAAGTCATTTAAAGTCCTCGGTACCAGAGAGCAGCAACTCTATCATTTTACCCTGGTAGCTGACCACATTCCTGAAATTTAGAGTACCAACTTTGTGAAGTCAACAGTACCTAAAAAAACTGAAGATACATGGTGAACAAGATTAATAAATTCAGAAGCTCACCCAATGGAGAACTTCCTCCTTTCTGCCTTTGCACTATGAAGTGGAAGAGTTCCAGAAAACTCAGGTTGTTAAGGGGATGGACATTATACAACAAATTCCCAGTGTTATTACCAACACTGAACCTGTCTTATGCCAGTGAAGGTTTACTCCTGAAGAAGCACGTGTGCCCTAGAGTGTTTTGTAAGGACAACCTCACCTCAAAATCCGAGCACTTACATTCTCAAGCTCTGTCCTTTGCTAACTTGGGTCCTTACCCAAAGACCACTGAGCTCTCAGGAAGTTTCAGCTGACTGACTTCAAAGGACCCTGGATCAGATCCTGGCGCATCAACAGCTTTTGAAAGGGAACTGAAAAAGTCTGTCTAATACCACCACATAAAATAAAAAAGAACAGAATAGGACAAAAAGGGGAGAAAGGTATTCCAGAGATACACAGCTGCTCTTTAAATATCTGATAGACTAGAAAACATGTGAGGGATGGATAACATATACTTTCAGAAAAGTTTCCAGTGACAAGCACAATGCCATTTAGTTTTATCTCCCTGTCAACTGCAGACTCGCATGTACCCTCAGAAAATGTTACCCTGTTTCAATAATTTTTTGAAGAAAATAAGATTAATTGGGAAATCTATATCCAATATCCAACCAAACGGGATACAGTGGGTGTGACAACTGTCCTGACCCCTTCATTCTCAGAGACTTCTACAGTTTCTCTGTCTGCCAGAAGCCTTTTCCGTGGCAGCAGGGAGGTCACAGTGCTGCTCTCAACCCACAAGAACGGCCTGTATCTGGCCATTTAGACCAGAAAATTATCCCTTCAGTTCTCTCTGAACACTATTTCCCTCAGAAAAATCCACAATTATCTAAAACTTTACCAATACCCACCAAGAAGCGCTTCTGACATTCAATCTCTCTGCTGTCTCTGAGACAGCAAAGACAAAATGATCTGTGTTTCACCTAGGACAAAGATACAAGTTCAGGTTTTAATACACTCTGTGCTTTTCTGAGCCTCTTAAAGGCCCTTGGCATTACCAGCAAGGATTTACTGTGGTCGAGTAAACAGAGCAGCGAACACAGCACATGGGAGTGATTTAAACTGAGTCATTAGCACACGGCACGGGGCAGGGCTTCACTTGGATAGTTCACACATACCACACAAATTCTTTAAACAAATAAAGAGCTGTGCAGGGAGAGGAGGGGACCCACATTTTCCATGCTCTCCCTCTCTGGCTTGGAGGGCTGGCTTTTTTCCCCCACAATTGGATAGCCAGTCTATCAGAAGCTGTGCTCACGCTGCACACACTGAGGTGTCACACTGCACACGTTTCAGAAAGGTTTGGGCAATGCACGAGCAACTCCAGAACCCTAGTGTGGACCGAGAAACATAATGTGATGCATTTCTTAGTAGATGGAGTCACCTTTTCACTGGCAATCTAGTAACCCTTTGTGCCTATGAATTCTTCACAGAAACAGGTACTGTAGTGAGCAGAGTCCCGGGTAGAGGCTGGAAGCACAGACACCACGTTAGGCTGGAGAACACCTTTCCCTTTTTAAAAATTTAATGATGCGTTTTTGTGTTGCACAATGAAATGCAGCTCAAAAGAAGCATTTGTCGAAGCTCAAGATGACACACCAAGCCATTAATAAATCTGTGTCCGCACCTCTCTGCTGGTACATGGTACAAGGCAGGCTGCTGTGCTCTGATGCAAACAGCACTCACCTTACCTGTGACCTTACATTCAAGGACAGAAATGATACCAAAAGGAGAGGGGCAGTACTGAAAGAGGGTGACATACATGAAGGTGATTTTATACTCTTTAATAATAAGACAAGACATGACACTTGATTCAATCTAATTTGTCAGATTATTAATATGGTGTTAGTCTGCAACACATATCTAATATGGATTAAAATTAGCAGTACTTCACCTGTGTTTTTTACTCACAGCTTTCTTATAGATAGGTAAATAAAATTTCCTCTCTTTTGCTTTTAGGAAACCTGAGGCAAAGTTATTATGGATCAACTTTACTCATGAGAAAACACAAATATTTCTTCATTGAGTTCCCCAACAGCCCCACAGTGTCCAAGACCCAGTGATTTCAGTGGTCCTTTTGAAATATCAGATGTGCTATCCTGAAGTATTTAACTATTGTAAAAATTAAAGGTGATGGCTTCATTCAGATCTGTGTAAGAAACAGGATTAAAATCTAGGGACCTGAGAAGGCGAGGTGTGCCTAGAGAAACACAAGGCAAAGCTGATCTGAAGCAGTTTGGGGCTTTTGCTCATCTCCTTTTTCCTTAAAACCTCCACTGGGCAGGCAGCAACAAGCCCTCCCTAACAGCAGAAGATGACAACCCCACAAGGATTTGGGGCAGACTCAAAGGAATATCTAGAAATGTATATGTCACCCAGATCTGCAGCATGTAAGGGAATTGATTTACTGTCCCAGCAGCTCGTGGAGGAGGAAGAGTTGTTGCTCAGACAGGAACTGGAGCAGAAACAAGAGTGACTTCCTAACAACCCTACAGGAAACACACTATTTAAGCAGACTGCAGCATCACATTCCATTGCCAGGTTAATTTTACAGGAAGATTAGAAGTTTAGCAGCTCCCACAAGTGTTTGTAGCAGCAGCAGCCTACACCTTGTTCTCAGAGTTCTGTCCCAGCTGAAAGATGGATAAGGATAAAGGAGCTGAAGGAACTTTCCAAAGATGCAGGCTTTCAAAGCCTGCTGTCAAAAGCCTACCAGTGAAAATAAAGCGTTTTTCAAACACATGTGGAGTTGGAGCACAAGAGGAATAGAGGGATTTAGAGTTTGGCAGATATGGGGTAGAGAAGGAGAAATTAATGTATCTGAACAGATCTAATTCCTAATGGATTTTTAAAACTAGAATTCAGTCCACATTTCTTAACAGAATTATCCCCATCCTGCACAGATAATAAACAGATAGTAAGCAAATTTCCTTCAGTATTAAAAGAAGAGATATTACCATCAGCTTTCCATCCTACTCACCATTCCTACCCTCTGTATCTCCAGCCAGTGTCAGTGAGAAGACTTGTCCATTTTTAGAAAATATCACCTGAAAAATCTGGAGGGGAAGGAGTTGAGAACACAACAGGAAGAGAATGAAGAGCACAGTGGTATATTTAAAGACTTACTTGTGATCCCCTAGTGCCACCTTTGGTTGAAGCTCACCAAGTACGAACAAGCTTACAGTCATTCCCAGGGGAGAATGAAGTTTCTTTTGCTTTATGGCATTTGCAGGAAGACCGTTCTCCTTGATTCCTTAATCTTTTTTCAGGAGAAAATCAAACACTGAATTCTTCTGCTATAGTGACTAAACTGTATCTCTTATTCCCATGTTATTTCTGAAGTGCCCCCAGAATTGCTGCCTGGAAGAGGCTCACCTGACTTTTGTGACAGCATTTCCATGTAGCACAGGGAGAAGGTACATGCATGGAACCTGCTTAGGGAGCTTCACTCAGTAATGTCTGAAAAAGGAGAAGAAAGGCTCAAAAAACCCTTTGCTCTTTCAGTGACCAGACATGCCCTGTGGATTTTTGTGTGTTCTAATCCATCCTTACAGCCACAAGCCTTTTAGCCTGTTGGGAGGGATGTGTTAAAAGCAGAGGATTGGAGATGAGGATTATAAAACACATTCTGTGCCCTTGCAGCTGGGAGTGACCCTTGCTAAATCAGTGTAAAGAGCAGTGACCTCCAGTATGGCCAAGTGAAATGGTACTACTGTGTCCCTGTTGTGTCTCTGTCCATCTCCCCTGCCTGGGTGCTGCTCTGGGATCCCCACCCAGCGAGGTGACAGAACTACATTCACTGTCTGTGTTTTAGCCGTGGGGTTGGAGCTGTCTCAGCTGCCGGTCCCTGCTGACTCTCACAGGGCCAACCCTCAGAGCATGTAAAATGCTCTAGGAAAGTCAATGGAACCATTTTAGAAGAGTTTCAGCAATTTGCTGTTGCCAAGAATTAGGCCCAGGAGCATAACAAAGACAGTGGTTTAAACCCATTAATAAGCGTGCACTTCTACCACCTTGTGCTGTAGTGGCGACAGACTGAAAGCCATTTCAAACACACACGTAGGTGGTCTGCTCCAGGATGCAGAAAACAGAGAAGGAAGAGAACTGAAAAGTTAAATAGGTTGATATAGATGTACCTATAGATAGGACAAAGATGGTACGTAAAAACATATGCAGGTATGTGTGTGTGTATATTTATGCATACTTGCAAATGTATCATATGGATTCGTATAAATACAAATATATGTATACACATGCAAACACAAGACACAGAGGAGATGTATACTATTGTTTCAACAGGATATAAAAGGCTAAATTATAAAACAAGCCAACAGCTTTCTAGTACACAAAGTTATCCCTTGAAATATCAAGCAAAACAGTCATCAAGAAGCTCATGGACCTGCCAGCTGCTCTTTCAAAGCTTCAAGTGAACAATTGCTGCAAGAGGCCCTTTAGGCTTCCTTCCCTGCTGAGAATCAGACAAACCTCAGGTCTAGAAAGCTTCAGTAGTCAAAATGTTCTTCTGTAGTGGAAGTGTTGCACCACTGAAACAAATGGATTTACTTCACTGGTAGTACAACTGGGTATTTAGGAAGAACTCACTTTTGCAGGGTTATTATCCACCCTTTGTTGCCAGAAACCAATTTGTGGTTTTTTGCTAGAATAGTCATATTGCACCATAGGGTTTTCAGACAGGGTTAAAGAGTCAAGCAACAGCTCCTCATCTTTCTTCTTCTGATCCTCCTCTTAGAATTTTTAATCCCATAGTGAGGAAGAAGAAGTGGAGCAGGAAAAAGTAGTATTTTTTTACCACTAATGTATAGCAGAATGTCATTTACAGAATGTATTACCTGTAAATTAGCAAAAACAGGATAGTACTATTCCAGGTATGCCTTTTCAAATCCTGACAGAAACAACTTTGCCCCCATTTTAGCTCCTGGCAACTTTTCTTTGCATTCCCAGACTGCTGTCCTTTGCTCTTCCTTCTCTGGAGGCAGCAGTTCCATTGTTCCCGGTGCCTCACACAGCTCACATCCACTCACTTCCATCTGTTCTCATTCTTACACAGCACTTCTGCAAAATGTATCCTAAAGAAGCCTCAGGCTATTTTACTCAGTGCCCTAGTAATGATGTTCTCTTATGTGAGCACTTGAGAAAGATGACAGGTTGACGCTAATCTACTCCATGCAGGTGCCATTTGAATTTTAATTATCTCCAACTAAAAATTCTACTTTCAGGCCATCCTTCTTTATATTTGAATTTAAGATGACAAATTTCGTATGAGGAGATTCATTCCTAGTGACTGCAGACAGCTAATAGAGACATCTAAGTTAGGATCCTAATCAGCAAAAAGAGCAGAGTATTTATCTCTCTCCAGAGACTATGAGCAGGGCTCAGTTAAGGGTCTGAGATGACTCAGGAGAACCCAGGCTGTATTCTCTGCTTCTCACTTGCACAAGAAGAATCCTGCTCAGGAAGAGTTGTCCCCTCAGAAAGAATTCTTGGGGAAAGTGGAGCTTGAAGAGGACACTGCTGCTGTCAGTGGCACAACAGGGCATGACAGATGGGATGTCACGTTTTTATGGTCAGTTGCAGAGTGACATCTTTGTTTCACCATCCTCAAGTTACCACAAATACGATAACAGAGCAGGGAATACAGAGAAGCACAAACTCCAGTGCCAATAAAGCCCAGAGCAATTCAGATACCATAAAACATCATATTTTCCTCTCAGCCACAGAGAGCCTTCTCCAAGGCACCTTGCACAGACTGTAGGCCTGTAAAATGTGGTCATATTCAGAGTTGAAATGCAGCTCAAATGCACTATAGTAACTATTGTCTGCTTCATCTTTGGAAGAATTTAGGAAGTTTTGTTTCTTTTAACTTTATTTTAAAGGTAATGGTATTTCTGTTAGTGATTCCAGCGCTCTAGTCAATATTAAGTATCAGTTGTCAGTGCTAGATCCTGTATATGAAGTACAAGCAGAGGGGGAGGAAAGAATTAAACCAGTTTATAATAAGTGATATTTCCAGACTATAATCTTGGCATCTCTTGAAATCCATTTATAGTCGTTTGCTATCTATTCCTGAATATGAATAGGCTTTTTCACCAGTGAAGGGTGAGTACTAAGTTCCTGCCCTGGTTATGAAAGATCGGTAACTCACAATGGCTGCAAGGCCAGAGCAAGTGGCAGAGTTTTGTCTGGTTTTTTTCTCCAGGCAAGTCAAAGAATCATAACCACCCTTCATGTATGAGACAGTCTATTTGTTCTTCTTTGTTGCATTTCTTTTAAATTAAGCTTTTTAAAAAGGGACTGAACCCTGGCATCAGATAGTAAACAGAAGGCTGGTGACTAGATAATTAGTACTTTGGGGCTTGTTGGATAAGCCAAAAACAATTAAAAAATTTTAAAATATTGTGTTGCCAACATGATTTGGGTTTTTCTTTGGGGCATATTTTCACCACAGTGAATAACAAAAGTAATACTGAAGGAAATGTTTTGTTTGATTAGACATTAAATACATTGTTTCATTTGGCACCATATTTATCATTTAATTTTCAAAAAAACTAAATTTTAGTCCAACATTCTATTTCAATGACTTGGTCCACATAGGCAATTATGAGAAATGAAGCAAAGCTTTGAAAGCATAGCAATGTCAGTATCAAAGGACATCTGAACACAATCATGGAAGGAGGAATAAGCACAAGTGTAGAAGCAGAAAGGGACATTAATGCAGAAAGTCAGAAACACAGAACAGGTTTCATGCTTGAGTTTGAGGCCATTCTTCCCACCCTGACTCCTTGGGCAGCACTGCAGTAACCCAGCACAAAACAGCCACATCACCTCACAGGAACTTTCCCAGAGATGCTGGCAGGATATCCAGTCCCAGTCCAGCATAGAGCCCTGTCCTATCCCCCCACGGCCCTCTGGGAAGTCACAGCAGAAATACTCTCAGATGATAGTGCAGACAACTCCCTGCACTATCACAGTTCTCTGAAAAGAACTACATGGAAATTCCACCCCTGCCATAAAAATCAGAGGCAGACACTTTTGACTTTGCATTCTACCTAATAATCCATTTCTGCCAGAAGTATTTTGAACATGTCAAACATGCAAGAGCTGCAAGATGCTTAAATTTATTTTGCCACTTTAACAGGTTTCCTCCTCCTCACCAACATCTCTGTTACAGCCTTTCTCTCCCTAGGCTGCATTGCCCCCAAATGCTGAACCCAAAAGATTGAGTGCTGGGTTTAAAAATCAATATTATGTCATTCTGCAGACCTAGAAATGGGAGCCTTTCCCTCTAGTGATTAAATGTTCCCAGCTTCCCAATGGGTTTCAGTGTGTTTGTTTCCAGCCCTGAAGGTTTCAGGATTTTAAAGAAGCGACATTTTAACTATTCTTACAGGAAATGCATATTTCTCATACCAACAGGTTTTAAAACCTCGGGGAGCATATCCTGAAAGGATATACATGGCTTTTACAGCACAATAAAGTGGTTACTGTTAATTGCACTATCAGTTGTACACATCAACCAAGTCAGCTGCCCCCTCCATCTGGCAGAGATGGGGACTGGCACTGAAAAAGATCACAGGTGATTTCCTTGCAGTGCTTTTCAGACACACGAGTATTCCCATGAAATATTAAGGTATTTGTCAAATAGTTTACTTCCCAAATAGTCTATTAGATGGAGCAATGGAAT
This sequence comes from Phainopepla nitens, assembly GCA_013400175.1. NCBI lineage: Eukaryota > Metazoa > Chordata > Aves > Passeriformes > Bombycillidae > Phainopepla > Phainopepla nitens. Next base: position 382,947 of record VXBQ01006095.1, on the reverse strand, counting down.
GTAAATTCTTTTGCCAGTAACAACACTGAAAAGAGCATTGGCACATCTGTAACCTGCATTTCCCCTTTAGTATTTCATCTTCAGTTGTCATTTCATCATTAGTAACTTTTACATTAGTAGCTTTTACTATTTAGGTGAAGTACCTTTTCCTAATTCTTGCTCATAAGTAGTTTTGGAATTTAATAATAGGAGTAGAAAATTATAACATTTTCAATTATTAGAAAGATATACTAAAAAAGAAAAACATTAAATATTTTTACTACCTTTTATGCTCAGTATACAGCGGAACATTGGTAGCACAAGCAAACAGCTCTCAGCTCAGCACACTTTTTCTATGTGCAACAGAATAAAACTTAGTTTCCTATAGTAAAATAATTTTCTTTATTAAAGGGTTGTGTCCTTTACTGCTGCCAAAGAAAATATCAAATAGATGAATTCTTCCTGCTCTCTTATCCCTGGGCAATAATTTGTGCTTCTTTCCTCCACCTAGCTACTGGTTTCCAAATTCTAAACCACTACTACAGCTAAGTGGAATTCAAACATGAATTACTACAAATAAAATAAAAATGTTTTCCTATAAATCTCTTTTGTCTGCCTTCAGCTTCAAAGGACTTGGAGTTGGACTGATTTTAGCCTCAGTTCCCAGAAGTAATTGAGATCCATAAGTGCCCTTCAATTCCTATGATGCATTTATATTAAAATTACACTAGATCTCAGGTTGCTCTGTGAAAACGTATTAGAGCTGATATAACAAACATCAGCCCAGGCAGTAAACAGAATCCATCCATTACTGTTACTTACTGCTGCATCCAGCAAAAATGAGAAAAATACAACCATAAAAGAAAGTATAACAACATGTCAAAATTCTTTAATTTAAGCATTTTTTGTGCTTCTACCTACTATCATTAATATTGCAATTAAATATTTCTCTCATCTAGATATTAAGGTTGAATTTTGCCTTTTTTCTGAATCAACTCAGATTGTTAGGCTGAGCAAATTTTCTATTCATAATTACCAAAGGAAAAAAAACATAAGCAAAGAATTCAAACATACCTTGCAATATATTTTGGAAGTTTTCTCAGTTGGTCAAGGATTTCCACAAGATAAATCTTCAGCCCTTGCAAAAAGGAGAACAAGTGCAGGAATGGTCTGTATGCATGTATCACATACAGAACGTGAATTTCTGAGTGTCTGTGCCAATATTATTTCAAAAGCCTGCTGAGATCTCTGGAAAAAAAAGATTTGCATCATATTTTCTGTATTTATTTCCTTTCTTTATTTCAACATGAATTATAAATAACAATTAAGAATTACAGAGCTCCTATTTTTATGGAAGACTCAGTCTCTAATAAAAACTTGAGTCACTCTAGATGCTCATTGTCAAAGCTCCCTATTTATCTTAGCAAACTGTAGTGGAAATGATCACAGGAAAAGGTAATTGTTATTTTTATTATCTTAAAATTCTAAACAGGAACATGTTATTTCCTATTAAATAAAAATTTAGTTAGCACTTTTATTAGTAGAAGACCTCCAAAGATATAAGCATGGATGTGAAACAAGATTTGACATTCTTCCCTCAAGAATGGATTTTTGAGTAGAATATTTTTCAAAGTTACACCAGATATCAGTGATATCAGGCTTAGGTCCTGGAGCTGTAGGCTCCCATGCCCTCTTACAGAATGAAAATTATTGTTATCTGTATGTACTGGGAAGAATTAAGAGTCTCGATTTACTTCAGGCACTGTTTGCCAGGCTTTCTGCACCCAGAGTGTAATATTTTTTAGGTGACACATTTTAAGCCTGTGGGTTTGAAGAAACACATACCTCAGGCAAACAGGCACACAAAGTAGAGTGCACCTTTCCATCTCATTAGAGGATTTCTGTATTTCTGAATCCAAACACATCTTCCTTCTCTCATGCCTCTTCTTAGGATAAATATCCCAGTTATAATGAGACAAACAATTCCGAAATGTGATTTTATTCAAATCAAAGATGGTCCACATCAAAGTTCCAGCTATATGCAGCACTTTTTTATGAGAATGTTTGATTCTTCAAGAGCAATCTAAGATACTAACGTGATGAACAAACCACAGGAGAAAAAAAAGTGTTAGTATGTAAACACAATAATTAAGAGTTAACCATGTCTAATTTTCTTCCAAGAATTTCCAGCTAAGTTTTACTGAAAGAAGCAAATAAAGATGTAAAGATGAAATTTTTTTCTGCAGTCTTGTCAGGATTGGCATTTCTATTTTTCTCCTTACCATTTATGAACAAAATTACATTTGGAAAAATAATGAATTCATTTAACACCCAACATCCAAGTTCTCAGTACTGAATTCTCCCAGGCACCCTCACACACCACATTGACTGACACTGTGTCCAATGGCACAGAGCAGCCAGCTGGTTTCTTTAATTAGGCACTAAATATTCCTGGACCTGGTTGTGAGGATTAGAGGGCTGAGGCTGGACATGCATCCCATCATGTCACACACACAGCTTGATTTGTGTGCCAGGCTGGTCAGCTGTCACTGAGCTGTACCTGCACACAGCCCAGCTGGATAAACCAATTCCATTCCAACATTCCCAAGCAAATCCATTCTCGCTGGTTTGTGCACAGCAACAAGAGTCTCAGTTAATATAAGATGTATTTCTTATTATTTCCTACGAATGCACATTTCTAATTATCTCAGATCATGTTTTCTACACCACTTTAGCAAAAGGTCCTTGTCTGAATTGCATCTGTCCCTCATGCATAGCATTGCTTTAGTTTTGATTTATATTCACATGATTACTGTTATGATTTTATATACACATATATAAAGCATAAATGTTTTACCAGCATAAACAGCACCATTACATGCTATATTTATTACACGAGACACTTCATAATTGATTGCTAAATGCTACGTAGTTACATTTTCCTTTCCCTGAACAGAATCATGACGTTCAAATATAGATTTAAAAATAGAGTGCTGCCAATGGTTTTAAATAAATACTGTACAGCACAAAATACTCGTTGCTGGCATCAGCGGCAGTTTACTTTTGTTTAAGGCTGTTTAAGCTTGTTTTTAAAAATATAAGAGGTTTTAAAGGAATTAACCAATTTCCCGTATCAGCCATGACAATGTTAAATTTAAAACATTTTTAAAGGATTTTACAAGAAAGTTTTATCATTGAAAAGTAATTTTTGACTGTTATTGTGATAGTCTGGATATCAGACACATGTACACAAACACATCTCCTCACAGTGTTAGTACATTAAATTTCAATAATCATCCCTTAAATTCTGTACTCTTTTCAGAACAAGCAATTGTGAAAACACAAAGAATTTAATTCAATTCCAAATTATAATTTTGCTATCACAAGGTATTTCTAGACACAAACACAGAAAAAGCTATTTATGCCTTAAATATTATTAGCGTACAGTAAGATATCACCTGCTGCTTGTAAGTAGGAACATATCATAGTTTGTACAATTGCTAAGGTATACACAATAAGGGAATTTACATATGATTCAAGCACTTCCTTTCTAAATTCTGTACTGTATATTCTGTAAATCTCATACTATTGCTTATTAAGGAACGCTGTAGCATAGCCAGAGCTAGTAGCTGTAATGAAGAATTGCTAATGCAGTGCAGAAAATTAATGTAAAGGTTTTCTAAGAGAACACTCATCACTGGACTTGTTTAGCTTGTTGTAATGATTCTAAAGGGTATTGAAACAAAGAAAGGAAAGTGTTCGTTTCATTTTGTTTAGCTTTTCTATAAAAAAGGGGGGAGGGATGAGAGTTACATTAATTACTTGAGATGTTTGGTATATTAAATTTATTTTCTGAACTGCTATGCACTTTTAAAAGTTAATTGTGCCATAAATCCAAACTTTATAATACATTTAAAATGTCTAAATATGCTCTGAGTGCAGACTCTAAAGGAAGTTTTGCAAAATCTATCTGCTGAGCCAGATCTATGAACTGATCCCATTACTCTAAAGATTAGAGTTTAGTTAAAGGTATGCTTTTTTGTTTGTCTGCTTGACCTTGTCAGACAAACAAAATAATATGTGTATTGTACAGATCCCAATTATTCTTCCCAGGTATAAAGTAGGCTCAGTTTTAAATTGACTGTGCAAATTTTGCATCATCATTTGATTCCTCTTGCTGAAGGTTGTTGTACAGATGCTTCACTGGAATATATCCAGTTATTACCCTGTGGAGAATGTGGGGAAGTGCAGGGAGGGAAAGCAGCAAACAAGCAATGATTTGGAATCAGCATGCCTGGCATCTGACACAGCCAAACACCCGCTTGTGGGATTAGCCTGATCATGCAGCATGGGAATCTCTAGTTGGACATCCCAACCATTCTGAACTACTCTAAAATAACTTTCCCTCTTGAGAAGCAGAGATCCAGTCATCAATATTCTTTTCTTTCAAAGGCAAAACTCTGTCCTGTTTCCTTAATGCTCTCCTTTGAAAGAAGAGGGAATATCCTGTCTGAGAGACCCAATATACGCCAAGATACCAATCAATGTCCTAATTAGTTAGGATTCTTTCACTGAAAATTATTTTTTACTTTATTAATGTCACTTCTTTAAAAATAAAAGCTTCTCTGCAGAAAGGCTTTGCTTTCAAATAATTAAGGTCTGGCACGAATTAACTCAGGGCCTGTGATTAGCTGAAGGCCTAATGATTAAGGCACTTCCTGAGGCTGTGGAAGATCCCGATTCAAACCCAGCCTGCCTGATTCAGACCAGGAATTCAAACTCTACAGTCTCTCATGTCCCCAGCAAATACTCCACCTTTTGCTCTGGAAAGCCAGCCCCTCCTTTATCAAAGGGCATCTCTTCCCACAGACAGAGCAATGACAACAGCAAATGCCTTGGGAGATTCATCCCTGGCCTGTTGTAGGCCATCAATATGTAGGTGTATTGACTGGGGCATCCACGCAGCACGTGGACGTGCAAGGCTGAGACAGCATTCAGCTCCCTGATTAGGGGACTCCAGTGCCATTTCAAACACCTCAGCAAGAGTCATCTCTTCTGCAGGTATGACAGAGAGAACTGCAGGCTTGGAAGATGACCTGTGCCCAAATGAGAGAGTTTAAGGCATCTCCAATGGCTGTATTCAGTCAGGTGAATCCCTCTCATGTAAACGGCCAAGCCAAAAGCTTGAATGGGCATTGCCGAAGTCCTCTGTGTATAAAATGAGTTGGCTGAATACCAGCTGCTCTGAATGAGCCTTCTCTTAAAATCTTAGTAGGTCTCAGTTAAATTTTAGATAGGATTTTTTTTAATGCCAACAATTTTCTGCCATACAAAAACTATCGGTCTCTAAAGTTAAGTCTGAGATAGGTGCTTAGGGTAGTCTCCCAGTGTGGCTTTCTATAGACAAGAAGGGAAGTTAATAGCAGTACTCTGTTTCAGCATAATCTACTAAATAATGCCAAGGTAGTTCTAAGGGAGAAATCAATCCTATACCCTGTGGGTATGTAAGTTTCGTAGTCTACCTAAAACTGAAATACATCTGGTTTACCAAGTCAGACTGCATGTGTGCACTAATAATAACTGTGTTTCACTGTCTGACTGGCATCTGCAGTGTTTTCTCCAGGAGAAAATTACCTAAAACAGCGTGTCCTTGAGGACAAAACTGCTGTAAGCTCGCTATGGGAATCCTATGGTATAGTTTACTACCATTTGTGTCATTCTATTTAATTTGCTATTTCTTCCTTACACCATGTGGGTAATAATCACAGCAAATTGATTCCCATGAGCTCCTTGGACAATTAAAGCTATTTGGTTATTGCCACCTGCCTGCTGTTTCCATTAATGCAATTTTCAGGACTTTTTTTTTCCTTCCTGCTTCTCACACCAGTAAATTCTTTGCCCAGTCTTGACACATTGCTGTGCTGCAATTAGAGTTAAAATGCTATGCAAGGCATCTGTCCCTGAATCCGATAAGTCACACTTCCAAATACTGCTTTGTCACATGCAAATTTAGTTTTGAGAATTTATGAAACATAGCTCTTTTTTAATACATAGTCTAAGGTAAACATACATCTACTGATATACTATTTTTAATCATATTCTGGGTAGCTTGGCTATTATTTCTGTAATCATTTTATGCTCATTATATTTGTATTTACTAAATTACCTGTTATGTTCTAACTTCTTGTTTTAGATTGCAATGCAAGATGTAACCAAAAGTATGTTTTCTATTACCATCTATTAAAAACAGGTGAGGCAGTGTTCTTTACCTCTTCCACAACCTATCCTCCCTCCAGGGGGATATCTTCTGTTAAAGGGCCATTGAGTCTCACTGTGCAACTGACAAAATTACATCATCCCATTGTGAGATGCTCCGCCTAGGGGAGGAGCCGAGCATTCCTGCCTGGATATAATCTGAGATTTGGAACACCACAGGTAGCCTTTTCCATGGGATTCCCAGAGGAAAACCAGACCCTTCTACATCAGCATTGGACCTTCAGAAAAAAACAATACCCTTCTACAGGATCACTGCTTCAACCGAACCCCATGTGTCACTCCAAGGACTGCAGCCTCCATTTAATCAGACTGCTACCAACACCCTGACCCACAGGGTGTTAGGCTGTATTCTGACTCTGTCAGTGTTTTTGTACTACTGCATCTTATTTTAATTTTCCTGTTAAATTGTGGTTCTGACTTGGGATCCCCCACTGGTTTGCTTTCAAACCAGCACACCTCTCTGTTAAATATGTGTATGAGAGAAGAAAATATGTGCTGTATTTATCTTTGTGCATGTGTGTTTTTCCTGTTTGTCATGTCTTTAACCTTTTCTTTCTTGGAATGTTTTGGCTTTGCTCCTCTATTGCTCTAGTTCACTATCAGCCTTTTCAGATCTGCATTCTCGAATAAGCACTATGCCTTGTGTTGTGATCTTTCTTTCCAAGATCAAACTGGCCACTGACTTTTGTGGAGAAGAAAGGCAAAAAGCAGGATAAGGTCATGGATCATAGAAGTAAAGATGAAAAAGGGGAAGAATGAAATGAAAGGTCTCAGTCCAGCTCTGTTAAGGAAAATTGAAGTTGTGCTTTATTCAACAGCTAGAACAAGAGGGAATCTGATACTGATTTCAGCTTTAAAAATGCAGTCAAATGGAACTAGATTTCCTCGTTAACTTTCTTTAGTTGCTCTAGTCAGATCACAGAATCACATAATATTCTGAGTTGGAAGGCACACACAAGGACTGTCAAGTCCAGCTCCTAAGTGAATAGCCTGATGCATTTGCTATTCATAGCTAGGGTTCTTCACACTAAATCACCCAGGTTAAGAGGCTGCAGTGGGATATACACATTTCTGGAATCATCCTTGCATCATTCTGATCATCCCAAATAGCTGATCAACTTACAGACAAGTACTGATGGACCCACTAACTTGTCACTGCACAAATACCAGCTTATAGTGTTCTTCATATTGCAGGTGGAAATGAGAAAAGAAAAAAAAAAACCTATGAAAAATAGCCTTGATTTTACCCATTGCTATTACTCTTTTTTTCAGTCAGTCAAGTTTGTACATGAAGATATTTAGACACACAGCCTAAGCACAAATGTGGATCCAAGTTAGCAACTTACAAACTGAATGTGCATGCAGGAAACAAATTGGATCAGCAACAGAGAGAACAGACATCAACTCAATTCCAGTTCTGTCCCCCATCAAACATGGTAGAACATTGTGAGCAAAAGGAGGAGCAGAAGTTATCAAAAATCCCTAATCTAGGAACCCGGTTTTTAAGAATTTCCTTTGATTACCTAGTGTTCCACTAGATCTTAAACAACAGGGTAGAATTTCCAGTGTTTGCAGATCATTTAAAAGCTTAAGGGATTATTAAACCAATCATTTAAAATGACATTTTCACAGTACAAATATTTGTCTATTAAATAGGCTGTATGGCACAGGACCTGATCAGCCTTGGCAGTATTACAGGTTCTTCATACACTGCAAACCCCACTGTTTCCTCATAAAGCTGTCAAGTCTCAGTTTAATGAAACATATATAAACTCAATGATGTTAGCCGTGTCTTGGCAAGTTAATTCATTTTGTTTTTTTCCTGTTGAGTCTCTCCTATTAGAACTTTTACCAATTTATCATTTTAGGAGCACCACAGCAGATCTCTTGCAGGCACTGGAATATAAAACTGAAGAATAAGTTTAGTTTTCAAACAGCCAAAATATTCAGATACATAAAAGTACCTCCTGATTGACCATTATTATATTAATTCACAGACAATGGAAAAATAGGCAGCTTTAGTAAGAACAGTCTCCAAATTGACCCTAAACCTCTTCTTCAGACTTCTTACTGTCTTGTGAATTGTTCCATGCCTCATGCTGCTTCATTTATAATTACAGCCAAGGATTTTCACTTCACATTCACTTCACAGTGGCAGTGAATGATCCAGAAGATAAGAACATATTTCATGGAATGGCTTCAGTTGGAAAAGACCTCTAAGATCACTGAGTGCAACCATTCCCCCAGCACTGCCGAGTCCACCACTGAACCACATCCCCAAGTGCCACATCCGCACATCTTTTAAACACCTCCAAGAACGGCAACTTGACCACAGCCCTGGGCAGCTTGTTCCAGTGCCTGACAACCCTTCCTGTGAAAGTTTTCCCCAATATCCAATGTAAACCTCCCCTGGCACAGCTTGAGTCCTATCTCTTGTCACCTGGGAGGAGACCAACCCCACTCCTCCATACCTGCTTGTATTTGCAGGAAACAGCAGAAACGTGAATTGAAGCAACCAAGTTTGTTCATTTGAAAAATATAAACACAGAATGTTTTCAAGTGTACAATGAAGACCTGAAAATTTGTCCACTGAATTTATGATGAATGCATTAAATTTCCTTGAAGATTCTGAACAGACACATTTAAACATCTGAGGTAAACAATCAGTCTTTTCCCAGAAGAATTTGTAAGAGAAGTGAAAAGCCAAAAACAACCCAATGCATTAATTCTGTCATGTTATCTACCCAGTTCTATTTACAATTCTAGTTCAGTTTAATTATCTCCATAGAGAGTTTTGAACTGAAGAGAGAAATTTTGTCCAAAAAGGAGTTTGCATGTAATCACACTGGGGCTTTTCTTTTTTTCTGTTGGCCCATATGAACAAATGACAACTACTCCACACAGAACAAAGAAGAAGTCAGAGAAAGGAAGACAAAATGGCACAGCCTGTGTGCTCCAATGCTGCAGGTATCAAGGAAGAGGGCTAAAACCAGCAGTGAGGTTCAGAGAGAAAGCTGCTAGAACTGATCTTATTTTTCTGCCAGAAGCATGACTGAGTGAAGGAAAAAAAAAATAAAAAAACACAAAGTTAGCAATAAACCTTCCCTCATTTTCCATTACCCTTCAGGAGATTACTTTGATGGGAATTAGAAAGCTCCCTGCAGGAAACTCTTTAGTTCTTGTTAAGTCTTTGCACAGCATGTTTGTTGGAATGGAAAGCTTGTGTTTGATGCTGTTCATCACTGTTGCTGCTGATTTTCTGAGGTTAGCAGACATCAGTCTGTTTGCACCCCTTTTGAGAGTTGCCAACATGAAGATTTCACATGAGTTCCAAGCTTCTGGCTGCTGTTACAGCACATCCCCTTAGGCAAGCCTTCATGCCAGGCTGAACAAGTTTCACATATCAAGTGCACATTTAAGCATCTTCAGTAGGTGAAACTGCTCTTCCTCAAAGTGATAGCGTGTGCTTGTGCTAACATTGGTCTAATTGCTTTTCTAGATTGTGTTTGAAAATCATCAGTGAAATCTTTCCCCCTTTTGGACCTGCTGTTATAACAACTATTACAGTATCTACACGCAAAGGGGAATTCTTGCACCCCAACAAAGGCATGATAGATTTGGGGATTATTGTTTATTTGGGCTTTCTGTTGTTTCCAGGGTCTACAAAACATATGTGTGTGGGTACCTCTGTTACACAGAAAAATAATTTGCTAGTATAATACAGTGCTTCACTAAAAATTGAGATGCACTTCACATTCTCTTCTCCTCTTTTATTTAATGGTGCCCCAGGGTTTTGTTCCCCTAAAATTTGCTGAGGTATAAGCATAAACCAAGAATGCACTCTGCAATTCCCCTGCCTTTTTCAGTAAATCACACTTTCTCCTGCTGGAGCCATAACTGTATTTACCTTCCAGTTCTTCCCTCCAATCTCCCGTGTGTGGAGTCAACCGAGTTTTGTTCCCTGACCTCTTCTCCATTTGCTCTTTGGTTATAATTGTGTTCAAACAAAATTAGTCTCTCAAAGACTGTCATTTCAAAACCAACCTTTGCCTCTTTGCTACTTTTAGTTCCTTTCACACACCTGAAAATTATAGAGAACTGATAAAGTCTGAATCATTTTTATCACTTAGAGGTTAAAAAAAATGCACACTTAATAAGGCTTCACCACCTCCCTTGGTTTCCTATTTCCCTCCCTTTAGCCAAGCTGTCTTTGTATTAAGTGAAAAACTGCTCTAAAGCTGTCCTTCATGTCTACCAGATCCTATTATATCTACGCACAAGGGCAGAACTTCAGTGAATCTGGATGTCTTCCCTTCCTGTCAGGGTCTGCTCTACTGTTGTTACCAAATTTGATAGCTTATCATTGTACACAAAGGTACAGGAGTGATTTCCAGCTGGGAAAAGCTTAGCACATCTCCTCCTGGCACAGGCAGAGGAAGGCTTTTCTTTAGCACACCTTTATGAAGGCTTTGCCTGCCAGGCCCCAGAGTCCTGGCTGCACATGGAGTTAATTAGGGCCATGACATCTGTACCATGTCTAGCCACTGTCCTGACAAAAACACGTGAGCAAAATCCCCTAAACATCATCACTTCCTTTAGCTCCCATGCCAAGGAAAGTCTGGCTATCCTCGTGGCTAGTGGCAGATTTTCCTATCCCTTAACCTTTCCTGCGGATGAATTCATACAACATACCCTGTTAATAGATCAGCTTTCATCTCTCTGCTCATCCCTGCTCACAGCCACAGCAATTTCTCCTTTAGCAGCTGCAAATTCAGCATCTCTTTGATCCACAGTCATCCTCAGCACCCAAATGTTAAGTGGCATTAAGAGTTTGAGTCGAAAGCATCAGTCTTCAGTGGTTTTGTGACCAGCATGTCTCAGGTGTCTGATATTTTTTCTGCAGAGGATTTTTAGTTCATGATTTCCTTTTCTTACATTTTCTGATCAACTGGAAAAAAACAAACCAGGAAGTGATTTATTATGTAGGTGCAGGTTACTGTGATTTACCAGATTTATTTATCTGATCAGTCCTTCCTACATATGCCTGGGAAATAAAAGCATTTGTGATCAGATAGGTATTACCACCATTATTTATATTAGCACAAATAAAATGCTACACGCAACACCACAGACCGCCCATGGACACACACTGATTTCACACACATTTTCCACACATTTCTATTGGCTCTGCTTGAGACCGCATATTAAAACCCACCAATCTTCCCAGCAGACTGATGAAAGCCTCAGTAAAAACAGCTGCATTTCACATGTGGTTTAACTTAATGTCTCATCCTGAATGTTTAACTCTAGCTGGTAATGCTACGTTATAATATTCACAGTCCTCTTTATCTTCACATTAGAAGCAGGGCATTCAGCCTTGAAAAGCACAGGAGAATACAATGAGGCTGGTAGCACTTCATTTCTGGAGTGTCCAAAATCACTTTTTTTTATTGCAAGGAACATGAATAGAAATTCATGTTTGATAACCTGTGAGCACATAAACCAGTTGCATAGCACCGTTAAAGAATGTAAACAAACACTGATCTGTCCACACAGTATTTCCTTTCAATAAAAATGAAGCATTACTAAAAGCAGGTAGCATTGCATGTTTTTTTCAGCTTGAGTCTAGTATTAAAAAGAAAAAAAATATGTAAAATGCATCTCTCCTCCTGGTTAGGCCTGAAGAATGCCAAACTAGAAGCTGGAACATGCCTAAAATCCAATAGGCATGGATAAGTTAGAGAGTCCCTTGGGTGGGTAGCGTGAATTTAGAAGACCTTTCTTTTTTTCCCCTTGAACCTGGGATAAGATTAATGATCAGTAATCAACTTACACAAGCAAGCCCACAGTCAGTCTTATGTCTGTCCCTCCTGCATGAATGACTGTCCCAGATACAGATATCAATGCCACCTCTCTTCTTCCCTGGAAATACACTTCAAGCCCGGGAAGCCTTCTCTGCAGGTGACTTCTCAGCAAGTTGTACCAGAATCCCATGGCTTGAAAGGTAACACCTTAGTGACGGCACAGATTTATGTACATGGTAACACATTACACCCTTTGGCTTGGCCTTCACTTTGAGTAAATCAATGAGATCAGAGGAAAGATATCACCTTCTTGAACGTGGTAATTGTTAAGGCCATATGACACTGCTCAATAGGCTCTCAGGACAACCCATCCTTCACCAAAAACAGTGCCAAAAGTTCCTATGACAGGATTATTTGCTCCAGTTTCTTCAGCTCTAAGACAATAAGAACTTCAAGCGCTTTACAGAAAGCCATCCTGCTCTATTTAAGAGGAGGAATAGAAACCATCAAATTCCTTTCACGATTCCTGCTATTTTCTCTTCAATCTGAAATGACAGCGTTATCACTTTGCAGGGAACACTACGCACCCATTACACCTAATGCATAAGAGCCTTTCATTTCAAGGGGCTGCAAAAGGTTTTTTCCCTAATACCGCTAAGGACAACAGTAAACCATAAATGTCTGGACTGTGTGCAGATGAGAGGAGTGTAGAATAGGAGGATAAGAAAGGATTTTCCAAAGTTACAAAGCCAGCAGGAGGTAGTGACACCTGCTCACAGCACTCATGTCAAAGACATTCCACAGAGCAGAGTCTAGCTCAGACAATTAACAAAAATACGTTTCATTGCAGATTTTTCTATGGCAAATATAACATTGGCACCCATTATTGCTGGAGATTTTCTATCCTGTGTTCCTGGATAGCCACCCATCATACAGGAGTGGTTCACAAATCCTAAGTAAAGACAGAAGCAGCTCCAAAGTAAACGTTGCACAAGCTGATAACAGCAGCAAGCAGATGGCAAGAGCACAGAGAAAGCCTCATTTTGACCTTTTCTACTATAGCCACACTGAGTAGGGAGTGATGCCCATACACTGAGGTTTTGTTCTTTACCCTTTTGCATGAACTGGTGTGAGCCAAAGTAGCAAAACTCCATTTGCTGGGGCATGCCATGCACCTCCTGGAAAAGTCTGGCACTGCAGGGATTCAGAGAGTCCCTTGTAGTGCATCCTGAGCCACTCTCAAGAGAAAAAGCCACTCCAAGAAGCAGGACTCCTCATTCATTTTCACTCACAGGCAGCAGTGGGCACACATGTCCCAGTGACTGTCCATCTGCAAAAGTGTCCAGGCATGGAAGCAGGGAAGGGCAGGAGAACTGGACAGTATTTTCCCAGGACACTCCATAAGCTCCTAAAGTTACAGCTAGGCAATATCTTGTTTAAGTGCCAACTGTCTTTGATAGCCTTGAACGCTTTTTATTCTATTAATTTGCCTAATTGTTTTTGAATGTGCTGTAATCAATAAAGTGAATGGACAACACAATTGGCAAAAGGTCACTGCTGACAACTGCCTGAATCCTTGGTGGGCAAAAGGAAAGAATTTAAGAACATTTTTCTCTGTCCCCACTCCCCATGTGGAAGAATGGATTAAGTCAGACTCACTGCATCTTCTCCTTCTCTCTTCCTGTGAAGGTGCATAATAACTAAAGGCAGTCAACCTTAAAGCCCAGGAAAAGGCCATGTCTGATTCTCAGCTGATGCATACTTATGCATACTAAAACTAACTCCTGTGGAATTATACAAGGATTGAACCACTCGCATCCCAAGGTCAGAGCTGCCAGTCGGTGCCATCAAACCATGAAACCCAATTCCCTGGAAACCAGAAATAGGACAGATCACCCCTAAACTGTCAAAATTTACTGCTGTTTCAACAGGAGAAAAAAAAAAACCACCAAAAAACAAAACCAACAAAAAAAGTGGCAAAGAACAAAGGGGAAAAAGAAAGAAGTGATGTGACTAAGTGTTCCCAATGGACCTTTGCAAGTAAAAGAAGAAAGGCAAAAAGAGCAAGAGGTCACCAAAGTGCATGTGATTAACATAGTCAGTGTAAGAGTGCTGTCAGCAAATTAAAAATAGAGTCCATAACCCCCAGAAAATGTGCTCAGGGCAATACCAGGAAGAGCCACCAGGTATGTGATGCAAGACTTTGGAATGAAGCCAAGGTAACATGACTTTTAATAACTGGAGAATGTGTGCAAACAAGGTATGGACAAACCCTTCAGCTGGGTTTATCATTAGTAGTCACACTAAGCATTTAACAGACACTTATGGTATGCAGAGAGAAATTCTAAGGACGTTCAAAGTTCCTCCCTCTCCCATCACCTTTCCTGCACACTTCCAATCACAACAGAACTCATCCATGGACATGATTGTTCCAGGCAACTTCAGAAGGACAGGGACTTAAATCACACTTCAGTGGGAGCAGGGCTGGATTCTCTCAACCCTTCAGGCATTCAGTGAGGCAAAGCTTTGGGATGAAGAGCAATTCCAGGCTTGGAAATAAGGCATATTTTTTACCAGCATACAGGAGCACACAGATATATCGTGTGAAGTCATGTTTACCATTCAAAACATTTGGAATCAAGCAGGATTGTTGGCTGAGTTATTTTTCTTTCTTACTTGTTTCTACCTACCTGACATTGAGCTATCTGAGGAACATTCTAGTAAGTTCTGGGTTTGTTTCAAAGTCTTCAAAGCTTTTACTTTGTAAACTAGAGTTACTGTAGTATTTTAAAATTTTATTAACCTATTCTATTCTATAACCTATTTTATTATATCCATTAATTACATTGTACTGCAAAAAAAAGTTTCCATTCTTTGAAAAGAGTCCTTGAAAATTACCAGAAAGGAATTCTTCAAAAAAATTTAACCTCCACAGAAATTAACTGCAAAGACAAATTCTAAGGATGGTAAATGAAACAGCACTATCTGTGGTGCCATTCTCCCTCATACTTCCTTGGGTAACAAATCAAAAATCTCTGTGCAAGAGGAAAACAGATGCCTTCAAAGAATGATTAAAGATAAGGATCACTGAGAAAGGTCAGTTTCGGGCAACTTCGTATTTTCTAAAAGGTGGGAAGAGGAAAATTTTTGCATCCAACAAAGAAGAAGCATCAGAGTATTTTGATTTGGCTTCCTTGAACTTCAGCTGTGGGACTGACTCCACCTGCACATCCTCTGCGTGTTGGCTCAGGAGCCCCACTGAGCTCAGGGCTGAGCCTCAGTTCTCGCCTGCTCTTGAATTCAGGAATATATCCATTAAATTTGGATCCATCATGTGCCAGGCCCTGCCAGGGCAAAGATGGATCAAGCAGAGAAGCCTGAGTCACTGTCTGATCCCTGGAACTTATGAGCTGCACAGCAGGATGGCTGCGTAGGATGTAAAATCACCTCTGAAGGCTGTTGGCTTGGTTTACCATATTAAAAATAAATTGAATTAGCAGCTCAATAAACTCAGTTGTAAGCTGCAGTTGCTAAACAATTCCTGCCATCGGGGTAGCAGCCTCGGGGAAATCCAGCCAGGCAGTGCTTCAGCACTCCTCGCTGAATCCTTGGCACCCAGGAAACATGAGAGATATTCCCTTCACAAGGAAAACCATTTCCCTCTATCCACTTTACTCCATAAAAAGGGCAGAGAAAACTGCCCTCATTCTTTCCAATACTGCCAATCCCTTAAAACTTCACCTCTGCATTTTCAGCTGTTTCCTATTCAAAATGTATTTTCTTAATATTGGAGGAGCACTACTTATGATTTTTTTATTGTTTTTACCTGAAAGTCATCTTTTCCCTTCAGTCACAGAGACAGGCTTCTTTGAGCTACCCCAAAGTTTTGTATTCCATCTTGTAACACATGCCTAACCTGTTAACAAACCACCAAAAAGAAAACCCAAACATACAGCCTTGAACCACAGCATTTTGGATTTTCAAATTTCCCAGTGTGGGGAAATAAGCCAGTCCTTGTTCCAGTCTCAGAGGTGAAGTACAGGAGACAAAGATTTAAAAGAGAGACTGATTCCTGTATTGTCCTGACTTTTGAGCCAAAGAGGATGTGTCCTGTTCTGCCAGGTAACCCGTGCCAGGAGGGGAGCCCTGCCTGGCACAGCTCCCTGCCTGCCCCCAGCTGAGGATAAGCTGCTTTCTCCCATCTTCCTGCACAGCAAAGACAACCAACAACTGCCTCCCACTTTGCATATTCCAATCTAGCATTTCAAACAGAGCCCTTTGCTTTTTATCCTAAAGTGGTACTTGTTAAAGGAGCTGTGACCACTCAGGCTATTTCCTCTGAGGATGATAACGCTGCTGCAGAAGCTTCATTATTATGCTAATGGAGCACAGGCTGAGCAGCTTTCATAACTGCCACATTAAATCATCTACCAAGGGGAGGCCTCGAGAGCCATTTACATTGCACTGGATGCATATTAATGAAGCCAGGAGCAGCAGAATTGTTTTTGAAGCAAATAGTCAGGTAAGATGAAAAAACAGAAAAGACATTATATTGAACATTGGAAAAACTAGAGATGGGTAAACTTCACAAATGCCCAGTCCTCTGGCTTGGTTCTGCTGTCTGTAATTAAGACTGAACACCAGAACCAAGCAGAGACTTGCAGCAGGTTGTGATGGAGGTCTCTGTGCCAGACTGCAATGGCTCTACCGCCTCACTCTCAGACAAACACCCAGAAGAGCACTTCTTTCCTCCTCCTGCCCTGGCTCCCTTCCTCTTGCCCCAGGACACCCACTTGTGCTGCACTTAAAGCAGATAATGCTACCACAAAATGAGATAAATACCTAACAGCATACCTTCAGAGGAATTCAGACACATCCATCAAGACCAAGGACATAAAAAGCAAACAAGCGACATTTAGAGTGATCTTGGGCTGACGGCTGAATATAGATATACTTTTCCCAAAAGATAAACCACAGGGAAGTTACCACAGATGAAGGGGGATGATACAGACAGGTTAGGTGAGAGAAAGAGCAGGAGCGATAATCATGGCAGCTCACCTGCCCAGACACTGTCACACTGCTTTATTTCACATATGCTTTAGAAAATGTCTACTGTCAAGAGGGAGTTTAAGGGCAGAGCAGTGTCATTATTGACAGGAACTGGGAGCTTTTCCCACTCATGTGAGAAAATTACATAAAGGAGAGTTCTACGGAAAATGAGGATGATGTTGGCATTGTTACTGAAACAAAGTCAGGACTTTTTTATCAGATCACAGGTTTGTTTAGACAGATAGGCATGTTTTTAAATGATTTATAGGTGAATATTAGTGCACTGTGGAAAGAAAACCCACTTTAGAAGCCTGGCATCCCAGGAAATGTTTTATTTTATGATTCAAGCCATGCACTCTCTTCCATCACCATGTTCTGTAATATCAACAATCCACTTTCCTATCTTGCTCCTGCTACTCTCCTCCCCGGACATCTACCCTCCACACCCAAACAATGCTTGACAGCCATCTTTCATGTCCTCAGGACATCACCTCCTAGTGCACTCTCCTTCCCCACACCTCTTGTCTCCAGAGGGATCTGATAAGAGAAAGCCAGTGTTTACAAAAGCAATAATTCACCTGGAGCCAGTAAAGAATGACTTTTCTTTGTGGTTAAGAAGCATTTATCCACAATCTCATTTGAAACCCAAGAACATATCATCATTAAAATATGTTATTTCATTATGAATGGACAGACTTTTTGCATACTATTGCTGCAAATGCCACGATGAACCTTGCACATTACATATGTGCAAAAGTTTGGCAAAAAGTCAGTCACACAACCTTCCATGTAAGCCTTTGCAAACCTTTACCTGCCAAAAATAGACTAGAACTAGAATCAGGAAAGTCTGCAATAGCTTCCTCCATCTTATGAGAAAAGAATGACTGAGGATAACATGGGCTTTCAGAATAAGGACCCCAGACAAAAGGAAAACTCTGTACTAACTTAGCATAGTGCTGGAGGAAAGCAGACACTGCTGCAAGATGGCTTACTCCATCTTCCCCAGCCTAAAGAAATTATTTTCCACTTCAGCCGTTAATTGAC
The DNA here is from genome assembly GCA_013400175.1 of Phainopepla nitens. Classification (NCBI taxonomy): domain Eukaryota; kingdom Metazoa; phylum Chordata; class Aves; order Passeriformes; family Bombycillidae; genus Phainopepla; species Phainopepla nitens. The sequence continues at coordinate 364,795 of VXBQ01006095.1, read as the reverse complement.
CTTTGAAGATCCACAAACTGACTTCTGAACAATCTCAAGTCTTGTTTTCCAGTCATTTAAAAAATGTTTCCTGCCCCGCTGATTTTTTTGACGACAACACCTCACTAAACAATTAATGTTCATGTTCTCATGATAGCTGTCCTCCCTACTGAAAGCAGCAAAGTTTGCCATTTTTGAGATTTCTCCTTCAAATACTGTCTTTTCTATCTCAGTTGTGTTGCTAGCAGTAAAGGGTACCTTATCAGCAGATAAGCTGGCACATATAAAACTTTTAATGCCCACTGTTCATGTCTCCTCACATATTCCAAAATACCTAACTTTAGAGACAATCTAGTATATACTGCCCTTGAAAAAGAAAGAAAATATTTAAGAGTGTTTTGCATTTCAACAAGTAATATTAATCTGATAATAGGTAAATGACAGAACAACGTAACACAATTACATAAATACTCCCACAGAGGCAATATAATGGAGATATATATATGACTCAATAGATTTTTGTGCTTCTAAAATATACCAGCAAAACAAGAAACTTTTTGAGAAACTGCCAAAGAGCTTAGTTTAGCAAATGGATAAAATATGTAATGTTTCTGTATCTAATCACAAATCAAGTACATGGTTTGATTTGCTTCTTGCACACCTTATGCCCGTTTTTGCCCAATTAGCTGTTCAGCTTCAAAAGCTTTGGAATACAGACTGATTTCTTGTATATGTTTATGTAGCATCTCTCAAGAGCACCACAGGTCTTACTTCTTAATGAGGTGTTTGCGTAGGGCTACACTGCCATTATTGCTGCTGTTAAAGATCATTTGAGTGATGTGCATGGAGCCAGGTAAGCAGCACAGGATAGCAGTGCAAACTTGCATACCTTGCATGTATTATGAGTGATAATTCCATAGGTTAACTTACTTTCATTATCTAAGCAAGGCAAGTATGTGTTAGAAATGTGCTTGTTTGGAAGTTCCACAAAGGGGGTTGGTTTGTGTTGTAAGCAAATTAATGAGACTTAACCTTTTGAATATGAACAGATGATGGAAGAAACAGAAATTCCATTAGCTAATAAAATAAAAAGTGTACTCAACAAGGTAAAGTTCATAGTCAAAAATCTAGTCCTGTACACACATAGAGATCAGGAGATACCTGAGAGCTCTGCATGGTTTTGATTTGTACAAAAGCCCCACAAGTCTACATTCCTAATCTCTGAAAGCCTGACATTAAATTAAACTTATATGTGTGGTTTTGCTGAGGGCAGGACGAGGATGGAACTACTCTATATATTTGCTAAATATTATCAGCAGAGGCGACATTTTCCACTGCTGATACCCACAGATTCCACTTCATTGCTTGTCTGTGAATCACAAGCTCCTAAACCACTGTCTGTCTATTCCATTTTAAGCACTATTTTATCCAAACCATTTAATGCCAGTTAGATAGATCCCTGTAATGTGCTGGTTTTGCCCTGTTTCATTCCTATGTCTGCTTTAGAAATGGTTTATTTTGTTTCACTCCCCCAGAGCTGTTCTGCACCCTATTACTGCCTTTTCCTGAAGGGATTTTTCTAGAAGGTTCTGAAAAATTTCAGTGCTGTCACTGCAGAGTTGCTCTCTCAAGCACCACAGGCACTGAGGTTGACACTGATAGCTGGAATGTCATTAGGGGGTATCAGGAAGGCTTCTCACTGTCACCCAGGGATGGGAGGGATGCAGCAGTGCATCTGATGTGCTTGTGGGACCAGCACTGTGACCGGCCCATCTAACTGGGCACTGAAGAGCAAGACAGCATCTGAGTCTGCAGGTGAGGCTGAACCACAGCTGGGTCCTGCTTCTCCTACTACACAAAACTCCAATGAGACTACGCAAAACCAGAAAGGTCAACATTCTCTCTGGAAGTAGCTTCTGATTCTCAGATAGGTTCATCACTCAGTGGTTAAGAAAATTTAAAAAAACAACTCTTTCCTTCATTTCAGAATAACTGCCTAATCTCTCTGTCAGTGTAGATGACAGTTTTGGAGCTCCAACCTCCATAGGAGTTCCTGTTTTGGAAATCAGCCATCCTCACTTCTCTCTGGCAGGACTGGCAGGGAAGAGAGGATAAACCTTCTCTTCCAGGCTGGGGACACCAGCCATCAGAAGGCACCAGTGACACCAGATAGAGACCCTTCAGAGCTGAAAATCTGCAAGCTGCTCTCCTCTGACAGGCTGCTAGGACTGCCACAGGCAGGCAGACAGCCTAGGAGGAGGAAGTTGCTCCCCTCCTTTCTTTCCTATCATCTGTAGCTCAAAGCCACCAACTAGACATGTTGAGAGAAATATATAGCCTATGTTTGTCTTAAAATACAGCACTTCTCATAGCTCTACAGTTCGTTACTTCCAGTCAGAACATTTTTTAAAATGATGTAGTTCAAATTGCATATGTTTCCATGTATTGATAATTAATCAAATCATCTGGCACCTAGACTGTCATACAGAAGCTGAGGTAACACATTTACAACGTTCAAAGAAAAATCTCTGTTTCTTAATGAACAGAGCAAAATATATACCCAGGTTAGAGGAATATGCACTTGTCTAATACTTCCCAATTTTGAGAAGAGAGTTAATTCTTTGGAGGAAACCTTATACAATAGACCTGGACTGCACAGACCTGGACCTCTGCCAGCACCTGTCTGTTCAGGAATTTCATCCACTTTAATAAGCTGCCGCTCTCTGGATCTCAATTAACCAGACAAGCTGGTGCAATTGCAGAGAACTCAAAAATAAGAGAGAGAAGATTTCACAGATTCTCCATCTGTAGGCCTTCTGTAAGCATGACACATACAAATAGAACCCAATATTGTAGGTGACATCCTTAAAATTATGAATTACTGTGAGGCAGTGAGAAGCTGGTAGAGAAACATCAGCATGAGGCCCCAGAACAAATGTTATTTTTCATGGCTTACTTCAATCATTGTCATCAGAAGTCAGCCTCTCTACCAAGCACCTTGTGGATGCCACGGCTCGAGCGGAACCTGAGATCTGCCAGGCCTGCAAACTGCTCCATGAATTAACCCCAGCTCCAAGCAAGCAGAAGGGTTTGCCAGCATGAATCTAATTACAGGATGGAAGACCACATTTCTACAATGACAATATAACTACCAGAACAGAGATACACCAAAATGCCTGAACAGCACATTAAATCATGAGAACTTAATGTTTCCATTGTAAGAGTCTCGCAGGATTTAAAAGGAATGGAACCATTAGACTCCTAAAGAAATCACAGTAAAAATCCCACAGTATTTTCTAGGCAATTGTATTCTTGCCACATTAGCCAACCTTACTAAAGAAATTCAAAGCAGGGAAAAAACTTTGCAGTAAATTACTTTTGCATATATGTGTAACCCAGAGATTCCTACTAAATACCATTTTGCTGCTCACACACACTTTTATTTTTTAATCATGGCATAAAATGCTGCTACCCTGCCCGTAAAACAGCCTGGCTTTTACTACAGCCATTATCTGTGCGTTCTGTTGGGACTGGATGCTTTCAGGATGGGATGTTGAGTGGAGTTTTATCCATGGACAACCACAAACCACAAAAGACAACTGAGAGTGGGAAGAACTACCAATGGGTAAGGCAGGTAAATAAGCATCAAGGCTAAACAAGAATGTAACCAGAAAACCACCCAAGCAAAACCACCCACGAAATATTTGCAGATTTTATGCCTCAGTATGTTGCCATTCAATTGGTCTATTCATAGCCGAAATTTTAATTCTCTTCTGTGATGCCTAATGCAAACTGTGTATTGAAAAGTCAATAGACATCCATGACACTAAATGAAAAACAAATTTGTAATTTACACAATATAAACTGTTTTTCAGTAACTAGTCCACTTTGGATCTTGGCTCAGAATTTACATTTATATCCTAAGGAGATGAATATGAATATTCAGTCTGAGGAAGGAATTAAGCATTAAAATTTCAAGTCAACCTGAAAAAAAGTTAACATTAGTTTTTAGGTAACTGGCTGTGTCCCTTGTGATGGAAACCAGGGGCAAACACCTTTGCAGGCAGTGCTGACCCCCACTCTCAGATTAGTACACGTTTTAAGATTCTCAAAAGACAAGGAGCAGAAGCCATTAAACAGAGGTGAACTTTCGTGAACAAGAGTGGTATATTAATTGTCTCTTATGACTTTATCACTATTCTAAATATAAATGAACTGGTTTTTCTTCACCTTTTTTCTCCTCTCTTTCCAAATCTTCGAGGTGCAGCAATACATGCTTCCTGCCAATGGAATAACTCTTACAAAAATCACGAGCGTCCCAATTATCTCCTTTGGGTTGATCTTTGGACTATTTCCCATTAAATATACCTGTGTCAACACTACCACACCACAGCCGTGCAATTCCCACCCTCATCCCATGGAGGCCCATCATACCAGATGATCACACTCACTGACATGGCATAACCTGACTCACATTGCAGATCGTCACTGGCAGCCTGAGGCCAGGGTAAAATAAATTGCATCAGTGTTATCTGTGGGATCAATTGATTGCAGGGTCTAATATGACTAAAGTCCAGGAGAATATGTGAATGCTCCAGACACAGGGCAATTCTTTGAAATCAATGATTGCTAGAAAGGCATGATAACTGGGGGCTTTAGGCTATTAACACCAGCTGGTCATTAAGTCCACACAAATTGCTATAGCTTTATAGCCTTTTCTTATCTAGAGAAAACAATTAAACATTTTAATTACATTACAGGGATGACAGAAGATAATTTGAGTTAGCAGGAAATTATGTAGTCCTGTTAATGTGAGTTACTATGTCATTTCCATTGCTTACAAATGTACTTGCCATCTAGATAAAGTAAAACTAACTTTCAATTAGGTCCATATTCAAACCACTAAGATGGAAGAACACAAAATAAGTAACCCAAAGCCAAATGAATTATCATGTTAAGCTGGTATTTTATAATCTTTGAACTATTGTCCTGGAGACAAGATTCGGTGATGGAGACTGAGTTGAAAAAGTACAGTTGTCACCTGTGGAAATAAATTACTTTTTATACCTACTCTTATTTTAAATTTGCAAAGTACATAGAATACAAAAATTCTATGTTTATATAACTTCTGTGAGCTATCCTGCACCTTTTACTTTTAAAAAATAGTGCCATCAACAGAGGACAACCTTCCAAAAGTTTCTCCATGTATTACTTCATGAAGTCTCTGTCCCTTTAGATCTGTTCTGGGTATGTGGGTGTTACAAAGCTCCTAATTCCACAGTACCAGCTTTGCCCCAGTACATTAGTTCTTTACTGGGATTGGGCTATTATAGTGAGATTTACAAAGGACTATAGCTGTGTCCAAGTGGGGAGCTTTCACACTATGACTTCAGCCTTTTCAAATATGAAGAGAAGGGGTAAGAATGTACCCCTTAATTTTTTCCTACCAATCTTTTCTTGCATAAATTGCTAGGGCTGAACAGCAGGCACAACAGCAGTTGCATTAGTTCCCAGGGAATTCCTGGTCATGATGTGCCAGCCTGTTGGACTTTGAAGATTTACTGCTTTGCACTTAAGGGAAATGTATAAGAAAATATTTACAAGTGCTCATTAAGGCTAAATTGTGTCCTTATCCTGTGCAGGTACCCTGGGAATTAAGAAAATTCTATAATGAGAATGGAGGTAAGGCTGCCACACTTCTGCAGGAATAGTCACTTGGACAAGGGAAGGGTGAAGAACTAAACTACAAATACAGTAAAGGGCAAAGTTTGGTAGAAAGTGAAATATCAATCACCTTTGTTATGGACACAGTCATACTGAGATGTATAAACAGGAATATATTCTGAAAATATTATGTCAACTAATCTTTTCTACCCTCTAGCTCTAGTGAGGCTGCACCTGTAGAACTGTGCCCAGAGTTTGTTCTTATACTTGAAAAGCAGGTTGCAGAACAGAGGCAGCACAGGATTAAAAATGCAACAACATTTATGTTCCATCATGTCTAGATGATTCACTGGGAAAGACTGGCCTTCAAGCGATTTATGCAGAGAACAGGATTCAATTATCATTTACAGATACATATGAGTTTGCCATGTCTACAGCAGAAAAAGCTGCTGTGGAGGAGCCTCAGGTTGGACAAAAACTCAGGAACAGATCACACAGGCATCTCACAGAGGCTGTGAGTAGTGGCAGGCACAGCTGACCCTGCTGTGAAAACAGGGACAGTCCTGTGGGACTCACCCACATGATTTAATATGGCATTTTTCTAACAGAGTCCCACTTCAGTTCCTCACTGTATTGCCAGGAAGTGAAAGCGTACGTGATGATGTTTCTCAAGGAAGGAAATTAATGAAAAATCTGCATAGCTGTGTAAGGGAGGCTAAAAGTCAGAATGGGCCAAGAGCTCCAGCTCCATCCTAGCCAGCACACCACAGCCTGAGTCATGGCCAGACATGATTTATATCAAGACTTCTACTGCCCTACAGAAAAAATCAGGTCCCCTAGCTGGGGAAATGGCCATCCCACAAGCTTTGTAATTAAGCAGAAGTGGATCTGTAATACACAATTTGGTGTTACTTATGATGCATCCTGAAAGGAATAAAAGACACTATTTTGAATTTACATGACAGAAGAGCCAGGAGATTCTGGATCTGATTCAAGTTTATGAGGTCAGGTCTTGCAAGCAAAAAAGGATTTGTGAGTCTCTGCTTGCAGATCACACACATCAAGTTGTACACTTGGCACTCCTGAATTTGATGATGGGGATGGATTCAAATTAAGTCCATATGATTTCACTTGCAGGTGTTTTCATTGTAACTACTTGATTTTGGTATAGCTTGGATTCTTTTCTAAATCTGTCTGAAGTCTACACATTGCCTAGCCACAGAGAGGAATTATTTGGTTTGTCTCAGGGACAGATCTACTGAAGATGATGTGTGCTGCCTTACACAGAAACAAAAGTTTTTATATTTTCTGTTTTATCCATTCATTTATCTCATTTTTTGACTTTTTTTATCCAAGTTTGGCATTTTACACAGACTACACACTTAAATTTGTTTCCACTGACTTTCTTGACATTTGTACACACATAAAACCAGCCAGAATTAGACTCAAAGGGCTTCATCTATTTTCCTAGATAACTCAGCAGATTGTCCCTAAATGTAACAGATCTCTCTATGACAGCAGCATAAATTCAACAGTCCTGATATCCCAAATTTCTTCCTATCAGAAAGGTACACATGCAGCCGGTTGCAGTATTATGTGCCAGGAAAATCCAGCTATTCTTTGGGCTGGAGTTCACAGAAGAACCATAATCCCTGAACTGATGCTCTGCTCAAAGAAGAGCAAGGAAAACAAAGGAAGTTTGGTTACAGCTACACGCAAAGTCTCAGATGGTTGCTTGCAAAAATAGGTCCAAGCTGTTCATAAGGCAGATGCTAACCAAATCTTCACAGCAAAGCTGCTCCTGTGTAAAAAATCTCATGTATATCTCAGAGTTCTACGTTTACCTTAATATGCCAACCCCAGCCTACTTATAGCGCGCATTACCTGTGTGTCCAGCATCATTTGATCATGATCATTTGCTCACTTGCTTTTTCAGCTCTTTTCTCCCAGGATGTACCATCTGTGAAAGTTTCCAGTGTTTTTTCACAAGGTCTCTGTGCATGTGTGGCCCTCGAGAGAAATCCACCATATTAAACAACTGCAAATAGTTCTCCTGATCTACATGACAAGCTGTGCTGGAAAAAATGGCGCTGTCAGAGAAGAATTATTTGAATGTGAAAAGGGTTATGGCTCACAGGGGAAAGCAGGGAAGAAGACAATGGCCACAGTATCACTGATGATATTGAGAAAGTGGGACAATATTATAATTATCGCCTGGTCATGACTCTCTTTTCTTAAACGAGCCGTTAAGGATATCTGATACAGACACCCAAGCAGAAAATAAAATATCCAGTTTCTTTTCCTTTCTTTTTTTCATCTTTTTGTGTCCATATTGTGTTTTGGGAGGGAGATTACATGTGGCCTCATACAACTATCCAGCTTTACTAAGAATGAGATTTTCAAGAAGACTCAATGCACTTTCATCATGCCAGACCCAGTTTAAGTTCTGCTTAATTTAATGAAGAAACCCAGAACATACATGCTGAGTATTTTATGAAGCTGCCTGTGCTGCATGTTGGAAGTAAAGTCCAGTGTACATCAAGAGCCTATAGAAGTGCAGGCCAAGAACTGTGTCTTGATCATAGACAGGTTTGTTTTCCATTCACAAGGAAAAGCATCCTGTATGTAAAGCATCTGCAGAGAGAACTGCTTAAAATATGGTGACAAATCTTTCAGCTGCTAAAATGAAGATGAAATAGGGCTATCAATAGAGCAGCTATGATGATGACAAAAAATCAAATCAGCAGTTTTTGCTATTTTAAAAACTATTAAAAATACCAGCTTTCAGAGTGGTATTTTTCATTTTTGGTTTTATGGTGCATCTAAGGGAAATATGTGCTTCATATGAATTCATGGTTATTACACCCCTGCTGCAACACTTTAGGGTGTCAGCATTTTCATAGTGAACCTTGGAGTACTGGGTCTGTAACCTGTCCATAAAAATCTGCCCAAAGCAGGAACCTGACATAAAAGCTAACATAGGTGCATTATTCTAAGCTGGGTACGATAAAACATTTTAACCTTAGATAAATTAATGATTAATGATTAGATTAATGATAACTGGATTTGGTCACTTTCTCAAATTAGGTTGAATACATAACCCAGGGTGCTAAATCAACCATTTATTATCATCCTAACCTTCAAATACTGAGATGTTTTCAGATCTCCTTATTATGTGAATAGGGTGTCTCAATAATTTAAGAAAGGTGGTTTTGGAGTTCTTTATCTTCCTCAGTTGCCTCTTAAGTAAATATCCAGGATATACACTTTTCCCACAGAGACATTAGTGTTTCCACATTTTAGATGGGACTTCCAGCTCAGAAACATGTCAAAGGTCAGAAGGTGTGTTAGAGTGAAAAATCAGCCTTCTACCCTAAATCCTTAGCCTTCACACCAATCAAAAGAAAAGCAGCAACATTCTGATCTCTTCATCAGAGTGAATTTGCACCAAGAGATCTCTTTTTTTTTTCCCTTAAGATCTCTCTGTTCTAAGTCTCTCACAATAGCAACTATCACTTCTATAACAACTGGAATAGAAGTTAGCTCAAAAAATATTCTGAGATTAATCCTACCTCATCATGCATATCCTTTCAGCAACAAAATTACAAAATTTATATGGAGATTATTCTAAGCCCACCTCTTTTGGATGGCTGTGAGCACGGGTGATTTTGCTGTGAACCTAGACTCAATGTTGATATGCACTGAATATATTTATGTTTTTGTCTGGGAGGGACTATGTATCTTAATGATACTGATGATAAAAGCAGTTAGAAAAAGAGCTTGCCTCCTCATTCCACAGCTTATAGCTTTGAAAGGAAAAATATGATATCCTATGCAATTTGCAAAGCGCACAACTGAAATTTGAAAAAGAATAAGATTATTCTATCAATGAAGAGCTGCAAGCACAATGTTAGATGACTGAGACTGGAAGGAAAAGGAAAAAAAATAAAACACCACAAAAAGCTGTTTCATTAATCTCAATAAAAGTAGAAAGTCTTTGAAATCTAACAAGTCACAATCTTGATGGCAACTCCCACATTAAAAGAGGGCTGTGGAGTCGTTTTTTGGGGGCCAGATCAAGGTTATTTTTGAAAATCAAATGTGTGCAGTCTAGGCTGTGATACTGTTTTGATACTGGCCATTTTGATAATGCAAAAGACAAAGCTTTAACAATAACATCACACCCATAATAACAATGTTGCTACAGAATGCTTTTGAATATGTAACAACATATTAAATACACTAATGTATATTGTTTTAAAAAAATCTTAGCAAAGTATATTATTTGGGATCTAAGTGGCCAATTCCTTAGAGCTGCAGTCTCCAAGATAGCAACAAACATTTAGCTCTCCTTCCTGTCTTGACAGCCGTTCTTATTTGTTTGCTTTATGTATTAAAGCATCACTTCAGTATAATGAAGTATCACATCATAGTCAATATCTACAGTACAGAAATAAAAACATCCTTTTTGCTAATCACCTTATAAAGTGGAAAAGTTTCCTAATTGCCTTTCTCTTTCAAACATCAGAAATTTTGTATTTTAAATTAGAGTAGGCCATGGGTATTAACAGTCTGAAAGAGAGAAACATGAAGATTCCTCTCCAAACCCACATTCTGCATTTATATAGTAGCTTATAACGTTACTGGAAAATTACTACACAGTGTGCTATAACAAAGAAACATACATTTTACATACAACAATTACAAACTCAGATTCCATTCACCTTGATTGATCGTTTAAGCAGGATGAGAAATTGAGGCTGAATTAGATAGGTACATCATGGGACAAGACACCGAGAGCCCCAGTCAGACCCCGAGAACAGTTGACTCATACATTTATTTTCTCCGTAGAAGAGGGTGTTTCTAGATCATTTATCATGTAAGAGGCTCAGGACACTGTAGTTTAAAAGAGCCAAATTAATCAGTGTACTGACAGCTCTTTCTTTCTAATAAGATTTCTCCTCACTTAGGTAAGTTCATTTCCAGGTATTAAAATCTAATTTTAGTTTGAAACTAAACCTCAGACTTCTGTGAAAGGCCACTGTGGAACAACCCACCAATACTGTATTTCTATCCCATGAATTTGAAACACATTTCCCAAAGGAAGTGCTCTGTGGTTCAGGAACAAGCCCTGGAGAAGGAAGGGGAGGCACTTCACACCATTAGCATAGGACACCTTTACAGGAACATTTTGCTCCTTTGGAAAACATTCATATCTTATTGTTCTGTATGCCACAGAACCTACATGCAAAAACTAAGAGGTGCACAGGGCTGCATATATGCAGATATATTTATCATTAAATTATTTCTATGCAGTACAGAATTCTTATAATTTTGTTTGCTTGTTTTTTGTGTTTTGGTTTGGTTTGTTTTTTACTTTGTATACTTTTATTTGCTTTCTGAAAAACTAATGCTCATTTTCCTAGATTTTTATGATAGTGTTTCCCAAGGAATATCCTGGGGTCTCTATCATGACACTCAAACAGAATTAGGAAAAGAATCTCTACCTTCTAGAGCATAGCTGAGTGTAGTTCATGCAAATTAAGTTGCCAGTTTCTGTTCTTATACAAAATCTCTTTGTTTTGGGAAACCAGACATTGTTTCTGAGGGCTTTCTGCCCTGAGCCCTCAAAGCATGAAGCAGCAACAGTGGAAGGAAGTCTGCCTTTGATCATTAACAAAGGCCAGCTCTGATGGATGCCTTGGACCCACAGTTTTCTCACCAGGCTTGCCCCAGTACTGCTTGTCACATTATCTCTCATTAAATCGCTCCAATTTGCAACAGGACATTCATCTTCCTGGCTATGCCTAACACCCCTGTGTGCACCAGGCCCTGAGGAAACTTGTGCCAGAGAAACATGAGATTCCAGAGGGCTTAGGAATAACTCCAAAGTGACTACACTGAGAAAAGTTCTGCAGTCTCATTGTCTCTGAGGGCTGTCATGGCCATGCTGCCTCCCAGCAGCCAGGTACATCCTGGGCCTGGTCTGACAGCTCCTGGTGTACGGCTGGTTTGGATAAGCTGGTATCCCACCTTGCAGCACAAAAAGTTCCAAATACCATGTTTCTCTTAGTAGAAATAATCCATGAGCCTCTGCAAAGCTGTTCAAGTCAGAATGTTTCAGATAAAAATGTCTGAAGATCCATGGCAAAATCTACTTTATCTGATATTTACGTTATCATGCCAAACTGTCACCGTACTCGAGCGAGGCTGACTAAAGTGGGATATGAGAGAAACATGTCCTGAAACAAACTGTGATTCTTTGTCAGAGTCAATACCCCATGCGAAGCAGAGGAAAAGCTTTTCTGTACTCTCAAAGGATACAACAAATGGAAGCAATTCCACAGGAGGCTGCACAGAATTGTGTCTGTACTGAATCACACACTGCAGCAGCCACACCCTCCTCTTGTATGCAGGATGTGAGACTCTGTACAAATTGAACTCATATAAAACAAATTTTGAATCTTGTTTTTCCCTAGGTTCTTTCAGTGAGATTTGAACATTTCGTGTATCCATCCAAGTAACCTGTTCTGACAGAAACAGCATTGTTATATTTTAACATTAGGGATTTGAAAGTGCAATCCCTTAAACAATCGTTCAACCTATTGTTTTCACATACACTCACTCTCCAGTGTAAATTCTTAATGATGCATAACTGGGAAGTGTTTACCTTACTTTTACAAAGCTGACAGCAGACTAAAGGTGCAGAGTGACCAAACACTGTGAAAAAAATGCATCATGCAAAGGGCAGCTGAAGCAAGTTATTCAAATTGCCTACTGGCTCAAAATCTCCCCCATGAAAGTAATTGAAATCCATTTGTAAGAGAACAGTGAGATTTAAAATAAACTGACAGAAAACAAACTCTGTTGTGAGATCATCCTCACTGGAAGTTTGAGCTTTGTTCACTACAAAGCATCTCTCAGTCTCAAAGAGCACTGCAACCCACATAGCTTTCTAAAAACATTCAAGAAAACCCAGACATTTAACATTTGCCTGCCAGCCAAACAGACCTCCAAGGTGCTGTGTCTCTGAATGTCTTTACCCAAAGTGTGTGCAATATTGAAGGAGTCCTAACTTCAATGGTTTTCAAGGTAACTTCACACACAGAGGAAGTCACAACAACCTGGGAAAATCATACTGCTTCTGGATTTGTTGACTTGGGTTTTAATTTTGTTAGAAGGCTAATGTGTGAAGGATTAGAAGAAAATATAAGCCCTAAATAAGATGCACTGGGGAGGAAATTGCATCTAGGAAGTTGCAGAATATGCTCAGCAGGCCAGAGAAATGAATCTGTAGGGGCCTATCTGCTTATATAAGACGTGGATTCAGTATTACATCCCAGTTTGACAAAACGCCTCAGCACAGGCTTAAAGCTAAGCCTGTGCCTAACTTCCACTGAAGACAAGATAGATTTTTTTAAGATGTCAATCACTAGAGAAGCTAAAGGTTTTTAGTTCAAATATCCCCGTTCTTAACCTGCAGACAGAAAGACTCCTGAAAAAGAGAACAGTTTTCTGCAGCATACCTCACTGTTTGAGGAAAATAGTTATTACAATTTCCAAACCCTGAAGTTAGGTATTTAAATCCCAAGCCAGGTGCATAAATAATAAAGCTGCGTGACTTTCAGACATGCTGAGTTCCCACTGATTTTAATGAGGGCAGTGCATGTTCAAATCCTCTTGAAAGCAAGATTGTTTAGATACCCAGGTATGAATGAGGAATCTTGACTTTGAGATGGAAACAGCTTTTATAAGAGATAGCTGGAGTTTTTTATCACTCCTTTTACACGGCTGATTAGGGAGTGTGGCTCTGAGTGATTATCAACCAGCATGTCCCTCAGGAAAAGCTGCACTTTTGTTTGCATAAGAAAAAAAGCTGCATTTTTGTTTGCACTGGGGTGGTACCTGAGGTAAAGGCAGGCTGTCGTCCGCCCACTTGATTGAAGTTCAAACATGTACAATTTAAACTGAGTCTCTTCACTAACAGCCCCACGTACATCAGGACTTCCTAAAAAGAATGCAAGTAAGCTACAGTATCACGAAGAAATTTCATAGCTTCAGACCTCACAGACATGGCAGGAGCAAGACATTATTTTTAACACATCCTTTAGAACATATCTTACACAAACCAGCTTGGTTTAGACATTTTCTCCATCACAGGAAAGATAAGAGCTTGAAATCTGTGAATTGTCAAGCTGTTATACACTTCAGCCAGCAAATTTCAGCAGGTCATTGCCAGTAGACCCTCCACTCCTCTTTCTGAGGTGGAAGGTTGGAGCCCCCACGATCTGTATGAAATCCTGGTTTTGCCAACCTCTTGAAGGTGTGAGACTCCAGCTATTCAGCACGGGTCCATACACCATGGCTCACCACATCCAGGCCCTTCTTTGTCAGTATATTCCGTGGTGGAGGCAAAACTCTGTTCAGTGCTTTGGAAGAGATTGTTCTGCAGTGTCTGGAGTAAAGCTGATGGGAGAGAGCTGCTTACTGGCTGGCACGATTAAAATAATGCATGCAGCACAATCCATCATCTGTGGTAGACGTTAAGCACTCTCTAATATCAATTACCAATTAAGAGCTGACAAACAATTTTTTCTGATTAGCAGACCAGTGAAATTACAGCCTGCCAGGAAGGAAGAATCTCACCTCCTTTTCTAGACCTACTCAGCCAGCCCATTCTCAAATAAACAAAGGACATTCAACTGTTTGAGGGAAGCCTCTGAAAAACTGGGGGAAAAAAATTCCGCATGTGATTTTCAGATATTTGCAGATTTTTTACTGTAATTTACAAGTTCATCACATTTCCCAGTGCCACATTGCATTTATTAGTGTAAACAACATGGTGGGTAAGATCACAGCAAATCAACAGGGAAGAAAACAATTCATATTGCTGGCAGAGTTTTATACCTGCTCATTACTTTCAGCAAATTGCTCATAAGGACACAGCTTTTTCCAGAAGCTGTTTATTTAAGTGCTTAATGGATATTCTTGTCACACTAGGCCAAGAGAAGTCACATCAAAACCTTTGGCACGTCATTTGATGCTATTTTATATTTTAAGAAATTTGGCACACATCACATTACAGTGCAATGCATTATTAAGTGTCGTTCCAGGATATGAGATAATCAATCAGAAAGATCCTTTGGGATCAAATGAAATTGAATAACTGACATTTTGGCATGAACAGAAGTGTAGGGTTGACTGAAGAAGTTGCCATTTGAGGAAAAAAACTGTTCAAAGAAGCTTAATTATTTTTATTTCCCCTTTTCTTGTAATAAATATTCCTAGTAGTGTTGCATTTTGGTCTCAAATCCAAGGCCCTTCCTCTGCTCAGTGCCTGGATTTCCCACTATCTGCACTGTGAGACCTGGAACGCCATAAAACACAAAGAAATTCCCTGTTAAGAATCTGATCATGTTACTCAGCCCATTTGGCCTTGTGCTTGCATTCATTATATGAAATGGAATGCTAGGAAATGCTAGGAAAGCAGGAACAGAGGGGATTAGGGAATCTCTTTGGGTTGCTCATTCACTTCCCACCCCCTTCCCCTCTCCCTCTGCCCTGGGTCAGGCTCCTTTCCCAGATCAGTCTCTGTGCACTCAAACAGAATGCAGACTGATGGAGAATGTTGCAGTAACTGAAACCTCCTTTGGAGAAAAAAAAAGTAAAAAAAGAAAAAGAAAGTGAAAATAAAGACAAATTGCTGTTTATCTGAAACAATACAAACCTATTCTGATTGGTATAAATAGTAGTTGGAAAAATTGCTTTTGTGACCCAGTATATCAAATCGAGCATTTCTGTTTGGCAAAGGCTTGGCTGCCTTAGTCCAGAAACACTCCATGGGAGAGGGACATGTCTGTCACACACATAATGGCTCAGTGCTCTACACTGAAATAATTTATGAATACCAAGAGGGCTAGATTCTGCAACTAAGGTTCAGGAAAAGGCACATTACAATATATTTTATAACTTCTTTAATTCTTTTCTTTCTTTAGCTATGAATGCCTTCTTTAGGTCATTTTTCATGTATTTCACAAGCCTGCACATTTAATCCCTGGGCAAACTATCCATATCAAAGAGGCAGCTCTTGAAGAAGACCAGCCAAAGAAGCACCTGTACCCTTGGGTAGAGACCTATAATACATCCTATGAAAGCAAAATCCATCCATACAAACACAAATGTCCAGTGAATTCACCACATATTTAAAATATGTCACTAGCAGTAATTCTCAGTAGCATTTCTCGAGAATGTCTCCTGTCTCACATCTCAGAAGGCAGCTTACTGAATGATAAAAAACACATTTTAATAGGTGCCATTTAATTCAGCACTATGTAAGCAATGACATGACCTCTGCTTCACAGACAGGAAAGGATTTTTGAAACCAACTAACTTTAATTACTTTCAATTTACTAAACACATAAGCTAGCAGTAGGATGTTTAAAACTGACAAACTTAACAGCTCTCCTTTAATTATCTTCAACAAAGTACTCAACTAAGGAGATATCTTTAGAAGCAAATAAATGAGTTAGGCTCATAAATCCCGTAGTAGCATGGGATTTAGTAGGATGTCAATTCCTTTAGTAGGGTGCCCATTCCATGTACAGCTCCTGAAAACTATAACCGCAGATGATTCATTTACCTGGCTACCCACGCAGAGGTGAGGTCAGAAAGGAACTGGTGTAAATGAGCAGAAGGTTTGAGGAGCAACTCAGCCAGAGAAGCAAACATCCACTGCAGTGCAGGTAGTGCTTCCCTAGGGACACCTTGTCCTGGTAGAGGCCAGTGATAACTGCACGGCTTTGTTCACAGTCTCCTGGCCTTGCTGGACAGTTTCTAAAACTGGAATTTCCCTTGGGAAGCAAATAGTACCATTAAGTTTCCTAACAAAAGAAGCATCCTGTGCCAATTAGACATTACACACTGGTTTTCTCCTTTGGTCTTTCTCTTAACATCACACCTCTGAGGAAAATCAAAGGGCTTTGTTCCCATTGGGAAAGAGTAAAAAACTGCAACATGCAAGCAATGGGACCATTCAAGGGTTCTGTTTAATATGCTCATGTCCTGAGGCACAATTATGTTAAGCTATGTATTTATTTATCAAAAAGTCTATGTACTAATACAGTAACATAAGCTATATTCCTAAAGACACACTTAGACCTTCTGAGTATTTCAAGCCACACCCAGGAGTCCTCACCTGATGACACACTCAGTCCTACATCCATATTCCTACTTACTAAGCATCAGACAGAATTTGGGCTGAAGAGAGTACAGAAGCAGTGTTCTTCAGAACTCCCACAAAAATCAGGTGCATGAGAACTCCTGAGCAGCAAGTGGTGCAGTGCTTTGTGCAGGGAGCTGCATCTTGCTCACACACATCCAAAAGAATTCACAACTTCTAATATGGTCTTGTTTTCCCACTTCTCAATTTCATCCCAAAGACACACAGTTCCCTCAAAGAGCCAGAGCAATGGAGCAATTCAAGTCAAGCTCTTAAGCAATGGTCACACCACATAACCTGTCTCAGGATTTTCCTGTACAGTTCAAAGGGCATAAAGGGGACCTTGATGCTTTGAAGTACAGCTCCCCATGGTGTTTCTTCCCATAAAGAGCAAAACATACACCATAAAACTTTATGATCAAACTTACAGGAATCTGGCTAAGAGCCTCAGAGTGCAAGGAAACTAATTAGTTGAAACCACCCCCTCCAGTCTCCCTGTTACTTCCCATCCTAACAGCAGCAAACCCAACAGAAGTTAAAAAGCTTAATAAAAGTACAGCCAGACCACAAGACACTCATTTCTCTTTATGCTGGTTTTGTTGGTTTTTTTTTTTTTTTTTCCTAAAACAAGGCACTACAAGAGAAAGTAAACAAACTGCATTAGTCAAACTGCATTTCCAATGCATAGGAAATAACCAGTGATCTATAGGGGAAAAGGAGCAGATTCCAGTTCTGCCCAGGTATCAGTAACATGGGAATTTTATATCTGCCTCTATGTACAGTTAGAAAAAGTGCAGTATTGCAGTGCTGTTATGCAGGGTATTCAGAAACATTACAGATATTTAACTAGAAAAGGAAAAAGGTCAGCAGCAGCACAAGCAATGAGCCCAGCCAAGGGAAAGCAGGATACCTACTCATGGCTATCAGATATTTACATGAGTATGTCAACGATACTGTGGTCAGGAATTGCAAAAATAACTCATTTCAACAAGAGATGTTACTGCAACACCACGCTGTAAAGTGCTTTGCTGAGAAAGTTTGGAGCTGATGAAGGCAGGTACCAATCCAACAATCTGCCTGCCCAAACTGCAGTATTCAGTTATGATAGTGCTGACATTTCCACTAAGTGAGGAACACAAAGTTAATCAGATTGGCTGGATTCTCTCACCTGAGGGCATGTCACTGTACTGCCTGAAAACTGAAATTCTCCTCACTGTAAGCACAGAGCAGGATACTCTGACTGCCTGTGCAGAAACTATGGCCCACTAAGCAGCAGAGGAGGCAGTTTCAGGAGCTGCAGCTAAGTTAAACATGGAATTTCAATATTTACTATTTTGGTGGGAGCAGGAAGAGGAGAACAGTGACTAGCAGTCATTCCAATTTTTTCCCCCAATCATATTTTCCCAAGCCGCTTCCTGTCTTACTTTGCATTGTGTGGAAGAGCTGACAAGGCCATTTTATGGAGTTTTAAATGCATTTTTACAAAATGAGACACCCACAAATGTTAGCTCCTGTATCACTCAATACCTTCACTTATGTTCCAGCCCTGTGCCCTGAGTTTTCCCCTACATGAAGATCCCTCACATGCCAGAAGGAGACAGCTAATTATGTGTGTGCCCTATAGGCTCCAAGAAAGAAGAGAGACCAAGAATTGTGCCAGAACAGGGTTTGTCACTTCTGCCCAAAGCATCTCAGCGGTAAATGCACAGCCCCATGGATGAGTCCCACCTTTCCATGGGATATTCACAACTCCTGATCTCAGAGCACTTTTCTACACCAACAGGAATAAGCTAAGTAGCTGAGCTTGAATATGATCTCGCACAGTCAAGCTTTGTCCAGGCTCCTTATCTTGGGAGACAGCTGTTCTAATCAAAGGAGGAAGGAAATTATGACTAAGGATAGCTGCTAAGAGGGCTGCTAAGAGACCTGTGGATAAACCATAGCCTACCACCTTTCAGTTGCAGAAAGCTTTCTGTTTCCTCTGGATAGTCACTTCAAATAAAAAGGAGTCACAAGATCTGCTCAGGTAATACAGGAAACCAAAATGCCTCTGTATATGACCTGATAATTGTGAATAAGATGTCACTGGATACTGTGAAATTCCTCAGTAATGAGACAATGAGGTGACAGGGACAGCCCACCATGATGTGCTTCATTCTCTGCAGTGATGAGAGCCTTTTAGTCACTTTGTAGAGGGGCCAAAAACCTGATCCCACTACTCAGCTCAAAAACCCAAGCTTGTCCATGAAAATCCACATTTTACATTATATTCAGTTTTATACATGACTAAAGTCACAAAAACCCCTGTGATGACTTGAATTAGCAAGAGTTATTGACACAAATGTTTGCGGGCTCAAGACCTGAGAGTACAAACATCCACATCCTCTCAGACAGTAATTTCACTTTTTTATATCATTTGTGGGTAAGAAAGAGCAATTTGCAAAGTAATACTGCACTGTGATTTGAATTTGCATAATAAAAGCATTTGCCTTTTAAAGCATATATTAGTGCTTAGAAGGAAAAGTGAATGTTCTAATATAATTCAAGATAGCTAGACACAGTTCCATTATTTTAATTTACATTTTATTGGGTTTTTGCTTTGGTAAAGAAACACATGTTATAACTAATCACAGTTCTAATTACTGCCTGATTCTATCTTTTATTACTGCTAAAATTTCTATTATGGGAGTGAAAGAAACTAATAGGATCATTAAAAGATCAATAGGAAATATTGCTTACATAGAAGTTGCAATGTATAAACTTCAACTCAACAGACAGGATCAAAATAATTCCTTGGAAACAGAGGCTTATGAATTCATTCCACTAAGGAAAAAACACAAACTGATTTAAAGGCTATCCACAAGAAGATTTCTTTTTAATTTTTCCCCTTAGAGGGCAATACGCAAACAAAAGCCACAACAAAATTATGATTAACTTTCCACCTCTGCACTTCTAATATTCTTTGTGCAGAGTCTGAGTATCTTTAAAGGGTGTCATTAAGATGTGGAATGCACCTGAAATTTGTGAATATAAACTTGGAGATGTGACTTATTTAGTCGTAGAGTCATAGCCTCATGACCCAGACTCTTATTCTTAAAATGATGCTTACATAGATCCCACTGACTATCCAGTCTGTCTAAAACCTCTTCTTCACTTAGTTTTGGCAGAAAAAAATTCTTTTACTTCAAGTCACTACTCTGCCCTAGTTGGTTAACCCAGAATGAATGTCATACATAAAAATATTAATATGATCATATGCCAATACCTACTTTGATGCCCCTTCTTACTTTGGCTGCCAGAATGAAAAGTATAGGTGTACTGACATACCAGAGGTGAAATTAGAGCAGGATAACTTCTCTCTACTTGTTCATTAATAATTTTGATACATTTAAAACCTCCAGTATCCCAGAAAGAAAGGAGAAAAATATAGGAAATGCATTTTAAAGCACTGCTCGTGTAGATGCAGTACTTGATCCATGACAGTAAGAAAAATAGAGTGGTGATGCAGGGGCCCAGACTTAAAACCACAAAACTTCTAGACCTGTTCAGACCATTAGTTTTACCACAAAATATCTCTTTTTCCCTTTTCTGGTTATGCAGTGAACTCTATGTTCTCTTTCTTTAAAAGTCTGAAAAAAACAACCAAGTCCACGCAGAGGGCCAGCTCAGGTCTAAACAACATTTTCAAGGTAGAGCAGCGTCCCATGAACAGTATCTGCTTCCATTGGAGGTCAGCTGAACCCGAGAGGTGCCAGCTCTGATGCTGTAGGTCTGTGTACAGCCAGCTTACAGGCTCTTCCTGGGAGTCAGGGTATGGATAAACATCATGCAGAGATAGATGATCACCAAAATAGCTGGGCCATAATGCCTGATGTGGCTGCAGTGGCACCTGCATTTCTGAGAGTTCCTATGAACTACAGCACTGCAAGAAGAAGAGGAAGATAGTCCAGGGCCCTCCAGGGCCTTGGATTAAATATGAAGGCAGCCCTGAAGTTCATGCCCCAGAGCCTCACTGGATGTCTTTTATTTGAGCTTTCTCCCAAAAAGTGAGAGAGATCTTGAGTGTGGAGATCTTGAAAAAAGAAGCAAACAAAACTCCTAAAAACTACTCAATACACATATTAGTGGACTCAGAAAGTTCAAGTACATAATGGTGAAATGGACTGAGATAAAAGCAGAGTCATCAGCAATGGAAACAGAAGCCTTTCCGCTTCTGCTACAAAGAATGTGACAATTCTGCTATTTTTCAAGACAGGATTAAAGGGATGATGCAAGCTGGTACACATATTTTATAAAAATGCAACTAAATTGGGGTGATAGCCAACAGAAAACTTGATTTCAAGTGGGTAAAAACTGATATGAGATTAGAGTGAACTTTTTCAAATGGGTGTTGTCTGTTAATTTTCCATTTCCTACAAGGAACGATGAAAACAAAAGTCTTCCTGCTTGGAAAAGGATTAATACTTTAAGTCAAATATGTCCAGTGTTCTCAAATTATGTGGCTTAGTAAACTAATAAAGAATATTTTAGAAAAACAAGTCATATCCATAAAGAACCTGTAAACAGCAGGCAGCTTCTAAATCATAACATCCTCAGAAGCATAAACAATAAACTTTGTAAGACCACAGAAAGGAAAATAATATTGTTCTAAGTACAATCCTTGCCTGGCAACAAGGCACCATCAGGTGTGATTGCAATTCACTGCCCCCAAACCATTTGTTACCCTTGTTTATGCTGTTTCTATACAGAATCCTCTCCTCTTGACACTGCCCTTTTTTTAAAGAACCATGCAAATTATTAGCTTCTGTTTGCAGCTCTGAGACATCTGTTTTCTTCTTTTGTCGCTGTATCATTTTTTCTTTTCAGGAATCAGATTCCTGGAACCATGACAAGATCTGGTATCAATCAAACTAGTGGATTAATTTACTCCAATAATAATTAGGGATAACAACGGATTGTTCTGGGGTGGAGGAGAACACGAGGGGGATGGACTCAATATCATGCAGCATTTCAGGCAACACCCTACTCTTCTGGTACAGTGATCTTCACCTAACATTTCATCATTGTCTAAACTTTACTTTTACAATCATTGATTTTCTAGCAACAAAGAGCGCATATATGTGTGAATGAATGCAAAATGATGACAAGGATTGCACTTCAGCCTCCTTCTGTCTCCTGGTATTTGCAGGATTACCTTGCCAGTCTCTTAATAGCTATAAATAACATACCAAAGGCACTATTTTACGGTGAAAATTTCTTCTTTTCTTGGTTTTGTCCCACATTCAGATTACCCAGGGAATTTCACCTTATGTAGTGGCTTTCATGCACTGGCAATCACTTTACCCATCCCTCTTTCCTGATCCCACCTGAAGGGGCTTCATCCTGAAGCCCACAGGTACAAATATAGCACCAAACACTTCACTCCATGAGCTGGACCAGTTAAAGATGTTGCAGAAGGAAGTTTCTGGCTGTGTTTACAGTTGTTCAGAAGAAAGCTATACAAGATTGCTGAGATGAAAACTGGACATGGCACATTCCACAAGTCATTCCACTCATGTCAGAACCAAGAGTTCTTATTTCTGAGCGATGCTCATGCATGGGTAGCTATTTTTAGGGGTTCTTTGGGGGGGCTTTTAAGTTTATGGGAATTGCAGAGACAATGTTTTTCTAAGAGGGTGATTCAATATAGTGGGTAATGTATTTTAGCTACATAAATTCTGCATGCAGACCCTGGTTGTTTTACATGGTCTCAATGATCCACACTGTAACAGCTTAAACAAAGACAATCACATGGGCTTAATAAAGTCAATGGTAATAAAAAAGAAAAGCTTGACTTTAAGAGGAAAATATTTATATTGGAAGCAATAATTATATAGTACTTTTCATCCCCAGAAGTGCTTTTTAAGTGTCATCTGGTGGTTTGCTCAAAAGACAGAGTCAGGATTGGATTTCTTCTCCCCACTGCCACCAGCTTGCTGGGTGGCCTAGGATTCATTGCTTAATGCTGGATTTTCAGCAATTCCAGGCACCCACCCATCCATCCAATAGGGTGCCACTGAAAAAAATCAGATCAGCAGTGCTCTTGGGCCTCATTTTTTCCACCTGTAAAATGAGATTAGTTACTCTATTTTGCAAGGCTGTCATGCACATTAATCATTATTTGTAGGCTTTCTGGAGATCCTCACATCAGAGAGCACTACAATAACCTGGCTTCATTTATGGCAATGTAAGATAATCCCCAATCCAAGAACTGAAGTTGGTCCCTGAGGTGGGGCAGAGCTGTCTTTAAGTGTAGGAAATAGCAAGTGTAGGAGTCAACTGGGAAGGTGTTTCCCAGTCATTAGCAATGCTTATTCCCTCCCAGCTCCATTGCATTAGCTCCTGGGAGCCACTGTAGGAAGCAGGAAGGAAATGTAACCCCTTTCTCTCTTCCTCTCATTCACCACCTCCAGTCTCCATCCCTCTGCTCACCACAGAACACCAGCTGCTGGTTGGGAGCACTCTGTGTTGTTCTCTTTTGGAACTACCTTGCTTGCTTCTTTGGTGTTGCTCAGACCAGCTCACAGAGCCACCCCTTTGTCTTTACTATTTGTAAGCATTTTGGGAGCTTAGTTCCCCTATGTTCAGAATATTAAGCACCTGACAGTTCCCCAAGGCAGCAGCCCCAAGATATTACTAAATATAAATGCATTCAGGTGAAGTCCTCAGCTGGACGAGTGCCCCTTTCCTGCCCGCCTTGTAGGACCCCGGCTCCTCTGAGTGTGCAGTACCTAACATCCATCCCAACAGGTGTAACAGGCTGCAGGAGTGCTGAGAGAGCCTCTCACTCCTGAACAAAGCAAGAGGGAGCACACCAGTTCATCACAGCTGAAAGAGGGTGCAGCAAACTGAATAGCTGCCATATGCACTGCAGATCTGCCAGAGATCATCTGCTTAGGAACTGCAGCTTCATTTCTTCAGGACCTCACAAATACACAGAGTTAAAAAAAAAAAAATTAAAAAAATTTTTGAAAACTCAGTACATTCTACAAGGTAAGAAACAGGCTAGATCCAACTCCCCAGCACAGACTCCTTCAAGAACCTCTGCTCCACAATAGCAGACTAGGAAGAGGACAATGTGAAAAAAATAAACTAATTAAAATGCAACTCACATAGGAGCTGCTGGAATGCATGGGATCAATTTTCATTGTCATCACTGTAGCAGGGCCAGAGAACTTTGAATGCTTTTTATCAGATTCTCCAACCTACACAAGAATTAGGTTCCAAAACCACCTCTCCTAATTCCTCTATCCTCCCAGGAAAATTTGGCATCCAATTATGGACTCTGGCATAGCAAAATCCTTATTCAATATTGGAAAAACTTCTATAGGATCTTGTTTTTTGTTCTTCCTCCAGGCACAGAAAGGCACCTGATTTGTTTAGGCTATTTAATCAACTTCCAACCACTAGCTTCCTCCAAGTTCTAATTCCTTATTCCTTGAATGTTCAAACAATTGATTCCCTTATGTCTAAACTGCCCAACTTTCTATCCTGAGATTTTATCCCATTTCAGTTCTTGGTTAGTACCCAAGTTAACTTCCTTCTTGCCCTGAGCAATTGGTAAGTCCTCTCACACCCAGCAACTTGCGCGTTTCACTTGGCAGGAAAAGTTTCTGAGATTAGCTTCTAGTGCCTGACCTACATTTCTGGAGAACTTTGGAGTGGAGAATTGGTTTCTGCAGCAATCTCTGGGGATATTCAATAATCTTTTTCATGACAGTTTAATAGCCATATATACACCTCTCTATTATTCTTATGTCTATAAGTTCTTGATTCCTCAAAAAATCCCTGCCATGTTAAATATCCCAGTTATTTAGCACAAGATCTTCTGTATACAACAAAATTTATTTGAAACCACAATGACTTGAAATGACTTTAATAAAAGGGATACTCAAGGCTTATGAGGCTTTGATTTTCATTTTCACTAAGGCCTTTACTTACTCTGGTGGAATCAAATGAGAGTAAATGGAATACAGACATGCCTTACACTCACTTTAAAAAGCCATTACACAAATGAGAGGAGTCCTCCCTGTCTGGTAAAAAGAGAAGTTGAACCATTTACCACATTATGACAAGCAGCCTTTTCTCCGGCAATGAAAGTCTATTACTGTGCTTCACCAGAACCTCAGCAAGACAGTGAAATTGCTGTAGACATGATGAAAAGCTCATCTTAGAATATACAGCATCACATATACATCTCCCTCAGAATTTATTTGTCTCTTGCTAACCCATGAGCAATTTCCCCACCCCTAGTTTCCTTCCATCCTTCATAGAAGCTAACTTGAAAAGGTCTTTTCTTCTGGGAGATATACAGCACCTTGTTTCTTGCTATTACACCTGCTGTTTCAGTTTGAGGGACATTATTGTGTTAAAAAATACCAGCAATGAGGGAGCTGGTGTGACAGACGTAATTGGTAAAAACTTAAAATGCAGTATTGCTCACAGGCAAGACATATTGTTTAAATTACACACATAAACGTCTATCACTTTTTTTGTGGGCACACAAAATAAGGGACTCAGTCTTTGAGAAGTGCCATAAATAATTTCTAGTAGCCAGCAATAAATGCTCATTTACAAATGAACATTTTTATAAGATCATTTACTACACAATCTAGAATGTCTTCCTTATATTTGCATTCACGCTCATCTATGAATCATGATGAAAACTGGCTGTTTGTTGACTGGCAGCTTTAGATAAAAATTCCTTTCTGGTTTACATCTCTGAGTTTTTTAGGGGGATCTTTGCTTAAAGAATGCATATTAACAGTGGTGTAAACATTCTTTAAAATGTTTTTTAACAGAAGAGCCATTTTAACAGGTACAGCCTGAAATCTCAGAGGACAATATTACCTATGCACTTCAAATTTCAGTGTGACCTTACAACCTCCTCCCGTTCCCACATGACCAATGACATTCACTTTTAGGAATTTCCTGTTCCCAAAGGATGATTATTCATCTCTGAAAAGTGCTCACCATATTGTGGCACAATGCAGTTAACACTGCAACCACCCCAACACATCAATGCAGCCTGAGATTACAGGGTTGCTGTTTTTTAAAGCCCAACAGGCAAATCCTCTCTCTACTTCTTGAACTTTGCACTCATGAGACCACCTCACCCAGGCCCTCATGGTGAAGAACCAAACCATCCCGTTGGAAGGGAGTAGGAAGACCATGCCTTCTTGCCCGTGACATGGAATTTTCTCCCTCATGTATCAGTCTTGTTCTGTTCCTTCCTGCTGCAAAGACACATGTGAAGGGCTGGCTTCCTTTCCCACTGCAATTCTACATCCCCTAACTGCAGTGAAATTACACAGAAATGATACTAAGCTCCAGAGAGAAGAGAACAAAATCCTAAAACTTCCCCTCCTCCTGACCACAAAGATGTTCAAAAATTGCATTTCCTTCCATCCCTTTGAAACATAATTCAGTTGCCTTGTTAATGTCAGGAAGATCATATTTAAACTCTTTCTTTACCAGCTCAATGCCCAGCTGGGAGGTGAAAGGCTGTGATCAATGTTGTAACCATACAACAGATGAGTTTCAAGCACCTCATATTAGGCTTTATGGATTTCTTTAAAGTGGGCTTTAAAAAACATAACAAGGAAAGAAAATTAAAAGACCCATCCTACCATTTCAGCTTTCACAATCTGTTATACAATCTTCCTTTTTCAGAGCTAGGAGAGAATAAAAACCCAGTCTTTTAGACCTTGGAAACAGGTGAGCACTAAACAGCAGGGCTAATAAATGTCATACATAAATGTCCCTCCATTTTCCCTGAAGGCGCTGCTTAGTTCTCAAACACAACAGGGAACTGAAATTATCTCCAAAGCAGATAAATTCAAACTTTGGCGACACTCAAGAGCAGATCAGAGCGAGATGGATCCTGACAGGCAGTTACTCAGCCAAGTTGTTTTACTATTTGCTTAACAGCTTTGAATTTCAAAATACGACATATTACTGAAGAAAAGTTAGGAGCAAATACAGAAGCTCTGAGTTTTTTTCTTTTGGAGGACAAAATTCCTCAGAACATGTGTTATTTAGAGATTTTAAAAAACTGGCCCAGCGACCCTGATTTCCTTTGAAAGTGCCCCCATATTTGCATTAGCTGGTGCAGTACAAACAGAATCTCATGACTGGATGTGTATGCTGGGATTTTATACATATAAATGTGTGCATGAATAAAATACTGGTTTATTAAAGCTTCCAATGTAACATTGGAACATATATTGATACTTCAGGGAAGTGTCCTTCATGTGACTTTAACTATTAGTAAGGTCTTTTATTTATTCAAGTTGTAGTTGAGAATATAATTCTGGGACAGGACATGTGAAGGTAAAATGAACAAAATTCCTAGAAAAATAAGACCCCAAGTATGGCAGCTGAATTGAATTGAGACTCAAGCTATGTAAGTGGTATCAGAAACATCAGTGTGGGGGTAAATTTGATGCTGCTTTGACAATCCAGTTCTGTACACTGAAATACAGTGTTAAAGAACAGTTGCATTCCTGTGGTATTGCCCATAGAAGTGCATGCTTTACCTTTTGCTAAATTGCTTTATAAAAAAGAGAAGTCTCCAAGTACCAGGTCTATGTTTTTTCACTTTAATCTGTCACAGGATGTCCATATCACACTGAGGATCTCCCAACACGCCACACACTCAAGAGGTATTCCATGACTATCCCAAACATTCACAGAACCTCTGTGCCAGAGCAACCCATTTGGTATTATTTCTGATTGTCAGCACAATGAGCAGGTTACTTTTGGTCACAGTTAATAGCTGTAAACAGACACCCTGTAGCATATCAGCTGTTCTGGAGTTCTGTATGTGAGGAGGGTACAAATGGAGCAGTACCAACTGTATAAAACATACATCCCCTCACATGTTTCTGCATTCATCTATTCAGAAACAAATGAAATTCGCCATTGCTACAAGGAGATGCAGGTTTTTTTCACTCACTGGAAGGACTGTACAGCTGTGGAAGGGGAAAATGGCATTGCTCATTTTAACTTATTCCTGATGCTGCTGAAATAACAGGATCTGTTTCAAGACATCTCGGTCTGAACTCCGTTGTAATCAGTCTCAGCCTTTTGAAAGGAAGAATTGAGCCATTTACAAAAGGAGAAAGAGAAAAAAATCCCATCTCAGAAAGCTGTGCTGTGGATGTAGTTTCAGCAAACTGCCTGCAGCTGCAGAGTGAGCCTGCCATACATTGCTGCTTTGAGCAGCCAGCAGCCTGTGCTGAAAGGATACTGATTTATCTGAGCCTCAAAAGGGCTGTACAAATTCAGCTGCCAGACTTCAGTTTGTAGATAATGCACAGTATGTCTATGTGAAGCAACCACTTAAGAGGCAGAACTAAACACCAATGTTAAGTACACAGGTAAAAGAATATGCAGCAATAATATAATGCTCAAGAGCCTTCTCCAAATTCAGTGGAGTTTCTCTGATTTCAGTGGCCTTTTCAATGAGCCTCAAGACCACAAGTTATTAAAATATAGAACTTAATCAAGTAATTCTGCTTTCTTGCTGATTTAATCTACTTTATCCCTCCATTTCCAGATGACGAGGAACCAAGTGTTATAAGTCCCATTACTTTGCTATTAAAAGAAAATCCAAGCCTTAGCTTTTGTTGCTAAAGAAGTAAGGCTCTAAAGACACAATCCCCAGTGCCACGTCTGTTGATTGACCTAAATATCTTCCTTACTTTTCAGGTCTTTGGTCAGGCAAATTGATTTCTGTACTTTCCTCTGTGATAAGGCCCTCACAGAGATGCCTTTGGTCACACAGTCCCTGTACATGGTATTCTTTAACCATCCCCATGTGCTTGTGCAGGGTCATTAGAAAATTGAGAGGACCACTATCAAGTTTAGTTACTTCTTGATTTATCTGGATATACCTGGACTTGCACTGAAACAGTGTTTATGTGCAACATAATTATAATAAATAATTGCCTACCCGCTGTGCTGTATTTTTTTCCAAACTGCATCATCCACACAGATATATTTCATATACCAAAAGTACTGAAAGAGATTTTCTACTCTCCTGACAGGGCAAACATATCAGATTTCATTCTGTGCAGTCTTCATTATCAAAAAGTAACTGAGGCATACAGTAAGACAATACAAAACCTGCTCTTTTTGAGAATATTCTACATGTTCTCTCTTCTACTCCTCCTTTAGGCAGTATTTTCTTTGGGCACAGACACTGTCTCACCCTACATAT
The DNA here is from genome assembly GCA_013400175.1 of Phainopepla nitens. Lineage (NCBI taxonomy): Eukaryota > Metazoa > Chordata > Aves > Passeriformes > Bombycillidae > Phainopepla > Phainopepla nitens. Next base: position 335,672 of record VXBQ01006095.1, on the reverse strand, counting down.
CTACCAGACTGGAACTGTGATCTCAGTTGCCTAGGCATAGGTCTCCATGTAATAAAACAATAGTAATGTAACAAAATAAGAGTACCGATTGGCAATTCACAGTGCTGACTTCATTTGCAAATATAACATCCAATTAACCAGGACCCAGTGGTACCTCAGTGAGATTTTGTGCAGGGCAGATTTCGTTTCCACAGCATCTACATCCACATTAGAAAAGTAAAGGTGGTGGACATCATGTCATCACAGTGATGGGCAGGGTGTAAACACTCAGAGCAGAGCAGAGTAGTTCAGAACTGGGACCAGGAAAGGAGTTGACTTCAGTTGTAAAAATGTGCTGCAGTAAAAACCTCAAGAAATATTATAATACGCAGAGAAAAGCCTTACATCTTCTGGTACGCTGGAAGGACTGGTATACAAGAGTTTCCTCATACTTGCATTGAATAGTCCTGGACCCATGCCAATCCAGTCAGCAACGTGACACTTTTCTTCTATTTGTTTCTGTCCTGCTCTCACCCCAGGCTCAAGTCTCATCCACCATATACAATATGGCCCCTTCTGTGCTGTATTTTTATCCCTGCTGGCCCAGGTCCGTATATCCACAGCCTTTCTTCAGGTGTTATTAATGCATTTTTCTGATGCAAGTTTGAACTGGTCTGAAAACAGCAGGGGTGGAGCTGTCACTGTGTGTTTAAAGCCCTCACAGAGAACAACCAGTGGCTTTAGCAAAATGTCCTTGTAGATAGTGTACTCTGGAACACACCAGAGATATCTCTCCCCTTCTAAGTCCTTCAAATATGACAAAGATGTAATGGTACCCGAGATCCTCAGTGAAGAGACACATTCAATATCAAAAATAGTTACACTTATAACTCTGTGGTGAAATTCCTGATGGTACAAGAAAGGCCTTTTTCCAAAGCCGTTAACTGTGCCAAACTCACAAGATCTGTTTCTGTTTGAAGAAGATGGCAAAACAATGAATTAATGCCAAAATTCCTTTTTTGATACCTCTGCAGTATTAGTAGGGGACTCACATCATTGCTGATATCCAAAAACTTCAACCTCTGCTTGAAATTTCAGTCCTTTGTTCTCCCAGCTTCTAGCATTAATAATCACTCGCAAGATTCAGCGTTAGAAAGAGTCATTGATTTTAAAAACATGAGTGATCAAAGATCTATGCTTTTCTAAGTGGAAATTTCTTAAGCAGACAGTTACATCAAACCGAAAAATTCAAAAGCTTGGTAAATCCTTTTTGCCTTAATGAAAAGCCTAGAAAGTTACCAATGGATTCTGTCCATCATGCATATTAAAATAATTTTCTAAGAAGGCTATTAGGTAACATGAATTTTACTAACAAAAAGGGTGAACACAAATCACACATTTTGAGAGATACTGCTATGCATCACTGGCACATAATTCAATGTTATGATGGATTGCTGGTTTTCATACTAATTTCAAGAGTTTTGAATCAGTAAAGTAATATAGTTGGTCAACAAAATACATTTCATAAATCAGAAGTTGATAGATTAATCCATGTGGATTTATAAATCACATCAAGGTATTCCCTCCCAAGCAGAGCTTGCTCTACCGATTTTTCTTCATGGATTTGAAAACAAACCATTGTGAGCTTACGTCTCCAAATGATGTGTTAGCCCTCCAGGGCTATTCCAGACAGCAGTGCAAGATGACAAGAGCAAAGTGTTTAAAGTAGGAGAACTTGGAAAATTCTCATAAACTCACAGAGACTGGAACAAGTGCATATATTAATGAAGTTCATATACCCTGAAAGAGTGCATGATCAGAAGCTGATCTGTAGCCAACAGTCAGCTCTCAAATCCTAAGCAGTGAAGTCACTGTCAGCAGCAGCCTTCCTACAGATTTGTATGGAATTACTTAATTCTTTCATCTCTCAAATTTACCTGTTTCTTAAAGAGGATTTTGTCTCAATACTTTCCTGTAGAAGAAAAATAAAACACAATTAATTTACTCTCTACCAACAAGCTCTGCAAGCAGAGTTGTGGTGAAGTGTGACCCATGGTGCACTGGCCTTGCTTTGTCTACTTGTAATACAGAAGACAAAAGTTAACACATATTGAAGCACTTTCAGCAGAGCCAAGGACACTGGCAGTAAACCTTTTGTGCACCTACCCCTGGAAGACACTGTGAGGCCGCATGTAAGGGACAGTGAGGCTGGCAGAGAGCAGATTGATTGCAGCTGCTGCAGTGTGACGTGCAGCCACTCAGCAGGAACTGACACAAGCCTTAACTAAGGCCTTCTTCTATTGCTATAGTTCTAGTCTTCATTTCTCTATTTTAATACCAACAAGAAAAGAACCAACAATTCTGAATTTCCTTGGGTATTTAATAGACTCCTGGCTGACAGCAGCACCCCAAACTGTCCCTGTTTAACTCCAACAGGCTCTGTGACAATTCTGGGAAACTTTCTGAACCTGTGTCACAGGTTCTCATGAACCCCATAAAATTCTACCCCTTGAAGAACAAAACCAACACTGTATTTCACAGGACATCTTCACCAGTATATTTCTTCACCTTTAAAGATCTAAGAAACATTTATGCTGACTTCCATCCTTTAAAGATATTTTAACTCCAGGTTACCAACTGTGCTGATTGCAGGTAACAGACACTGACTTTCTGTGAGACTTTGATTGTGCTGTATATTTGAGGAAATGCTGTGGGGTTAGAGGACTTTAGCTCTGTGATCATTGTGGAAAAAATAATTGATCAAATATCCTTAAAAATGGAATATGGTAACTTTCCCAGACAAGTTCTGTACGACTGAATTTCAGAGGCTCCACATAGCTCTATACCTTGGTTATATAAAACTATTATATCTTGAAGGCCTAATACTGAAAGACAATACCACTTTATTTAATATCAGAATTCTTAAAATTCTGGCCTAAGAGTGACCAACAGTAGGAATAAATGGAAATTTTAAGACATTTTTATTAGTGGCTATTAATATACATATTCTGTTACATATTTTCTCCCTCTCAGTCTCCTTATAAGTGTCAAGTTTTGAACACCTCCACCTATGGCATGATGTGATATTAAGAACAATAGAAATGGAAAGGAGGCCATACTTTTCAGGTGGGGAAAAGAAGGTCGGGAATGGCAGCAAAACAATTCCCCTCACATACTGGTAAATCCAGGCTTAATACTCAAGCAAGCTTTCACTGGCCTCATTTAATTCAAACTGGAATCCTTTAAAACTACAGAAGAATTTCCTTGAGACTTCTTACATGGCCCTATTTTTAGAGTGCACATGAGCCATTCTGGCAAACAATTTTTCACTCTTGAAGTGCTATCATGAGGCCTTGCTGATCTCCAAGATATGAGCTACAATGCAGATGGCAGCTTGGGGAAATCCTGCTCTTATGTGGAACATCCAAAAGCTCTGATCCCTCCCTCCCTTTGTGCCCTTGTGAGCTAAACAGATTTGCTCTCTTCACCTTTTCCTGAAACAAGTAGCTCCTAATCAAGCAAAGCAAAGCAAAAAATGAAGAAAAAAATAAAAAAGAGTATCATTTACCTTTGCTGTTTTCTTTAATTAAATGTATTCCACTCTGGTGCTGCCACTTAGGCTGAACCTTTTGCTATGCAAATTTCAAGGCTAACTTCTAGTCATAGAACAAGTGTACACTTGAGAACAAATTGGCATTTTTTCAGTGCTACTTCTGTTTAAGTGCACTCTCAGGTGTTTATGTTATCCTTCACAATGGCCTCTTCCCTTTCCAATTAGAATAATTAGAGAACTGACAGGGAAAAGATGCTTGGTTTCTTTTTATCCTCAATAGATCATCAAAGACTGCATTTCATTTTGAAAATCAATCCTCCTAATTTCCTGATCCAGGCAGCCTCAGAACCTGTATTAGTCTGGTCTTTTTTTTTTTTAAGAGACATTCCTACTGCTGCCACCAGCTCCAGTCCCTTCATCTCCAGAAGATCACCATCCTTGATGATGCTGCTGCAATTCCATACAGCAGGGCATTTCAGGGCCTGTGTCTTGACAGATTTAAAGGACAGAGTGAATTACTGTTTTTAAAGATGACCCAAAATTTGCACCCAAAACTAAAATTACTTCATGTTTGTGCCGAGAATTGAGATCAGTTCCAAATGAGCCTGGAGGGTTTTAAACTGTTCTGAACCAGCAGAAAATATGACCATCAATCTCTCTCCTTGCACAGCGTGATACAAATCCATTCATAATCCTCTGCTCATTCACTCTGTCATGAATATGAACAGAATGTCTATCTATTGTTTTTATCCAGTAAAGAAGAACTCCCAGAACAGATTTCATATCCAGGGAGGCAAAAGCTAAGGAACACTGTAGCTCTGCCTACCACACAGTGAATTCAACATACTTAAATCTGGTTTTGGACAGGAGCTAAGAGAATAATGAATGACAGAAAATGGAAAGAAAAAAAAAGTTCAAAATTGGTCCATTCCCACAGACATTCTCCTAGTATTTGTAAGGAAGAGGTAAAAGTGGGAGTTTCCATTCTGCCTCCAAACTCTGCTTCTTGCACAAACATGGCTGAGCATGCTGTTGTAAACAGGAGTGAGGACTGAACTGCTGGATCAGCTCTAATTATTCAATGATTACACAAAGTAATTCAAATTTTCATAAAGACTTCCTTTGTGAAAGAGATCCACCTGCTAGAAACCACAAGTTGTTTATATGTGTCCAAGAGGTTCTTCAGTCCAGAAAATGACACCTAATTTTGTACTCTTTGCATTCCTATTTTAACCTTATAGTTGACTCACACCCACATCTTTAAAGAACAGCATATTACCAAAGTTGCTTTATGAAATAACAAAGAAAAATGGAAAACAATGCGCACAAATTACAATTGCTTTGGTAAAAGATTTTTCCCTGAAAAGAGAAAGCAGAAAAAATGCAAAACAGACCAGGATCATTTTTCTCCCCTCAAGACTTCTGGAAAATGCCATTTTTGATCAACTCAAGAATTACCCACACATTCACCTCAGATTTGCATTAGATTAAAGATTCTGAGTAAAAAACAAAATTAGATTTACATTACTGACAGAAGATACAGCAGTCCAGGATTTTGATCAATATGTTGGTGTTCATCCAAGTTCAACTCTAATTTTTACCTAAATAGAGAAGATCTGAATAATTTCCTTCCACTTAGCAGAAAGAAAAAAAAAATAACTTTGACTTACCACCTCCTTCATAAGTGCTCCTAACAGAACTCGAAAGAAAAAGACACCACATCCATCATATCCTTTCATCTTACTCCCAGCGGATTCAGAAATGTTTCCCACATATTGCAGGAAGGCTGCACATACCACACTCTTTCCCATAACTGCAGCAAAGCCTGGAGTTCACTGCAAATTGTTGCTATGTTCAAAATGGAGCCCAGAAGTTTCTATCTGCACAGTTCCATTCTGCAGCACTCTGAAGTCATGTGTGTGTAAAGGGACAGATGAGGCAATACAGTCTCTGAAGGATTAATGAAACTGAACTGTGTCAAAAATGCTGCATCCAGGTAAAGCTTTTCCAGAACCTGATTGTCATTCCCTGCAGAAGTCCCAAAAGTCCCAGCTGTGGCCCTGTGCAGAGCCCGGAGAATATGTTGCACCCCATATGGTGCTGTGCCTCTCCCACAGTGCACTGTAGACATGTTCCCGTACTTGGTTTTGGCACAGAAATTCATGTCCCCATAAAATAAAACGGCAAAAGATGTAGAGGCCTCTGTGTCCCCATTGACACGAGGGCTAAGGGAAGGATTTAGAGCATAATATCACAAGTGTTTGAAGAAATGTAACTGAGACCCTGTCAGCTAATGAAACTCAGAAAAATCCTCAGCACATAAAAATTGCTTTCACAAACATCCAAGTCCACTAAATAAAATAAAAATCTGAAATGAAACAAAATACTCTGGAATGACCTTGAGAGCTGCAATCTTCCACTCTGTCAGATAGCTGGAATAGCAAATCAGAGAAACATGAGCTACACATGCAAACTGTCCCATCTACAGACAAAGACTTTCAGCAGCAGGATCCCCCAAAGAGGCAACATGAGCCTTTTTCTGTGAAACCCTTCATTATACCAACATACAAGCTAAAAGCCAGAGGAAACCCCTGCAGTACATGACAAGCAGGAAATGCTGCTGAAGGGATCTTGATGTGATGAATCTTTCAAGATTCAAAAGGACATTAGATTCATATCAAAGCTGGGCATTAGTAATCCTAAAAAAGTCACAATCTTCATTTAACCGGAGCACTGTTCTACTGTTTGTACTGCTCTGGTGAATTCAGCTCTGGTTATGCTTTGACTGAGCCACTTCTCTGCTTTTCCCCCTACAGCTACAATTTTTCCACCACCCAGAGTGACTGTTAGTGCCTTTGTTTCGGTAAAATTTCTATACTGAACACACACAAAATTTGTTAACAGCTTAAGTACTTTTCAGTTTTCAAGTAGGATTAAAATATGACCCATAATTTACCTGTTCTTCTGCCGACATTCAAACAGATGTGAAAAGACTACAAACATCCCAGAAAATCAGAACCAAAGCATATCCACTGGTTTGCTGATATGGATTTTGTATGAAAAGCATAGGAGAATAACTGAGTTTCAGACCTGGTAATCAAAATTTTTAAGTAATGCCTAAACTTGAGGGCTCTTGAGCTGTCCATGTAGCACTTACTCAAGCTCTCTATACTGTCCATGAAACCATACTGTCTGGGCAAGGATGAGCACATTTGGTGGCAGACACCTTCTCTTTTCCAACAGGTAGAGTTATTTAAACTAGCAGAGCTAGTCCTAATGCTTGCTGTGTTATCTGTGCAAGTGGTAAAATGGCCAGCGACTAGTTACCTGTTCAAAAGCTGGAAGCAAGAGAGTTTTTTCTGGGCTTTGTTCATTTTTAAATGTGATCTCACAGAGGCATGCTCAGCTTTGTTAAGTGGTTCAACAAGGTGTCAATATTCAAAACTAGCCAGCTGATTGCTTTCACCAGGCCCAAAGGAAGCTGCCAAGGTCCCCACAGGAAACCACTTCCACACCTCGTGGATTCCCTCCCCAGCTAAAAACCAAACCATGACACCTATGTCTATCCATCACTTTCAAGATGACTGAAATAAGCCATCTGCTTCATGGCAGTAATGACTTTAATGGCACCAATTACCTAAAATCTCAGAAGTTATCCAAACTTTTTAAAATGGAAATACTTCATCTTTCTTTACTTTCTGTTATGTTAAAGAAGCCTACCAGGCATTTCAGAAAGTCTCTTTGCTCAACACAATGTGCCTGTCCGTGGGCTGAGGGTACAGGTTTCAGTCTGACTGGGTAACTGATTATCAGCTCCTGATGTCTGCTGTAATTTCTCTTGACCACACATTCCAGCCTATTAAAAGTATTGCTATCCCATAAGAACCAAAAATCATTCTCACTTTTTCAGAGCAAGGTTCATCAAGCCCACACTATCTTCAAGTCTCCCACTGTGGATTATGAAAGTAAAGCATAAGCTTAACATATTCTCCCAGTTTTGTCTGCAGACGTTTGAGGACCTTTCTAAAATGGGTATCATCTTTAATTTACTTCTTTAAAGACCTAAGGATGAACTTATTCTTCCCTTACGTTTTCTGGTTTTAGCCTTAACATTATTATAATTGAAGCTTTTCTGTGAATTTTGACTTGGAATCATGTAATTTCTCAGGAGATGACCTGAGAATCCGGTTCATTGTAGATGCATTCACAGATTCTACCTGTAGTTTAACAACACAAGCACCAGTCATCTGCCTCTGTGGGCAATGGAAAAGGAAAAGCACTTCCAGAGACAAGCTCAGAATAGTAAGTTTAGCCTCTGTTCCAAGTTCTCCTGTGGAATTTTCCATGTTAGGGCCCTTGGAGAAAAAAAGGAACAGAGTGCAAGCATCTCTGTCTGAAGAAGCCACTTTTCCATCATTCTCTGTCCCAAAAGAAAACAAGGTAATCCTCATTTTTAAAGAAATGTCTGATACTTTTCTAACCGCATTCATGACCTTTTCCTGATTGCATCAGTCTGACAATTCAAGGTTTTGATTTATTCTGCTTGCATACAATCTATCTTAGCTTTTATCTTTTCTCATTCTAATTTTTCTTCTTGTGAACAACTGATAAACTCTAACAGTGTTCACCAATTGTCTGTAAATAAAATTCACTTGTTTATCGCTCCCTTGTAAAATTCTCCGGAGTGCAGGATTATATCCCTCCAGGACAATGGCCTTGCTAAAGAATCTTCCCAGAGGTTATAGATACTGATTTATAGGTAAGAAAACTCTCCCTAAAACATGATACAGCATATAATGTACAAAGCACAATATATTTAGGGAAATATTTTTTCCTTTGGTGGCATCTATGTACTGCTGTGCCAAAACTTCAAGTCAGAAATTAAAGAATCAGCTAGAAAATGAATAAAAAGTAGTTTCTTTTTCTAATGAAAATGCTGTGAAACACACACCCCAGAAAACCTCAAGAAAGTCCTGGAAGTAACTCAGACTCTTCTTGTGAAACACCGACTTTCAAAAAATTTTAGTTTCAAAGGGGTCATTTTTCTTTCTTCCTTCCTCTGAAAGACACACTGCATATACAGAAAAGACATAATACTCTATCGGGAAGCCTACCCTGTCAAACCCTCGTCACCTGTTCAATAGCTTCTTGACATGAATTACCTGACACCTTGTACAACTGCAAAAAAATTGTGGAATTTTAGTCACTGGGAAAAAAATCATTTAATCTTAAATTGGAAAGACAAGAAGGCAACAAAAGAAATCATTATTATAATTTTTTTTTTTTTTTTTTTGCTAGGTCATGAGTAAAGTAGCAAGTGTAGAGAGAAGGTTCACATCAAACTCTGGGGTCCCAGCACAGGACCCAAGGCCAGGCTCTGAGCAGCCTGCTCACAGGAAGATGTCTTTGCCCATGGCTGGAACTCTGTGGACCTTAAAGTCCCTTCCAACCAAATCCATTCTATGATTTTGTCTTTCTTCCAGTTATGTCCTATGAAGTTCCAGAGAAGATAATGAGTCCTCTCTACAGATGAGTCTTGTCACAACAGCCTTTTGAGCCAAAGGCAGTGGTGGGCACATGAAGGCTGAGGGCAATCTCCCACAAGAACAGTGCTAGAGACAGACAGAAGAGTTACCATCTCCTGGAAAAGAGTTTTTATTTCTTTTGCTCTCCTCTCACAGTTTTTTGGGGTTTTTTTCCAATGCAGCTAGCAAGGATTTCACACCAACAGCGACACATATCCTGCTTTTCCAATGTATGTATCTCATCAGCCCACCTACAGTTATAAAACACCTTTCCCAACAATCCTGAAAGGTCATACCTACATCAAAACTCTAGCATTCTCACTTGCCCATTTGACTAATATTCTGTTCTATGAAAAAGGTATTCCATGCTCATGGGTATACAGCATAGAACAGACTCTTCTCATGCTATTGCGAACCTGAAGAACCTGAAATGTATTCACTGTAGCTAGGCCAAATTTACTCTCTAGTCAGGATGGCTGCATTCCTCTAGAATTAAATCAGAAAAAGAAAAAATACATTTATGCGGCAAAGGTACAATCTTTCATCCAGTTGCTACAGAAGGGAGACCAAAAGGGCTATTCCTGAGACATATTCCATGCTCAACTGGATTCCTGACTTGATCCCTGAAGTAAGACCCTCTTAAAACCATCAGCTTATTAAGACTCACACATTAAGCAATTCAGCACTGTTTTCATACACAGCAGGATATCTCCCTTTCCCTATTTTAGAAGATCCTTTGTTGAGAAAAGGGTGCAGAATAAACTTCAACACCAAAACCTTTAAGCTCCCAGCACTTTGACATGAGATTGACAGTAATGAGAGAAAAGAAGTTGCTAAGAAATTAATTTCTCGGCTATTTAACTGCCAAATATTTGATACCCCAGGGTTAACTTCATACTACTGACAGGCTCCTTTTCCCCCAAAACTGCTGCCCTGTGGAATATTTCTGTGTCGTAAAATATGAATGCAGGTAAAACCTCTGCTGCCAAACAATTGTGGGAAAAACAATAGCAGAACTGTAACACTGAATTCTCTGATTTTAAGTCTCTGGTTTTCATGTCTTCAGCTTTGCTGTCAGCCCTTGTCCTGTAGCAGTAAGCCACTTTGCTTTCTGAAATTTTAGCCACTAAATCCCTAAAACTCATATTCTGAGTAAAGAAAGTGGAACAGAAGATGACTTTCAGTAGTAAAAACTTCTGCAAACTGCATTTATTTTTCTGGTACACAGTGCCACTCCTAACAAGAAGCCAAAAATTGATGTTTTACTTGACCTCCATACACCTGCCATTCTGAGACCAGTGAGAGCAGACACAGCTGACACAGGGCCCTACAACTGTACAGGAGTCTTACAACTTCCTTGAGCTGTGCACAAAATTCACTTCAAATAGCAATAGATTTGCTTGACTCAGTTACCATCAGCAAATGCCTTAAGAATAGCTTATAGACCACTGTGGTCATAAACCAGATTCTGAAAACCACTTGTCTGAAACTATGTGTCATTTTTCTGTGTTACTAGGAAGCTTACAACTAGTTTCTCCAATAGTTAAATTATTTCCTGTATTGAATTCTAGTACCCAGTTTCTGGCCCAGAAAATAGCAAAAAATATGTTCAGTGCTGCAATGAGACAGCCAATCAGTCTTGCAACTGCAAGCAATTTTCTCTATACCAGTAGAAAAAATCAGGACAATCAACGAGTTACTCTAGTTGTCACTCATGGAAGTCGATGTGTAAACACATAGACAAGGTAGGGAGAAAATCTGGTCCCATCTCTGCCACAAGTGAGATGTTGGAGAACAGAAGACCATTGAGAAACATTTCTAATTTGTGGGTTTTTTTTGTTTCTTAAAGATGTGTTTCTCATTCATTTACTTGACATTGTGTTCACCCAAGCTAATTTATAGTGTCTCTTTCTTTTGTCCCCTTAATTACACACCATATTTGTACATGGGAATGTTCAGTCTTATCAAATGTAAGAGGTTTCTTTTCTTTGCCCACATAGAAAGCAGCATCCTCACCATGCTGAGGATAGGAAAGAGTAAATCAAACCCAAACAAAAGCTTTATGAAATAGGAAACAACTGTGCTGCAAGGAGAATCCAGTAAAAGATAAAGCATGAACACAGCAAGGTTTTCTTAAAATCCTCACTTATGTTGCTATAATATTTAAATATTGAACATAAGTTAAATTAAGATTCCTGGTCTATAGCTAGGAGGGCTGAAACCATTCCATATCAAAGCTATTCAGCTTCAACAAGTTCTTTAAAATCTCAGTTTTAATTGTAAAAATGAGATTTTATAACACTTGAGACTATCAATGTATTGTAATGATTAACAGAAAACTGTTTTCCTTTCCCTCCATAATTTTCCTGTGTTCACTTTTTTAAGTATGTGTGTCAAACATTCAGCTTGTCAGATTATATGATAATAAATGGCATACAATAACTTCACAGCACTCAAATTTAATCAAATCTTGGCCAGCAGAACTAAAAACATCTAAACAAAAGGAACATCAAGGGACAGATCAAAAGCAGAAGCTACTTGGGATAACCTTTGAAAACAGTAGTGCCCTAGTAATTTATACCAGCTGTGAATCCACAGGGAAGGAGCAATAGTGGTGGGAATTAAAATATACAGACAAGCAACAAAACTGATGCAAGGTTTTGTGTATCCTCATGGAATCCTTCAGAAAATATGAGAAGGTGCTGAGCTTCCTGTCTATGTTTTCTCAGATTCAGTGCACAGGAGAGATCACATATAAATACATCAGTGTACAATCGTTACAGGCATAAATACAGCTTTTTTTACTGTGCTGGGGCTTTATCAGTAAAATATGAAGTATTGAAGCCAACATGATATGAGAATACAAAAAAACACACTTTTTTTAAAATGTTTATACGAACAGTGAAATAGTAAATATACCCTTGAGCTGCTTTTGCCAAAAGTACTTTCAGCAGCCAGTGCAATTCAGCAGTTTATCTGGGCTGCCTCATGGAAACGTAAAACAAAAAGTGCATGTGAAAGTTTTCTGTAAGTATTTATGTTTATAAAATTAAAATTTGTATTTGCATGGCTCTCCCAGGAACTGTGTATCTAGTTATTGGTTTGTCTGTGTCCTTTAGCAATAACCAACAGTTCTTGGATGCATTTCCCAGCAGTATGGGAGCAGGTTCTACAGGCTTGCCTTTCGACAGGGAGGTGGCTACACCAGCTGACTGTGATAAAGAACCCCTTCCTTCCTTCCTTCCTCCCTTCCTTCCTTCTCATGATCTGCTCTACACGGTGCTTATTTCTACTGGGCATCTCCTGAAGCCTCATCTCCATCAGTGATATTGAGAAGAGCACAGACAATGCTATTGTCTTATCTCTATTGCAATCCTCCTTGGGACTGAAGGGGCCAACCATTTTACCAAAAGCTAATGGCACCTGAGAGTCCAATTCCGCTAAGCTAGATCTACAAAAGCACCAAGGCAGAAGAAAGAAAAATCTGTATAAGAAACCAAACAAATATTTTTGTGCTCTTCCACATCAGCAAACGCAAAAAATCAAATATTTGAGTAAGAATAGCAATGCTTCCCAAGCCTCCTCCTTCCACAGCAATAATTATCCTTATATTTCCTTCACAAAACCGTTTCTTTAAATTTACAAAATTCATGCCATGATAAATGGTATCTTCTTTCAAAATTACAGGTGTAGCAAGTATCTGTCTTACACAATCTGTCTTTACTTTTAACTTATACTATGATTATAACTCGACTAAGAGAGCAGAGCATAACAAACCATTACAAAATGGTTTGCCTCTAACTTAGAGAGTACTGATGTAAAGTGCTGCTCAACACAGGAATTTTTTGCCTAATGACTACTTTGCCTCTGCTTTCTTTGTAAAATTGCAGGGTTTATAATTAATTAGCAAATAAACATGATAGACATGCTCAAAAAATAAAGGAAGAACCCATAGTACTGGAATATATAAGTGGTAGACAATGAAGTTTATCCTAAAGTTCTCAGTTCTTTGGATCTGGAGCTTTTAAAAACATGTGGGTTTCTCAATTTTCCATTGCAATCTATTAGTTAGAATTGTCTCAGGTGTTTTCAGATTGAATTAACTGGAAACCAAAGATATACAATAGATGAAAAGGATTGAAAGCAAACCCACCAGAGATCTTTATGCTGGGAGTACAGAGCAATCACTCTCAAATTCCACTAAAGACCACTGAACACTTCAGCCACAAAAACCCAACTAAGCAGAAGAGATTAGCTTTCATTTTCACTGCCACCATTCACCAACTGCACGAGATACCCAGGAAATTCGAAGAGCTCAGCAGTCCTAGAGGATGATGGAGCTGCAGCTGTCAGACACTTTTCACACAGTTTCTGGAAGACAAAGTGACTCGTGGCTGGCTCCAGTCAGCAGAAAAACACTGGATTAGAGGCCATTTTCTCTCCAACCAAAATGAATTCCAGCCTCTGGCATTTGCTTTGGTCAGACTCTGATGCTTGTAATTAATTAAACTAATTAAATTGTTCACAGTAAGCATTCAGCTCTGCACCAGTGAACAAGTAGGAGGCACAATGAGATCCCTTCTGTTCTCACATGACAGGACACAGGTGAAACATTATCTTCTAATGACAGAACCCAAGTTTACTCTCTTTTTCCCCCTTTTCTTGTGAAAAACAGTCCTTTTTTTCTAAGCCATCCTAGGAAAAAAAATCTCCAGTTTAAAGGACTGTTTTACTCTTTCTATGGAGCATCTGCTCAGGAAAGAGGAAAACATGAGAATACAGGCTTCAGTAGCTTCAGTAAATAAGGATAATTTAATGAGTGAAAACCAGTGCATACACCACATGAACCAAGTACTAAGATGGAGAATGAATGTTCAAAACCAGTTTAATAAAAAAAGGAATCAGTTAAAAAGTGCCCACAGACGGCACTCAAGAATTTTTTTCTTTCAGATCCTGTGATTCCTACCAATTATTTGTTGGGGACTAACATGCAAATCTGTTCACTGCATTTTGTCAGAACAGTCTTAGCAAAGAGGTGGACTGCTAGCAAAATTTGTTGCCTGTGTCACAAAGCACAGAGATCAAATAATACTTCACAAAAAAGTTTTCAATAATTTTAAAAAAATAAATATTAATATATAAAAACACACATGAACATGAAAGTTGGAAATCTTGGACAGACTGAAGAAAGAACAATATCAGTCATTCCTGCTGTCAGCTTTGACAAAACTCACACTACAGGTTAATATCAGGCAATTTATCAAATAAGTGTCCATCAGACAATCATTATGACAGGGTCAGAAATTTCTCTGCAAACCATCATTATCACTTAGTATATCAGTCAGCATCCTGAGTACTATCTGAAGTATCAGACACTCTGGTAGCATGGTATGGCAGGGCCTTCCACCAGCAAACCATGGTGATAATTTTGAGTCATCAACTATTTTGTATTTCTATCTGCTCTCCAGATATTTATGTACCCTTACATTCCCAAGCACTCGGAAGAACCATTGATAATAGCAGACAGACAGCACCATTTATGTAAATTTGTTACAACAACAAAGAAAATGGAAATAGGAGTTAAAATAATCAGGATCAACGTCTATGTGCATAGTTAGGAACAAATGGTGGAATGAATGCTTAATTCCATGTTCTTCCATTGTGGCATTAATCAGTGAATGATGGTAGTTAAGAAATTGCTTCTGCCCATCACTCAGTACTTCTGTTTTCCAAGCAAGAATTGAACTTTTCCTTTCCTGGCAACACTAGTAGACCCTATCATGCCAATAATGGCTGCTACTGTTTGCTTAGACATTTGACATGGAAATTCCTGCAGATCAGAGCAGATCTAAAGAGATTTGAATTTAATTACCAGAGTGGGTGCTGGTAAAAATGACCCCACATCTTGGTGTAAAAACTGCTGTGTCACCACAGTCAAGTCGTTTCAAGCAACAGGAATTCACAACACTTTACCTAAAGATAATTAAGAATGTCACAGAACACTGGAAAAAAAAAGTTCACATGAGAGACCACAGATACACAGCTTGGAGTAAAGGAGTGGATACAACATTTATAGAAGGACTACATAAGAAATTCAAGCATACACATTTCATCCTTCAATTGGAAAAATATATGAAATATATTTTAAAAGGAACAAATGCAATCAAATTGAGCTGCCCAATTTTTTCTACATAAATTTCTCTTAGTAGTTAAAGAAGGTAGATACCATTTCCTTCCTTTTTACAGATGGAGAAATGGCAGGCAGCGTCACTTGCAAAATAACACGCAAGATCTTAGGAAAGCCCGGAAGAAAAATGAGTGGGACATTCTGGTCTCCTTCAAATTAATAGGAATCTCATGGACTTCAACAGGTTCAGCTTTTTCCTGAGAACATATGAATCTTATATTCAGGGCACTATGATGTTGTAACATTACACAAAATAATTTTCCAGTGAGCTACTAGCTTTCTGTAACCAACCATGCAAAGAAAGAAGATTAAAAATTGAATTAATACTCAAGTTTTAATCACACCAGCAGTCACTACTGTCACATAACAGCAGCAGCACAAAGGGTGAGAGGAGGCAGAGCTGTAACTGGCAAACAAAAGGCAAAAACTGTCTTTCTTATTCATAAGTAGATTAGTGAAAAATAAACCACTTAAACACCCAAAGCCTGCTTTATGAACTCGGGCATTTATTTACATAAATGCTAAATGGCTGCTGGTATGAATTCTTTCCATCTGGGTTATTTAAATGTGAGGATCTCTAGCATGAAGGGCAAAGCACCAGGACAGAAGTACTGTGAGGCTCTGCTTTTAAACCCAGATGTGAATTACTGACTGGGGATTCACTAAATGCTGAGGTGAATCTCACAAAACTGAAGTTGTCAGAGAGAAATACCAAAGAGTTCAGTGTCACACTCTATTCATGGTCCTTCTGATACAAATCTTGACAGAATAACATGGCTTCAGTCCATCCAATAAAACTATGTAATCCCAGGTATTCCGTAAGGGAAAAAGGCTTCTCATTCAACAGAAATTACTTTCATTTGTTAGTCAGTTTAAAACAGAATATTTCCAGCCTTGATATTGGTCACAGTGAAAGCTATAGATCTTAACTGAAGTGTTTTAGAATTGCCTTGTGTAGACAGAAAACGTTGTAACTTGACCACTTTAAATACTTGCCTCACTGAAAACACAGCCAAGGGCCTTCCTTTCAGGGAATGTCAGGAATGATCTGAACCTACAGGTTAATGTTTCTGAGGATGAGAAACAGAGCTGTAGCACATTCCTTACTGACTTGTGAGAAAAGGGGGGAAATGAGAAATAGATCCTAAGTGGGAAGGAAAATTTGCTTTATTTCTGCAGGTGATGCCAAAGAAAGGGAAAAAAAACCTTTATCAATATTTTCACCAGAGAAGGAGGTATTTCTTTTCATAAAATCAAAGTGATAACAAGCTGTCTCATGGAAGGTGTTTGGGCAATCATATTCACATTGAGCAACCACAAAGAGCCTGTGAGACCTGGAGAAATAAAAGGCAACGATCCCATTCCCACCCAGCACACACACACACTTGCCTGAGTCTCTTTCAACAGTTCCAGAGTTTTACCCTGTATAATCTGCCCAGACACAGCCACACCAGCACCAGGGGAAGAAAGAATGGAGGTGAAACACTCTTCTGGGAGTTGAAAAGAATTCTTGGTGGTTCCTCATGCCTCGGCCTCTAGATCAGACTAAATTCAGACTAAATATCCTACACTGTCCTATTCTGTGCCGCTACCTCAAGTGAGATGTGACACAGTTGTAAAGAACAAGGAAACCTGACTCCAGGAGTGGGAGGTGAGAGCATTTTAATTTTCTTTCCAGCCCCTTGATTTTATTTTCTCTTCCAATGACTTTTGCCATAAAAGAATGTCTCTGCCAAAAGCCAGTGATAGAAGTTTCAACAATTCATGAGCATCCAATATAGCAAATTCTACACAGTTCCTTCCTGTTCTTCCAAGCCACAGAAATTCATTTTTATAATTTTGGTAGGATTGCATTTGTAAAGTTAGGAACGTGGGTTTTTTGTCCCATCATATTATCGTGTAGATCTTCCCCATAATCCAGTCATGCCAGATATACAATGCCCTTCATGTCTTATATAGCAGCAATTCACAGGAATCTGAATCTTTCTTTACTGGAAACTAATTTGGAAGTTAATTTTATCACAACTTTCCCACACACAGACACAATGCAAAGTAGGACCAAACCACACAAAGTCAGAATTTGACCCTCTGCATTCAGAAATTGAAAGACTGCTAACAATTTTCACAAATCTAAATTACCTATAAATAAGAATGACTTGTCAGGAATTTGTGATTATTCTCATTAAAGGTAAAAGGCCAAGTATCAAGAGCAGATGTCATCCTTGTGCAGGAATTAAAATAAATGATCATGCATAACAAAGATTCAGTCATGATTTTTTTGAGTTTGACTGATATTAACACATGGTGATCACTACTACAATGAACCGAACTCAAAGTCTGGGAGAACTGTGATGAAAGGAGTGCAGATACTGCACTAACAAATGGGAAATCACACAAGAGGTTGTTTGTTTACAGGAAGAGTGCAGTGGAGGTAAAACATTATATGCTCTATTATTTAAACACCAAATTTTTATTTAACAAACTCCACTATGCCACTGATTGCCCAATGATTTTTTTGGGTTTTTTTTCTGTATCCACACTCTATGATTCTTTTCCGATGACAAGGGAGACATTAAATTAATGATTAATTTCAGTAATCAGGTGAAATAAAAAAATATTTAGAGTCATTAATGTTAGTTTTTTTCCAAATCACTGTTTTATATTGTTTAAAGACACTTCAGAGAAATAACTAAATTCTCAGTACTTCTCTGTGAGGAAATGAAGTCTTCAAAAATAGGCATTAAATCATTACCAGTGCTTAACAAATACAATAAATCAACTTAATGAAACATATGGCGTAAAGTTCTCACATATTTAGGCCCCAATTCATTCAGTATCCATTAAGTTGGTGCAGCAGACTGGGTCTGCCACCAACGCTGGAAATATTCTCCTGTATTTAGTGACTCAGACTGCGAGGTATTTGTTGAGTTAAACTCTACTGTTAATTTCATGCCAGAAACACATTTTCAACAGTATATAAGTTCTGCCAAGATTAAGTGTTATCAAAGAAGAGAAGTAAGAGAGAAGGAGGCTTAAAGGAAACAGAATTTGTCCTTGAGATGGGGAATGATTCCAGAGGTGCTCTGATTTTTCATTCACAGCACTCCCATTTCCAGAGGCCAACTGCAGCCTGATCAAAGGCACACAGAGGCTCCCGTGATCTCATTCAGTCTTTTTAAATCAGGGTTCAGACAAGTACCTATTAATACACAGGAAAAAAAAAAGAAAGAAAAAAAAAGAAAAAAAAAGGAGCAGTCACATCCTTTTCAGTTAATTAGGTCATGATTATTCAGCTTCACATAAGAAAAATCTTATTGCAGCAAAGAGAGTTTTCTATTAACCTCCTCCATTCCTTCCTAGCCATGCATTCAAGCTGTATGTAAATTGATTGTATTTCTCAATGTCACAAGCTATTACACACAGGAAAGCAGGCAGGATTACAAGATGCCTGTGATTAGACTATCTAGAAGAATAATTTATAAGAGTACCACACCGGCCTTCACACTAGAGGTGAATGCCTGACACTATATGCCTTAGGTTGGAAAGGATATTATTCAATGCTTGTCCATTATACAGATTTATTTTGGATGCTTTTTCTGAAGCATCAAAGCTAAACCAGACAGACCAGTGGTCTAATAAAACAAATCAGTTTACATTTTCATTTAGGAATGGGGAGAAATTACTTTGCTCTTCATCCTACTATTTCAGTCAAGAAGCCAACTCTCATTTCCCTTTACAGTTTTATCTATAAATCCTGGCCTTAGCTTTTCGATTCAAAATGAGAAAGACTTTCCAGCAGTGTTTTCACACTGGCCCAGTTTTCAAACACTTCAGGGAGGCTAATCTAACCTTAGAAATGAACAAAGGAGCTTTGCAACTGGTCACTTCCAGCAGAAGAGTAACCTTGCAATTCTGAAAATAATGTATTACCAGAGAACATGCTGAAAGTCTATGAATACAATCTGAAACAAAACTTTTTGTATTACCCCATTTTTAAAGATGATTCAAAGCCCACTAAAGTCAATAGGAAGATCCATATTGATTTTAGGAGGCTTTGAATCATGCCTAAAATTGCTCTTATTGCTCTTTCATTACACTTCCATCCAACACAGTAAAACAAATCCTACAAATCAATATATTTCTATAAACACAGCAGTACAAGAATGAATTATAAAAAGTTATAACACAGCTAACCAGGATTTGTACACATAAGCAACAAAAAAAAAAAACTTCTTCCTGGGGTTAATTATCTTTTCACAGTTCAAAAAGGTAATCACCTTAAATTACATTGGTCTTGCTAATGCTTTCTTAAGTAATTCTGACATTTAAAGGTAGGAAATTTATGTAGAGCAATTAATGCATGAAATAGTTGCAGCAAAATTAAATCTACTCAACATTTTCCACTTCCTGCAAAAGATAACATTTTGCACATAATTTATTACATGAATAAATATTTTGTCAAAATTGGGAATAAGATGCTTTTCCCATTATCTCTGCAGAAGTTTTGCATTTCTTTATAGAACTGTTTGCAAGGAGTAATGATCTGAGCTTCAACAACCTTTTGGTGGTCGTTGTGATATGCCTCAGGTCAGGTGAGTTTGGATTCAGCTACCTGTGGGCTGAGTTCTCTCAATCTCATTGTGAAGATAAGTAGATGCACTTGCATGCCCTTTTTTTCTGAGGGAAAGCTACATGTAGATACTTCATGTGACCCACAGCCTAGACACCTTTCTCTGCCATTTTTTTCATAAAGTCATTAAAGTTATTTCTTGAAAACAGAACACTGCCCTAATGGGGAACAATAAAGGAAGCATTGAGATCTAAATACAACAGATCAGTGGGAAAGTCAAGAAGGAATCCTGACCATTTCGAAAATAGAGGCAACTTTTAATTTGCAATCCTTACAATTTTTGCAAGCCATTAGGTCAAAGCAGTGCATTTTAACTCCTTTACAACTGCTCAAATAGCTGTCCCTCTTCTTGCATATCCTTTCCCATTTTAAAGCATTTCTGGTGCTTGGCTTTTCTGCCAAACTATGGCTGTGCCTGTAGGACAAAAACAAAACTGACAGATTATCCAAAAAAGAAATCTTTGGAAAGAAGCTCTGATATCCTTGAACTACTGAAATAAACACTACCCAAATTGCATCTATTACATGAAAACATGCTATAAGAAATTGTCCTCTTAAAGCAAGACTCAGGACATGATTCTTGAGGTACAAGAGCTTTCTGAAAAGCAATCAAAGTCATAGGGCACAAAATTAAATAAAATAGCACAGAAAATAACAAGCTGAACTTGAGAAACAGTAATAAAATACCACTTTTTAATAAACACGTCACGCAGAGCTTTGATCATCATACTGCAGTGGCCTTTTCCTAACAGTTCCTTCATTAACATCAGTGCTACTCTGAAAGGATGAAACAGCTTTGTTTACACTGACTTTTTAACTGGCATTTGAAAAGTGTTTGAGTTTCCAGTGCCCAAGGAGTTCTGCAGGAGAGCTGGAGGGGGACTTTTGACAAAGACAGGTAGTAACAGGGCAAGGGGAAATGGTTTCAAACCAAAAGAGTAGATTTCTATTAGATATAATGAAGAAATTCTTCACTCTGAGGGTGGTGAGGCCCTGGTATAGATTGCCTGAGAAGCTGTGGCTGCCCCATCCCTGGAAGTATTCAAGGGAAGGTTGGATGGGGCTTGGAGTGACCTGGGACAGAGGAAAATGTCCCTGGCCATGGCAGGGGATTGGAACAAGAGGAGCTTTAACGTGCCTTCCTACTCAAACTGTTCTATGATTCTACGAAAATTGTTTTTGACAGCCTCAGTAGGCACACACATGGATTCTCAAACCCTGTCTAAACTCCACATCTTGAATCCAGAAACAATTTCCCAAAAACAGTCTCAATATGGCAGAAGCAAAGCTCTCAACAAGAATCCACATAGTTAACTATAGATCATGTTTAACTTACCACACAATGACCCAGTCTGCCTTTTCCACAACGATTGCTCAAATATATTCACAATCACTACTGGCACTCAGGTGAATGTTTTCTTAACTTGATATCAATCCACACAGAAAGACAAAATGTGTTACTCTAGTAAACCACAGTGTTGGTTATCAAAACAGTTTGTCATTCCTAAGACAAATATTCGTACTTTACTGAGCTTGAGAACTCTGTGATAAGGAAGCTCTGAAGTGTTTATCATTTGGATATTTGTTTCATTCTATCTTAGTCATCCAGAGATAAGCTCAACTGTAACAAAATTAATACTTGTTGCGATTTCATGAATATTGTGATGATACCTTTTTAATATGACATTTTCAGACACCATTAATTTAGTTGCAGATTCTTTAGGGAATAGATAGAATCAATTTCTAGGTGACTTTACTCCTATCATGGAAGGACATTCTTGATGGGACTGTAAATGCCACGGATCCCCACTTGCTCTAACACTCTATCCTACATAGGGAGAGTCTCTTTTGAAGAGCCCCTTCTCAAATAAGCTACCAAAGAGGAAACTCCAAAGTTTTGGCACTACCAGACCAAGTCCTGCTTCAGTAATGCTGTTTCCTCTATAATTTAATAATTAATTTAGAAATTCACCCTGTGGTAGCTCTCAGCATTCAAATATTTGAAGTGCCACAAACCAGCATTCTCAAAAGCAATTAAATACAGTGTTTAAAGCAAATAATGTAGAACAGTAAAGGAAAACCTACATCCACACACATAACCAGGAAGCTCCCCCCACTCCAAGACAGCATGAAAAACCTTAACTAGCACCAGACAACACAAGATCATTACCATCTGCTTGGTCTTTGTTTCCAGGCCCAGCTACACAGTTCTCATGGATACTCCCTGATCCCATCCACCTTGAAAAGCACTTCCCAGTTCTTCCTATTTATTCGTCCCAAAGCCCTCACATAAAAACTTGTTTCACCGCATCCAGAAATGTCATTCCTCATCATGCTCCAGAAAGAAACAAACCCTCAGTTATTTCTTTATAACTCAAGGACCAGTTATCTATAATTACAATGCATCTCAGGGATGACTTTTTGAGCAGATGTAGTGTTTTAAAGCTGGAAATTTATGGATAACAATTAATGCTGTACAAAACTGTTGCAATCAAACTTAGCCTTTTCCTATATGCTAAATAATCATAGGAAAATGACGGGGGGAAGAGAGTCACATAAAATCTCTTTCCATGAATATCCACCTTTTCTTTCCCCACACAGAGTACCTTGTTATTCACTCACTACTCTTTCCTTCTGCAGGATGCAGTTTGCTAAGGATTCTATGGTTGTATCTGATCCTAAAAAAGCCTGCTAGAAAAGGTAGGAGTATTTATTACTCCAAGTGTATACAAAATAGATATATATTTATTTTTGCTATCTTCCAAATCTGCGCAAGTTCTTGTGGCTCCTTCCCATTAAAATCTTTTACTTTGCAAAATTATTAGTGAAGACATTTTAGCATACCTCTTTCACATGAGTAAATTTGATTCCTTTACGCAATTATACCCTAGTTTAAAAACGATTTCTTGATGGATGGCACTGACACAAACTGCAAGTCATTCAATTTTATAGCTAAACTATGAGACTCGTATGCAGGAAATTATTCCCAAACTGGTCTGTTTTGGGCTTGTGCAGCCTAGTCCAAGAAGCAAATTTAACTGTATATAATGGTAAGGAGATAAATGTTGAGAGTGAGGAAAAAAAGAAAGAGGAAAATAAATTAAAAACCAGACTAAATAGCATCATTGCACATGTGTTCAAAAACTACCTCTGTAAGGATGAATTAAAAATTTGGCTGTGCAAAATGAAGAATCAGACACAGCAATGGAGCAGGTGTTGCAAAGTTTATTAGGAAACCTCCTAAATGCTTCCATAAAAATTCAATAGTCCATTGTATGTAAGATAACAAAATTATATTTCATAGAGAGCTGTACTCGTGCCATTTAATTATGGACAGCACTGCTCTTCTCAGAGCAGCTTTCAGACCTCGGGTTATAATGACCAGACAAGAGTGAGAAATTCCGTCTCCACTGTATTTAGGAGATTTCACAATTGCAAAAGGAAATTAGAAAGCATGGTATTTTCATGAAAAACACTTTTCAATTACCTTTCTATCCAAATAATGTTGCATTCATATTCACAGTATTGCAAAGTTATTACCTAGACTAAGTAAAATGAACACGGTATCAGAACGTAATTGGATGTAGAAAATTGGAAAGTTCCACACCACAGTTGCTGAATAAGTAGAAATGCATAAAATGAAGGGCACAGTTGTTTCCTGAAAGCCACTGTAACAACAGACAGTGCTTGTAAAGGACATGGAAGGGTCACTGAGCTCAGGACAGGGTAAGCCCAGGGCCATGCTCTCCCGGCAGTCCCACCCCAAAATGCCACAGGCCCGTTAGCACCAGCTTACAGGGACAGTCAAGGGAAAAAAGGAGTTTTCCTTGCTAAAAAAACGAGCTTTCCTTGCTAAAGCAGAGCTCCAGCAAAGCACTATTTAGATGTTTTGATAGAGGACAACCAGTAAAAACAAGAGTTGAAAGATGCTCTTTACCTAAAATCAAGGTGAAGGTTTAAGCACTTTTTGATTGGTGAAGTTGCTCTTTGGGTATTGACATGGATCATTTCAGACAGGTTTTAAAAAATCAAACTTTGTTCTGTGTGCTCTGCTTCATATTTTATGGCAGTTATATAAATATATTATGCACACTGCATTCCACAGTCTGCACAGAAATGGGCACAATAAAAGGAAACTAAAGTCTGGCTTATTTGGTTACATGAGAAGATAAAAGGAGAACAGTAAGAATCAAGAACCACTTGTGCTATGCATTGATATGGGCTAAGATGTGAACTTAGGCAAGATCGTGGTTCAAAAAGACCTTGACTTTAAAGAATCAAGACTTTTATGCTGGCTATATCAAATGCCCTCCACCTTCTATGAAAGTTACAGAACTGCTTCTGAGTTTTGAAAGTGAAACTTAATTCTACAATAGTTAGAACAAATTTTCTAAAGAAAATAAAAATGTTTGAAAAGGCTTTACTTCTGGACAGATATTTCCATTTCCTTTTGACTAGTTTTCTACTGCAGAGACTTCTAGGGTGACAATAGACTCTTCACAAGCCACACAAAAATCCTCTAAATCCAAGACCCTCAGAACTGTGGGTCTGTTGTAGTGCTGCTCTCAGCCAAGCTCTGATCTTCCTGTTCACTCCTCAGTAGCTCCTGGGAAAAACAAAGTCCTTTTCCCTCCTGTTGAGTCCACTTGGTGCAGTTTGCAGCAACCAGCACAAAGCAAGCAGCCATCCCACCCTTTAGTGCTCACCTACAGCCCAGGAAGGGAACATGGCCCAGCTGGCTGTCACACATGTGGAACTTCAACAGAATACAAACTCAGCAGGAGTTCCCTGCAGTGAACACACCCTATCTGTGGCCTCTATGTTTATAAAGGAATGTTTTATGAAGTGGAGGACATGAGACAGCTTTAGAAATAGAATTTCCTATACAAACTCTGTGTTAGTGGCAAGCTTGATAAATCTCATGGCCCAGGAAATATTTTCCAGTCCCATGTATAAGAAACCACACTGACAGTTTTCAAAGCTAGCTACAAAACCTGGGAACCTTGTCCACATTTCCCAGAATCACAGAATAGTGGGGTTGGGAAGGGACTTACAGAAACCATCTTGTAAAATTCTATAGCTCAAATAGGGTCAACTGCAGTAAGTTTCTCGGTTTTGTTTTGAATGTCTCCCCAAATGGAATCTCCACAACCTCTCAGGGCAACCTGTCTCATGTTCAATCACCATTCCAGTAAAAAAGGGGCTGTTTTATGTTCAGACAGAGTTTTCTGTGCTTCTGTTTGTGCCCATTGGCTGTGACCTTGTCCTTGTGCACCACTGAGCACAGTTTACCTCCATCTTCCACACATCTTTCCATCAGATATCTGTAAAAATTTATGAGATTCCCTCCTGAGCCTTCTCCTTTCCAGGCTAACCCATATCAGCTATCTCAGCTTCTTCTCATATGAGAAGTTTTTTAGCCACTTGGACTTCCAAAAGGAAATATGGGAGCAAAAACAAGGAAAAAAAAATTTGGTTTGGAGACCATTCATTTTGAGTAATGCGAGTGAAAACATTTTGTGCTTTTCATCACAGGAACAGCTGTACAATATTTGCTGCCTCAATTCCTTCAGTGCTCCAATTAGAGACTGCATAGATCCTGGGCTGGAGTGTGTGGAAATGGGAAATGCTAGGAATATAAAAGATTACCAATCCCCTTTAATTTATGCTTTCAAATGCTTAACACAGGGCTGTAATTGCAATGTTAATCACATGTGTTCTGTGTGTGCATTGAATACCGAGGTCTCCATGTGTCAACTAGCACCCAGTAAAGCTGCAGGGATTTTTCCACTTTAATGTATTCATGTTCCCATGTAAAAAGATCCATTTTAAAGGCTCTGGAAAAAAAAAAGTGACAGCTTCAACTATAACTGTCAAAAAAGTGGATATAAAATTCCAGCTTGCCTCTAATGGCAGGGTACTTTTTTGTTTTGCCTTCAAACGTTTCAAAAACAACCTGCTCAAGGTGGGTGGCAAACTGCTATTTTATGCCCTGTGGTAAGTGTCACAAGTGATGCCACCAGATTAGCTAAGCAGGTCTACTGGGAAGAGCTGAAAGTGAATGCAAATAACACCAGGTTTTTGAGAGAGTTTTATTCTGGATTCTATGTCTGGTTTATGTTGTCGCTTTTAGTAGGGACAAGACATACGTTACACAGCAACTTTTGTGTTTTGTGAAGTCTTATTTTGAATGTTTACAACCTTCAAATACCTGAAGTGTTCTGCGCTTCTTGTTTCAATTTCAAACATATATTGTTTTATTTTAGTATGGTGGCAATTTTGTCACCATTATTTAAATAAAATGGAAGAAATCTCAGGGTAAAAACTGCTTTCTAGGACTAAGGGTTGCAGAGGCTGATCCTAAGCTGTTTCCAAACTGACACTTTCACACTTGCTCTGGAAACACTGAGCTGAATACATCCATAACCTTGAAAGTGTCTCAGTGAAGTTTAGGCTTAAAATACCAGCATCCAAAATGATGACAAGTATTGTCAGGAATTAAGATGTGATTAGTTGGAGAAGGTCAATAGCATTTCTCCATTAGCCTTGCCCTTTCCTAAAATATACACAACAGCCTCACATATAAATAACATAAACCAGTCTTAAAGATAAGGATAGAGTCAGGATGTAAGATTCATCCCAGTCATGGTAACAAAATTTCACTGAAGATAATGAAACTGGAAGATTGCAAATCCATTTGGGAGATCAGAATCTCATCTCTTATTTCGTGGCAAGTTTTATCTTGCAGCCCAAAATGAATAAAGAATTAAGAATTAAATCAGCAGTATAAAAAACATTTAAAATAAATCACATGTTGAAAAAATTTAATCATTAAAATGGAAAAAATATTTTAAGACATCAATAATTTATCTAGCAATATTTTTCTGCAAGTATTAACCATGAATATTTAATAAGTACATATGAGCAGTTTATAAACAGAAACAAAAATGAAAATGTTTAAACAGTCCTGGATGTGCTGCTATAAAGAACCAAATTGAATCCTATCATCAAGCCAATAGTAAATTCAACAGCTAGAAGCCTACTCTTTATGGAACTGCACTCCAGCTAGTAGAGCTTGTAAGTGCATTTTTGTTTAAGTGCATAGTTTTATCTATGCAAAATATTTTGCGGTTGTATTTTTTCAACTTAATTTCTTTTGGAAATATTTTGAGAGCTCTCTTCTCCCCATACAAGAGGAAGAGCGAGAAATTAATAGCTCAGATTTGCAATCCAAAATAAATTGCTTCAACAAAATTCTGTTTTACAAAAGCATACCAGCGGCCTTTTTTCCATCCCAATGGGCAATGTCATTATCCATCCCCTTGGGCAGAGCCACCAGGCAGCAATAAAAGTACAACTGGATCACCTAACCTGACATTTAGTATAAAATCACTTGGAAGTACCCACACAAGGTGCTTCTCGCACAAGGAGGAGCTGATCTCCAGCTGTGAGTTGTATCAGAGATGATCCCACCATCTTCCTGCCTGCTCCTGGAAAATCTACACTGGAATAAACTCAGAACAAGTCAGCTGTGATTAGTTCTATCCAGCCCATTTCATATCACAGTTGCAGCCACATCTAGTTCTTCATTAAAACCTGCTTTCAGCACCTCTGTTTGTTGAAGTTCCATTACCTCTGCCCATCATTGCCTCTATGCTGGTCACACCCAGCTCCTCTCCTGTTTCATGCAAGGACTGATCATTCCTGGTGGTTCTTGACTGGCAGCCTTGGCTCCAACTTGTAATTCTCATCTGTTCCTCCCTTCTTTCCTCTCAAAGCAATGGAAAATCACTACCAATTCAGTGTAAATTATTATTTACAGATAATTCTCCACTGCTGAATTTGATGGCATTTTTATCATTAGACTACAATTAGGAACTTGAGTAAAATCTTTTCTGAGTTTTGTAGTAAGTCAATCTTTACATTCCTTTAACCATAACCATAGAGCTAGAGAGACAAGTCTATTAATACAACTGCACAGTCCTAAATTTTCTGCTCGTTTTAGCTGATGGCCAGTCAATGTCAGTCCCTCATTCCTCAGCAATGTGGCAATGCCAGGGGACTCTCTCCAGTCAGGATCAGAGGGATGTCATTAACTTTACTGCTCTGACTGCTGGCTCACATGCTCACACTTCACTGCCTGGATTTCAAGATGACTCCTGAAGTGCTGTCAGCAGACAATCCAGTGTCAAAAATCATTTGGCCCACAAAACCTCTCTCAGTCACCAGGAGCAGGAAGGAAGCAGTTTGCAGAGGATGGCTTCCCAAGAGATAAAGTGAGAGTTATCTGTGTCATTTCTCTCTACACCACTCTTCCTGAGTGGAGGATTATGCACCCCTTGAAACACAGCTGCAAATACCATAGGTTATGAAGACAAAGGATGCCTCAGCCAGTGCTGATGGAGGACTGGCAGCTCAAGAAACAACTGTGTTAAAGCCAGGAGAATTATCTGCTATCTTTGGGGAGAGGGAAGGTAAAGGGGAGACGTATCTGTGGTGTCCTGGCAGCTGAACTTCCCACCACCTCTACATCATGCTGGGGGATGTGACTGGGAGCTTGTGTCTCAAATATTCAGACAGTTCCGCTAGAAGAGAGGTGACTCTTATGTTGCTTTTATATTGCTAGAAAGATTGAAGTTATTTCCTTGTTCCCCTGCCTTTTCTTCTGAAGTTTAATTTCATTGCTGATTTCAGGTAAACAAGACTCATGCTCACAGGATGCGCACAAATGTGTCTGTGCCTGTCTTTTGATGCATCTGCTCAAGCCTTCTATCTCCTCTCTCAGTTTTGAGCATGCTATTTCATTCCAACAAACACCAGAGGCATCAACTCTGAGGCACAAATACTCAATGAATCAGGCTTCATGAACTCTTCTAATCTCAAAATGACTGATTTCTCTTTGGTTTGGGATGAATGGAAGACAATATTTTATTTTACCTGTACTGTTTTCACTGACCTTGTCATGCCCATCAAGAAAAGATGGTGCCACCATTCTTGAGAGCAGACAGGGGAGAGACAAAAGAAGCTGTCAGCTCCTCATTTTATTGAAAGCTCAGATGCAGCAAAAATATCCAGAAGAACACAGTTATATATCCATTTGGAAAGTGGAATGATCTTGGGACACATTATCAATTTATCACATGGGTTTGCATTGGGTTTCTTACAAAATCTGCGTTCATTCTAATGATAACTAAAAATGCATGGTAGCCCCTCTAGAGTCTAAGACAGAATTTTAAATCAAAGATTGTGTTAGCTGGCCAACTCATTTTGGTACTCAAGAAGACTTGAGAAACAGTGACCATCAGTCCTTGTTTCACAGACAGAATACTTAACCTGGGAAAAATATCTATCCCTGGAAAGTTGATCACATGTAGCCATAGATTATGAGGACAGAAAAGAGGACCTGTAACAAATTACAGACATGTATGCATCCTTAATTCTGTACCAACCCTCAAAAACAGAATACAGAACACCTCTCAAAAAGACAGCCTCTCTTGATCCCAGAACATTATTTCTGTTCAAACTATTAGTTTATAAGGCAGTCCAGAGAGAGAGATTTAGAGACCACAAAATAAACCATGCAGATTTTTTGCAGAACACTGAAGACAGAAAGTGGCCAATTTTCACCTGGCTCTCAGTGAATTTGAAAGACCTTCATGCTGCATTTCTCATGATTTTAAAATCACACAGGATTTTAACTTTGTCACACACAGAGAAACTCCCAAGTTTTAACAGAGTTCTACAAACATTGTCAAATATAAGCCAATAGGCTGCCTTGTTCTATTCACTTGTAATTTTGCATCAGACAAGAAGTACTAAATAGGTGAAGAAAAAACAATGTGCAAATTCATTGGAAAAACAATTTTCCCATAACAAAGCAGAATCACAGAATGAAACTTGGGTTTTTACCTTGAGCAATAAACTGTTTTGTCCAGCTCTGGTTAAACCAAACAAACTGTATCTCCCCATTGCCATATACATACAAATTAAGAAAAGAAATTACAGTTTCTCCCTGTTTTGAATACAACAATTTTTCAGAGTTGATCTCAGCAGAACAGTAGGGAGACAACTAAACCATGCAACAAATGTCAGGCTGCACAAAACAAATATATTACATCTCCCGCTGCATTACTTTCTGTATCTAATATTATTTCAATTGTTTTCATCCCTACTTTCTACCTATATTTATAATTCCAGCATGTATTTTTGCCTTTCACATTTCATACATTTCTTCATTCACACTTCATCTACATATTCATGGTATGTTACTTTTCAGACTGCTCCAAAATGATCTCCCTGTCCCATGCTGTCACCTTGCCTTAGAAAACTGAATTTCATTTGAACTGTTACAACCAAAGAAAATTAGAAGAGAAAAATGAGAATTTGTAGGAAAGATGCAGAGGTCTCTTCCAACCCTAACAATTCTGTGATTCTGTTTTACAGCTTTAATACTGGATGTTATTTTATGACTCTATCACATAAACACTACTGAATATTTACCTTAATTCAGGGCAAGTTTGGTTTATCAGATAATACCCACCCATAACTGTAATAAAGTTTAAGGTAAATTTTCAACATTTTTACTGCAATTTGCTGACTTGAGAGGCTTATACATACCCTATAGCTCTTAGTAACTGGAAAAAATTCTCTATTTTTGAAGATAAACCTCAATACATTTTCAACATTAGGCACAGTTAATCAGATTCTGCAATCCATCTGCCAGTTTATGTAGATCACTGCAGTTGTACTGGTGTCAATGAAGCTATATTACAATTATTCAGATTAATACATCACATGTATTTTAATGTATTTATTATTATTTAATCATAACAATGTAAGATAGCCCCATCTCCATAGTTTTGTTGGGTGTTTAAAATCACAGAAGTAATATTACTGATGGAAAAACAGAACAATTACTTAAAAGAATCTTAAAGTTCATCCTGGTTTTGAAGAAACTTCTTAACTGTTAATATTTGAATAACTGTTACCTAAATTAGAATTATTCTGGGCTTTTGTGCTTTTCTAAATTTTTCTTGCAGTTTTCCAATGACAAAGCCATTCAATTCATGTAAATTTTAAATCTATCCAAACATATTTACAAAGCTACATATTTACCTTCTAATAAAAAAAGCCATCTTTTTAATATATTTTTTATGGTGCAAATAAACGAGTCTAAAATTTGTCTTTGCTACCTGACAATGACAAAGTTCATGCATGTGAAATGAGAGTAATCAGAATTACACTCTCTTACAGTGCTTTAAAACACAGTTATAAACTTATTTTTATTAATTTTTCTCCTGAATTTTGATTTTAGGCAGCTAAGAGTCCTGCTTTTCAGTATTTTCTTATAAGTTATCATTCCCTAATGTTAGGAAGAAAATATTTTCCCACGGACAGTTCATTCCAGTTTTGAATAAGTGCAGAAATTTAGTGAAGGGAGGTGAAAAGAGAGCTTCAGCTCCTGCCTGCCCCACCTCCGGGTGCCGCAGAACGCACGCGGTTTTCCCGTGGGGGGGTTTTGTGGGGGAGTCCCTCTGCCCATCCCTCCCTCCCTCCTCTGGGGCTCTGTCCCCATCACCACAGACTCTGGCCTCAGCACTGAGCTGTGGAAGGTCCTCTGCGAGGCACGTGCGGAGCTCCCCTCAACCAAAACTGCCTTGAACTCCCTCATGCTTCTGTCTCCCCTCCTACTCCTGGCTTTCATTCCCTGCATGTGTCCAGCTCTTTTGGTTTCCTCTTAGGTGAAATTCACCTTTAGACAGAAACTCCATCCCCTTTGTTCGGCTTCAGGAAAGCTTTTCACAACCAGAAAGATCACTGTGTGCTCAGGATATGCCAAGACTGTATTTGTCTCCCACATGTGGTATATCTGATCCCATCTAGAGTGAAACTCACACATATAATCCTTTCCCACTGCTAACAATAATCAGAAAGTGCCTCTTTCCCAGCAGGTCAACATGTGAAACGGTGGCAAAATAACTGGACAGCTGCATAAAGGAGTCCATGGAGGAATAGGGATGTCACAACAACCTGATGTGTGGAAAGCCCCTGAATGGCAATGCCAGAACCTGGCAGTGTATTGGGATCCCAGTTCATACAGAAACAGCCAGGAGGGCTGTGCTGCCCATGGGGTCCTGACAGGGAGAGGAACTGCTCCACAATGACCAGCGTGGCAGCTGGGGCAACTGGAGAGCAAAAGCCCAGCGAGTGGCAGTAAATTAGATTTACTGAAGGCACACAGGAACACAAAGATAGGGACACAGTCCTGAACATACTGTCTTTGGTCATCCTGTTCACTGACAAGTTTCCTGCATCCCCCACAGTCAGCAGTTCTCATGTATTTATTTAACTCACAGCACATCTGACAGCTCGAATTCTTTTGCTGACGTTCTGCGCCACAATCAAATCAAAGTTCCTTCCCAGTTTACTGCAGACACAGTGTTTTGTTCTACATAAAAGAAAAACCCTTATACAAAGTACTGTAGATCTACAGCATATGAGTCCAAAAATGTTTCCTTTCCTGTCTGATTTTTCCCTAGATATTATTGCTGTTATTAATATTATTAGTTTATGCCAGGGAACCTTTCTTCTACCTTAAAGTCTCTACAAAACAGCCTCTGTTGCTACTTGAGGAGGATGCCCTCATATAAAGGTATTGGGTGCCAGCAGAGTTGCATCCCTCTCCTGAACAAAAAAAAAAAAAAAAGAAGACAATTAAAACAAGAGGAAGGCTACCCTCCCTGGCATAGCTGTAGCCCCACAAGCGAGTTTGCAACACTGTTCTGAGGGGTGTGAATGCTTTTTGTCTTCAGCCAACACACAGATATTCTGCAGCACAAATCAGCCTGCAAAGTTGGGATCTTGTTTGTGGTGAAGTTCCTCTACCTAGGTCTGAGTAGTGTTACTGCCTTCTAATAAACTGATACAGCTGAGCAAACCTTTAATAAATGTTACAAATAGACCTACGATCTCTGTAAACTCCTGCTCCTCTTCTCTGTTTTTTCTCATTACTAAGTTCCCATGCCGTTGCTTCTCCTTACCTCGGTTCCCAAGCCCTCTTTTACAGACTGTTTCGTTGTTTTACAAGACTTAACCATCTTTCCCAAGACTCAATCCATTTTCACATGAACTACACTAATTGGCAACAGACCTGACACATTTCTTGATTACAAGTTAAAACACTTAAAAGAAAGCTCTAAACTTTTAAAAAAAGAAAAGGAAAAATGCAGTAAAGAAAATGTCCTCAATTAAATACTCTTTAAATGGAATTCTCTGAGAAGCAAAAGAAGAGGGAAACCAAATTGTGAAAGACCACCCTGTTGTAGTGTTATTTAAATCCCTGGAGGTTTATTTAAGAATCTGAGTGTTCTGGACCATAGTCTCCAAGTACTTCAAGCTTTTAAAGACATATTTGTTCTATTGCCATGTAAATAGTTTCTCTCTTCAGATGACTTCAAAGCAGTTCAATATTAGTTCTGCTGATAAAGATGCTGATGTTTGAATGTTTTCACAAGTTAAAATCTGTATCACACAAGGTAGGTGTAGTTTCTTTGTTGATTTATGACTCAAAAGAGAAAAAATACATGGGAAACCATAATTCTGTAAATTTTATATTCATATATAAATGTAGCAGTACTTTGTACTGATGCAAAACCCAAATGAAGGCTGGTCCTTTCTGCAGCTGACAGACAGTGGTATTGCTTTATGACTGGTACCTGGATGGGCCATCATTTTGATCATATTATCAAATTTTACAAAATTACCAATGTTTTTATTGTGTTACAATATAAAGAAAAACCAGTTAAAGGAAAAGAAAATGAAACACTGAAATTTGCAAGTTGAGTTTAGTCACCTTATGCTAGCATGCTTTGTGAAAGTATTTTTTGTGGAGATTTTGCTTCCCAAAATATTACAGGTTTTATTGCAATTAGCAATAAACCTGGTAGGGTTTGGTTTATATTTTCTTATTTTTGTTGTTTGTAGGGTGCACTGTAGGGTGTGAACAACAAAAAGCATCACCGGGGTGGGGGTGGAAATGAACTGATTCACCTAAAAAAAAAATCTTATTTTTGATGAGTTTTACGTCAGGTTTCTTTAAGCTGTAAATGAGTGTGATTCCTGCCTATTACATCACCTTCCCATCTGAGAATCCAGACCAAAGAGTTTGCCCTTGTGGATATCCCAAGAGCTGGCACAAGGTCTGAGTTGTGTGAACCCTGGGGCAGTTACATCCCTGTACACACTGTAGGACTCTGTATGTTTGATCTAGTCTCAAATGAAGAAGTCAATTCTTCAACTCAAATCTAATTTAAATTATCTGTCTCATGCATCTAAAGGCGATGCTCATGTTAGCATCTTTGCAAACTTGGAGCCACTGATAGGTCAGTTAAATGGCTAGCCAGTTTATTTCAATATTTTCCCTGTATTCCCGACTGCCAGAGGAGGGAATTTGCCAAAGGCAATACCACAGACAGGGACTGAAGCAATCTTGGGTTTGCTGTACATGCCAGTCTGACCTTTCTGGCCAGGGCAGTGCAGTACAAACGCTCCCTTTTAACAAGCACAGGTACAAGGCTGGGCCTTGCAAAGCAGCTCCGAGCATCGGCACCTGGACAGGAGCTGATGGGAGCAGCAGTGCCACAGCACGGCCTGGCTGAGGTCAGGGAAGGAGGGGAGAGAAGAAACACTCCAGACTCCAGGCCTTGCAGCAAAGAACTGTTCCCTGAACTGCACCCGTGGAAGATTAAGATGTTCCTTAAAAGAAAAGCAAAGAGAATCCACAGCAGCACATGCTAAGAAACTTCAAGGCTTCTCCCTGAAGAGAATTCACTGCCTCACCTACAACAACATAGGTATTTTGAAATATAACAAAAATAAAGGTATATACTTTCTTTACCCCCCAAATTGGATGATACCACACATGCATAAAGGTGAGAAACGTGTTCTAATATTGAAAAGTAAATGATGTGAACAAAGAAATCCAATTGCATGAGCAAATACATTGAAATGAGCACAAAATGGCTCAGTTAACACGTTTGCTTCCTGCTCTTTTAACTGCCCCAATTGCTCAAACCTGTCCTCAGTACTGCAGAAAAAATAGTATCAGTTTAAACAAGACAGGAAGTAGCCTCTTAGCAAAATTTTCTGAAGTAATGAAGAAATAAATATAGTAAAGGGGAACCTCATTAGACTTCAGAAATAAATTTACTAAAGACAGGCTACAAATCAGTTTTTGCATTAGGAAAGGTATGATATTCTGACAGTTTCTCCATTAGGATAGGTGGTATATTTTCATTCATTCTACCTAGAAATTACAAGGTGGGGGGTTTTCAACAATACAATAAAATTTATTGAAAAATAGATACTTGTCTGGTAATATTCTTTAATGTACAGCTCTCTAACTCAAACCTGAACATGTTCCTCCATGTCTCAGGAAACAGAGGAACAGGAGTTGGATAGATATATAAATCTGGCCACAAAGTAGTTATTCAGTCTGTTCTCTCTGGTAACCAGTGACAGGACCCGAGCAAAGGGCACAAAGCTGAGTCAGGAGAGATTTTAGCTGGATGTCAGGAAAAGGTTTTTCACCCAGAGGGTGGTTGGGCACTGGAACAGGCTCCTCAGGGAAGTGGTCACAGCACCAAGCCCAACAGAGACCAAGAAATGTTTCCACAATGCTCCCAGGCACATGGTGTGGCTCTTGGGGATGGTCTTGTGCAGGGCCAGGAGCTGGAATTTGATGATTCTTGGGGTCCTTTCCAGCTGAGCATATCCTATGATTCTGTTCCCCATAGCAGTAAAGTGGAAGCTAAAAGTCAACAAAGAGGTAATAGAGAAGCCAGATCACTGTTCAAACATGTATTCTCTGGGCAGAACTTTTCTCACTCTCAAGCTGAACGTGTATTCCCATGGAGAATGAGGGATATAACAATAGGGGCACTGTGATTTCTGTGATGAGGAGCCTGCCTGTAGAGGAGGGAACAGATGTTTGCATGTTCAAGGGGACACGTTCCTGTTGTTCACACCTCTGGTGGAGACAGCTTTGCCATAGCTCCAAGTTTGCCAGGAACATGGTTTGATGGAGTACTTTCAGTTTTCTTTTGATAATCTGGCCCTTTGACAAAGAATGGGGGCATGGAGAGAGGAGAATGGCCTTGTAATTTATTGTTTCTGTCATCATCGTACTTGGAGACCCTTCAGAAAACAGCTCTTATCTCACTCAGAGGTGCAAAAACCAAAACAAAAAGGAACCTTTCCCCAAGGGATCCAAATTCAAGAACAATTTATGCACATTTTCTGTATGCTGTAAAATCTCTTTTTCTTTTCTATCACTAATACACACTTCATTTCTTCCATCAAGCAGGACCCTAAGAGGCAGGTGCTTAGACACACCACACCATTATCCTGTGCTTGACATCATGCACTCCTAGCAGCTCTCAGGACCATCATATCCAGCTGGTCCCAGAGCACATCATGGCACAAAAGCTGGCAATATTGAGGAACAACTACAAAAAAAAAATCATTAAAAAACCCACTAGAAAAGTAGTGGAAATGTAGCAGAGTAGAAATGTAGCAAATCCTTTCTGAAAAAAAAAATATAGATCTTCCATTTATTTCTGAATGCTACCTATTTAGGTAAGAAAGTGCCAAATAAGCTTTTGAACACTAATACAGAGATGCTTTTCACTGAGTTCTGTTGCCCTATTTTTTATATATATATATATATATATATATACACACCTACAATCAGGAAGAGTCACATCTCATAAATGCTGCTGAGTGTCAATAAGAACTCTGTCTTTTGGATGCAATTCTAAATGTCCTAAATCTGCAAAACTAAACCAGTAACCTCAAGAGACAGTCTGGTTTGGGGGCATTGCCAGCCCAGCAGAAATCATGCAATCCAGTGTCAATAGCCAGTTTTACAGTGGTCTGGTTTCGGGTTGTTGATGCTTTTCCCCTGCTTCTGTATCACTGGAGATGTAGAAGTGCAAAAATAGGAACAAAAAATAAAGGGCAGGGAAATTGAATGCTTTTTTTGAATGTGAGATGTTGGTTCATGTTAGGTTTGAACTGGGGCATGAGGGATCAGGTATGATATCATTTCATCCAAGCCACTGACTATTATTTTATGTAGGGATGAAAGAAATGTTGGAAAGAAAATAACGATAGGTTTTTCTTTTTATATCTGCTCAGAGTGTTAATCAGGAACTATATATATATATATATGTATATAATGAGGATTTTCTAGCTCTTGCTTGAGTGAAAACTCAGTCATGAGTACTTTTCCTTGACAAATTTGGAAATGGGATATTAAAGAGGACTTGGGTTTGGCTTAGGTTTGTTCAAATTGAAGTTAGTTGAACAATTCTTACCAATTTCTGCTGAGATTATTATTCCTGTGTTGGACACCACAGAAGACACTATCATTCATACATTAATTTTAAACACTGATTTTTATCAACATTCCATTCAACTAAGTGGTATATTCACTGGTCTCTGCTTCTTAAAACCTCAATTTATAGTTCTGCAACAGAACTAAGGAGAATTCTGCACTTTTGTTATAAGGATACCAGATGGTTGATGTAAACCTGGAGATACAATCTCATTTGCCAAAAAGTCCTTTAAGAGTTTTCCACAAAGATATCAGGCAAATGGTGCAAATCCTTCCAGTGCTCTTTGTGTGTGTCAGACAGCATCCAAACAGGAGCTCAAGGGATGTGCCAATTTACTCGAGGAGGAAAGAGGGTCCCTGGATGATACAAGAGCCTGAACCAGGCAGGACAAAAGAGAAAGAGTGACCTCTCCTGGCACCATGGAAAACCTAAAGCTGTTTCCTATCAGAAACAAGAGGGGCTGCAAGGGAGAAGAGAGTTAGATTTGAACAAGCACAATTTTTTTTTTTTTTTCCAAATGTA
Source organism: Phainopepla nitens (assembly GCA_013400175.1). Classification (NCBI taxonomy): domain Eukaryota; kingdom Metazoa; phylum Chordata; class Aves; order Passeriformes; family Bombycillidae; genus Phainopepla; species Phainopepla nitens. Next base: position 297,880 of record VXBQ01006095.1, on the reverse strand, counting down.
AACATTGTTCATCTCACGGGGAAATTCAAATCCTCACCTGAGTTTAGGAGTTCCATAACAATGAGCAGGCAAAGAGATGACACTTTGGTAAAGTTTAATGAGGATAATTATTAATAAAAACCAGCTAACATGCCCTGAAAAAGCTTTCTGTTGGGCTTTGTACAATCATTTGGCCTAATTATTTTTGATGTTTTGCCCATCAAATAATGAATGTGCAGCTTGTGAAATGTCAGATATAATTAGAACAAATAAAGCTGTAGCATGAACATCCAAAAAGCCTCCAATACCTATTAGCAAAAATTCTCTTTAGGAGCCATTTACACAGCATCAGCAGCAGAATTTCACAGGTAGGAGAGTTGGCACAGAGGTAATAGACAAATTTTGAAGTCAAACAAAAGTTCTTGAGAGATTACAGACAAGTAGTAGTGTTCTGTGCTTTGTTAATGGTATCCATTTATGGATCTTAGATAAGTACCTTAATTTGACTGGGATTCAGCGAAAAAACAGGGCCATATAAATAGGAATTTTTTTTATTTCTCTTATCATCTCCCATAGAGTAACATATGTGGCATCTCTGCCATGTTAAATAATGATTTCCTGAATCACTGTTGGAGTCAGTTAAAAGTATGGAATATAGGCATGGAATACAGGATACTGAACTCACTGCTCCAACCAGCCTTGCTCTGTGTTTTCTGCATTGCTGTGGGGTTACTACTGCAAGGCTCAGAGCTTGCTTAGAGAACTCCCCTTCTTTCCTCTCTTCAGAAATGTTCAATACAGCATCCCTTTCCAGTGAAACAGAAATTGTTTGCTCATTTGCCTCACCTGACCAGCATTGCTTTTAATTAACTGATTATCCCTCTTGTGTTCCTGGCATGCAACCAGTATTTGTTTGGAAGAGCACAAAAAGGCTAGGTTAAAGAAATAAGCATTGCTGTCACATAGTTCTGTTTTAACCTGCAATGGGAACATCTGGGAATTTAGATCAAATAAAATATCCAAGATATTTTTGATCTAGTCAAACTCAAGTAAGGAGATATGCGAAAAACACTATGATGTCAAAAGTCCTGGAGCTGTTTAAGAAAATGGAATACCTGAGGTTCAACCACAGAATTCTCCATTGAATTCCAGGGTCTGAGATCTAGACAAGAACATAACTGAGAAAACTTAACAATTGAAGAAGCTGTGCAGCTTGGATTTGAATCCTTTCCATCACACATCGGTGCTCACAGGTAGATTTTTAATTCAGTTCAGGAAACACCTTTTCCTTCCTTCTGCCAATACCAGACAAAGATACATGCACCATAATATATATATTACCATAATAATGGTAATAATGCATCACAATAGTGTATTTTATATATATATATGTTACCATTATAATATATATATATAATTATGGTAATGCAATTTTTGAAGAAGCCATGGCTACAGTTCAACCTCCACAGTTCAAATTAGCCTGTTTTGTTCTATAGGAAATACCTTTCATACTTATTTCACCGAGTTTTGAATATTTCTGCAATGATCCCTCAGTATTCAGGGGAAAATTCTCTTACCCTGCTCAGCTTGGTCAGCAGGTTCAGAACTCTGTTTCTTGTACCTCCTGTTGGTGAGCACCCTGCAGCACCCACCTTGCACTGAAGTGCAGAATTTCTGAGGTGCAGAAATTCAGCTCCTGCCTGGAGTCTAACCAATGAAATCACAAAGGCATTCAGGACAGTATATTTGGACTCTTCAAGAACACCACTAGAAAAAAAAGCTGCTATTCTGGCTAGACAGGAAGTCAAAGAATATTGCCAAAAGAAGTGAGAAATCAGACTGTTTGAAACACTAATGGATGTACCCAGATTCCTGCCATTATGGATAGGAATCTTGCAGTCAGAATTATATCTGAGAGCAGTGACTCTGATTCTTAACAGAAATGGGGAAGAGGGGCCAAGAGAAAACAAGGAAAAGGGGTATGAAGATGGAACTTTTCCGTTAGAGAAAAAAACTTAACACTTGCCACTGGGAAAATATTATGAAACAAAATGCCAGAAATCTTTACGTGATCCTGCCACATCATGAAACACAGAGTAAATCACAAAGACTCTGAAGCCTTCTGTCTGCAACTGTATCCTGAACCAGCTACAATATTTTATCATTCTCTGGTGCTGCTAGAAATCAAAAATTGATATAGCATCCAACCTAAACAAGATGCAGCAAACTGCCTTCATTCAAAAATGATTTTGAAAATTATAGAAACCAACCACAGATGACAAGATGTACAGATTGATATTGCTGCCATCAGCAAGAAATACAGATAAAGCGCAAGAAAGGAAATAAATTGTATTAAAAGCAATTAATCAAATGCAAAATCAAATAAAGCAAGCATATTACTCTCATGCTGCCAAATACAACCTGTCAAGCACAGAAAGTTCTAATGCAGGGGTCTGTGCTGAAAACAGCTGGGATTCCTGTGACTCTGAGATCCAGGAGAGATGGGGGAAGGTCATCCCTATCATTTGCAGTTGCCAGAACAAATGTTAAGCCAAGAGAAATGAAGAATGTCCAATAACCAGGGCTCATCCAATTTTCCTATTTCTGGAATTTGCAGATAGTAATCTGGTGACATTCTGTTCAGTTCTCTGTAACTAAAGGGAGCTTTTTAAAGTAGCAGTGACTGTTCTGCATTGGTTTACGCTGCCAATTTAGTCTTCTGCATGTCTTTACTTACACAAAATCAACACATCAATATAAAATAAGGTCATGTTCCTACATTATTCTTGCCATTCTATACTGAGTATTTGGAAATAAGCATTCAGGGGTTAAAGTCAACTGCTATTTAGCCATTGTGTGACTTCATAGGAGAAGGGTTTTTCTGTAGATCCAAATAAATGCTTCTCCCAAAAAAACAATGCTAGTCAGTGTTCCCATGAAAAAGTCGCTGTAGGGAATGATCTGAATGAGCCAATCCACCTTACAGAATATCCTACATTTTAAGCCCATGTCAGAGAAGAGCAGCTGCTTTCCCAAAACAGTTAAAATCATGCTCTGGCACTGCTGCCTCCTCCAAATATTTCTGTGATTTTTTTTTCTGCTTTTCATCTGAGAGAAGGAATAATTTTCAGTGAAGCTGTTATAGTAAACTTCAGCCCTCCCTTGTTTGTCTTTAAAATGTGCAATCCTTAAAACACACATACTCTTTCCAATCAGATCTTTCAAAGAATGCTATTTTGTTTCTTTGTGGGATTTTTAATCCCAGCAAGGAAAAAATAGGCAACAGATTTTCAGTACATTTTATCCAAGTAGGAATGAAAGAGCTAGAGAATTATCTGTGATATATCATAATTCTTTTCTGAGATAATTACAAAAAAAACTCCAGGCATCCAGGTAATTTCAGGTTCCTTGAATGCATACAGATGGTTGTCTTTGAGCTACTGCACTTTTAATTTCAAGGAAAACAGCCTCTGTTTGCCCCCAACCGCTGCTCTGCTCACATCATATATTAGATAGCAAATTTAAGATGCCTCTTTCTTTAATAAAATGACACAGACAGTCCAATCCAGCAAAATTCTCCACTTAATGGCCTCTTTCGGTATTCAGTGTTTTACATAAATCGATCAGCTGTATGTGAGGGGATTCCCACAGCATAAACTGTCTCTCACAATTTGAAAAATGTACAGCAATGAGGAATTTTTCATTCAGCACCCACAAAAATACCATTTTATCACCAGCCATATTGGTCCCTGCAGCAACTGAGAGCAAAGAAAGGTAGACTCTCATCAGTCTAAACTGGGTTACAAATTAGTAACACAACCTAGAATCTGAGTGACACCTTCCTAAAAACAACATCCCTTCAGTATTTGGAGGGTGCCCATCAACCACAGCAGACGGCAAAGAAATGATCTTTACTTGAATTAATATCACCAGAAATGTGGAGTGCAGAGCTTGGCTGCTGTGCCAGCACAGTCAAAACAAGGATATTCAAAAGTGTGAAAATGCCACAGTCTGGAAGGAATGTTCAGGGTTATGATCCTGATGCTGGAGGGACATTTACAGGCAGAGGTTAAATTTAGAAGTCAGTCCTACTCAGACATGAGGGATCACCTAAATTCCGTAAGAAACTCTCCTCCACTGCAGTGCTTCACAGCATTTTGTTAAGAATGCAAAGTGGTTCTGCAGACCACAGCCAGCATGAGGACTTCTGAGAGGAGCTGTAGGACCATGATTAAGTTTCATCAGTCAAGATAATTGAGTCTTCTCCCTGACTGACTTCCTCCTTGGATCTTCCGCAAAACCAGAAGGGAGCTACCAAGATTCAAGGTCCACTTATTCTCAAAACATTAATCCATTTCATTCATGCAACACCCTGTGTATGGATACATTTTCTGTGAGCAAAAAGTTACAATACAGCTTTTCCTTCTTTGCTGTAGCAGCAGGATATCATGGACTCGGCAGAGAAACTCCAGCCTTTGTGGAATTGCCTGGATTGCCAGACCATGCTCTCTCAATTCAGATGGAAAAACCCATTTCTACTGTGTGCTGCATCCTGCTGCCTTCCTCCAGAGCTAACTTACTCCAGCCCCTGGAAAGGGCAGATCCCATTCTGCTGCACTCCAGACCTTATCTTCTCATCCCTAAGGCAAGAATGGGAATGGTTGGTGGGTGGTAAGTGCCTAAACTCATTAGTGGTTACAAAATATGTTGTGATCCTCAGCTGGAAAGATGTGTGTAACTGCAAAATAATGTATTCTTTGCTTTGGCAATAGCACTCCTGTTTTGAATCTAGCAGTGAATAATTGGCAATTGCTTGGCCAAAGATAGACAGCCAAAAATAATAGTCAGGAATGCCAAAAGAAAACCAGAGCAAAGAACTCATTATCTAATCACAGAAACTATTTTCATATAATGAATAAAATATTTAAATAAAATATATAATGGAAAAGATAGACATTTGAAGGCATCCATGATATCAGCTCTGGTCATAATGAATAGATGTGAGAAATTACAAGTATTCTACAGTATTTGTTGAGCTGCAATCATCTTTATTTTGTTCTGTTCATGCTGTGCTGTGTACATGCCCTCCAAACAAGGTCAGGAAACTGCATATAGTGGAGATGCCCCTCACTTCCCCAGCCCAGGTTCTCAGCTTGGTTTAGACAGATGAAACGTCACTTTAACTGTCATTAATTTATGTCTAAATCATTCATTTGTCATCTAATTTAACTTTTATGAGGAATCACTTGAAAAATTGAAATAATTCACTAGTAACTTGAATTTTTATGAAAGATTAATGTGGTTAAGAAAAAAAAAGTTCAGAAGATAGACTGACTCAGAACTATCTGCTTAAGATTATATAGAAATCCAATCAGTTACATTCTCTGCTCAGACTGAATCTGCACCACGTTTCCCAATAACTTCCTAAGAAGGTTTTAGTTAATCAAGAACGAGTTCCACAGAGCCCCAAAGGTCACAGTTTAGAAGGAATATTTGACCTAGACTTTGTATAAAGCAGATGGCTCTGCTTTATGGCAATTAGTAAGCAGGAACTGTGGTATCTGGTTATATCTTCTGATTCTCTGTTTATATGAAGTTATGTGAAACTGGAACCTCTTTGAAAGTCAATCTGTGTGGAAACCATTTAAGACTATTTCATTGCTAATTATAGGCTTGATAAAGCCATTTTCATGCAAGAGTAGGATCAATGCAGAGGCTGTCAAACTTGCGAACATCCATCCATTGGTAAGTGCTCTGACTCTTTCAAAGGCTATCACAAAGATAACCTTGACATGGGGAATGGCAATCTCACTTTAAAGAAAATGTAAACACTATCTACAAAGTTTAAGTCAATCTTTCCCTGCAGCTTCAGAGTGGCAAAAATCTTGCATATTTTTTAGCAAAAACAGAGTTTGAAAATACTAATCTTTTACTCCCTTTCATTTCCCGTTCACCCACAAACACATACATTTTCCATTGCCTAAAACAGGAAACTAAACTGAGCTCTTGCTGGGTTCTCACGTAAGGTGCAAGATGGGCTGGTTTCCCAGGGCAGTCACAAACAGAAATGGGCATTTTTCTTCCTCTGACCTCTGGGCAAGTATGGTCAGCTCTGCCACAAGTGGCATAAGTTGTCCAAAGGAGTGAAAGGCTGGAATGACGCTGGCCTGAACTGATGCTGTCTGGACTTTGTGTAGGTTTCGTTAGTCCAGGCCCAGGACGATGCTGCTCTCACAGTCCTGTGCTGATGGAGCTCCCACAGCAGAGGGTTTCAGCTGCAGGGCTCTGAACACGGGGGAGAGGTGCACAAGTGTCTGTGGCTGATGGTGCAGAAACGTCCTGGACCAAACTGCCAGCACTCTGAGCACAGGACCTTCCACTCCTCATCTCTGCTGCTCACACCCTGCTACACTCTAATGAATTTCAGGAATCAGTGAGACAGCAATACCACTGCTGTGTACAAGCCTTCCTTGCAATAGGGGGAAAAAAAAATAAATCTGTTTTCATATTGCAAATCTTAGTTTTTCCCTCCAGAAGAAAACAAAAACCAAAAAAGTGTTAACTGCAATTTAGTGAGAGTTATGTATGAAGTAAGTGGGAGGTCTCACAAATGAAAATTGCATTTATTCACAGGTATAGAACGTGGTTTAAGTAGAATTCAGATATTTTCAAGCAATCACATATCAAAATCTAAAGAGACAAATATTTTTTAACTCAATCATTGATTTAAAATATGTCCTTGTGCCATTGTATGCTTTAGAACTGATTTCAGAAAAGAAGGTGCAATATAGACAATAAAGTGACTTGTATAAAAATCACATACACATCTAAAAGACAATTGAAGAGATTGGTCTAAAATTCAGAAATTTTGGGTTAATAAAACCCCGACAAAAATGACTTTACAAAAGACTGACGATTATGATTTATGTTGCCTTGTGGGGCCAGTTTCCACTACCTTCACAAACATGCAGAAATATTTTCCTGCCTCTGGAGTGTCACCCATTTTGCTGTATCTGATTCTGAGTTTACTGGGAGATCAGTGGAAAATTCCTCTACAAAAGCAGCAAGGAGTTTTCTATCAGGTCCTATGACACAAGTGCAGCACCAAGGGAGCCGTTTGAACACCACCAGGGAATGTTAAATATAGATGTCATTAGGATGCACAGATGAAGTGTAAATATCCTGAATACATGGTTTCATGACACAGTGAGAGAAAGGTACCAACAATAAATGATGAGCAAAAGAGGTCCAGGACAATTTGTGGCATACATAGATGTAAACACTTGTACAGTGTAATCAATAAAATGTATTCCTAACACATATTAAAGCCAGAAGACAGCTTCCAATGTTGATGGAAAAATGAAACAGAAATGCAGTAACTCTGATCACATCCATAGTAAGACTAAAATGGATGGTTCTGATTAGCAATTTCACCTTAATTTCTTGCAAAGTATATCAAAGTTCCAAACTAAACCTAGAAATTACATCTGATCTTCCTGTATTTCCATATGTTCTTACTTCCACATCACAAAAGAGTTGGCAGACACTGCTGAAATTGGTTGAGTCTCCTTAGTTGAATGTTGCCATCCACATCTGATTCATACCAGTAAGGCAAGTGGGTTCTTACCCAAAATCTTTACAAAGAGAAAAAACGTTTAAGAGTACATCTTACGATCATTTAATCTACCACAGCCTATTTCACACCTGGGAGTTGGCTAAAAGCACAGGGGAAGAGGAATTATTTGGACTAATCTGTTGGTATCACCTCATTAAAATAAAATAACAAACACTTCTTACCTTCTGACTAAAAGTTGAGTCAAAGTGAGTCTTCCTTAATTTCCTTCCAAATGAGCTAATCTCATTTATAATTAGTTAGATTATTGATTTCACTATTTGTTTCTCATATGCAACTCTCTCCTTCAAAGCTGTTTCTCCTGTATTAGCACATCACTTTCCGCTGGTTTAAGGAGTTTCTTCTATTACTCTGAACAGGAGGAAAGATGGCACTTCCTTTGCACAATGTGTAGCAATGAAAGTGCAAAAATAACTATCCTCTCTATTACAATATTCCCAACTATCAGAAAACAGAATCCATATTAAATAGAACACAGAAACATAGTCTGCCAATCTAAGTGTGGAGCTAGACAGTGAGCAAAAATTACATTTTGGGATGGGAGAAAAAGAGAAAGAAGGATATAATGCCTGGTTGGTTCAGAATGAAGGTGGCTGCAGTACTCCCCTGGCTTTGGGTTTGGCATCTGCAGCTCATCACCTCTGCACACAGAGTTACACACTCTGTGCCTTCCCTGCTCTTTTTGAGCTCTTTAAAGAAAGAAGACTTTGTCAGATTTTGAAAAGTACTTGAAAATGGAAACTGCTTTTTTAAGACTGATATGGGAATCAGCCCTCTCTAACTGCGCATTCACTTCTACCGGGAGGTTCCTAAAGAAGTTCACATGCTTATCATCTGTGCCTTCTGGAACATGCAGGATGCACACTGACTCCACAAATGGCAGTTTGCCAGCAGCCAAACACACGGTGGCCCTTTCTTGCTCCCTGAGCACTCCCAGTGCTCCAAAGTCAGCAATGCCACTGGTATGAAAACAACACTCAGGTGTTTAACAGTTTACAGGCTCAGAGACAAATCTGGAAAGAGACTAAACAACTGTGATAAGGGATTTTAGAAAAGGGGAAGGCTGAAAGTGAAAACTGCAACCAGGATGCAGTTCTGAGCTGAATACTTCCCTTCTCCCAACACAGACTTGGGTGTTGGAGACGAGGCTTGAGGATTCCCTGGGCTGCAGGTGAGTTAACTCACCTACTGCAACCCAGCACACAACTTGATTGGGGAATATCCCATTGCTGAGAGCCAGACCATCCTGAATAAAAAGGGGATAAAAATGACAACGTCCTCAAAAACAGAAAGAGCAACAAAATCCAAAAGACACCAAAAGTCTCCATTCTCCTTCCAAAGGTTGCTATATTTAAGTCTACCTCACTAAAACCAGCTAAACATGTATCCCTAAGGCTTCAGGTGAGGACAGATCAAGATACTCAGCTGCTGAAAACGAGTGCCCAACTACAGCAAGAGTTCCATGACATACAGCAGGTCAGCATTTGCCTTTTTACCTTTTATAATAAGTAAATCTGATCAATAGATTATTAATATTGAAAAAAAACAACCTAGATTAAGCTATTTCCTAAATAAGTTTTCATTTTTAAAGGAGGTAGACACTTTTTTTACAGGAGTCTGTAAAGAAATGGGCTCGTTCAAACTATATTTTCGTTTTCCTTCACAAAGGTTGTGCACATGTTTTAATTGTATTTTTTTGAAGAATTATACTGTAAGGTTGGAACAGATTGGAAAATTTTAAAACTATTTTAAGGTAAAGTGTACTCTCCATTTTACAGGCAGAATGGAGAGGTCTTCCAGCATATATGTCCACATAAACATTCTTTAATCCTGATGCTAAAACTGAGCCTTTAGTAGTGTTTTCAGGTGCTGTCTCTGAGTTTCCATCACCAGTGTGATAGTCTGGTAGGAAAATAAAGTTCATTTCTACTGGCATAAACCTCTCTGCATGTAATGAAAAATAAAAGATCCAGAGTCCCTGACACAGTTTCAATAATACTTAATTCTTGATTATTGAATGAAGTTAATAGCTTTAAACTATTTCCTTTAGGCATGTTAAAACACATATTCTATTTAACAAAGACCAATTCATCTAAATGCTAAAGATTTTCACCCAATTAAAGCAAAATGTTCCTTAGCTTCAACTTCCCTACGCAGACTACGTACACCTAATATGCAAAAACAAGTGACAGATTTCTCATAGTTTTTATTTTTTCCAAGCTATTTCCTTCACCTTCTCCTGAGCCAAATTTTTATTGGCTAAAATTAATGGACCCCAAAATGAACCCATCCTATTTTGCAACAAATACTTCATGGCAATTTCAAAAACAAGTAAGATACTACTAACTTCCCAGCATAGTTTATGCAAAAATGTGGATTTTCACCTTTTATTACAGTTTGATATTCATGCTCAATATCAATTTTCTTTTACTCTAGGGTTTTTTTTTATCAGTAGGAACTGTACATTAAAACCTCTGCATGTACAAAATTCCTCCTCTGAGTTTCTGAACTGATGCTAAATAAGATGTGACATCAAACCTTACACAGTTTCTCTTTCCATGCTGAATGCAGTCAGAAAAATGCACTCAAAGTAGAATAAGCTTTGAGGGGAATGTCAACCAAAAGGCTCTCTAATATTGACACTTCAGACACCTCTTCTCATGCCTAAAATGTGGATGCTGGAAGAGTCAGGAAGCAAGAAGTCATTATTCAAACAATTCTATGCCCATTACTCATCACTCTCAGTACATCTGAGTGCTCCCTCTGTAACTACATTTTTGACACTAGAGATGGCCCTAAACACTTTGATGAACACTAAGGAATTCATCTATCACAATACATGGCAGCTAAATCAACATCACCCTGTTATTTATGACAAAAAAAGCTAAAACCGCCTGTGTATATAAATTTTAGAAAAGGAAGGGAAGCCACAAAACAGAGAAGGGAAACCCTAGAAATAAAAACTAACTCTTTTCCCAAGTCTTAAATCAGCTTTGAAAACTATCATTTGTCCAATTAACAGAGTTTATTTTATTTTTTTATTCCTTTTCATACATTCCTGGGCTCTGGCAAGGATCATCAAGACAAGTACCAAAATACCTTGAAAATATTATATATACTTCTTGATTGGGAACAGGACCTAAAAGAAAAATCTCAGATTTCCCTACCTAACTCTATAAATTCAGAGCAAGATTTTTCCATGGGGTAAGAATTCAGTTGGACACAGAATCTCAGCCAAGATTTTCCAAGTCTTTTGGTGCATCTCCTAGCCAAAGTTAATTGTTCTGAATTTCCCCTAGTATTCATGCAATAGAAATGTAGTAGTAATACTTCATGTTTTGCAAAAACAATTGCAATCAGAGTTTAACAGATAATTCATGGTAACTGAACAGAAAACAGGGATAATAAATTAATTGGAAATTAAACAAAATAATAATTGAAAACTGTTCCAATATTCCAGACTGATTTTATACCTTATTGATAATTAACAGCAAAAGTGCTAGTTAGCTTCAGTGTAAGGAGGAGTGAGTTAAAACTGATTCAGTGAAAATGCCTCAAAATCACCTCTATTTCTTCCCATTAGAATTTTCTTTTACTGTCTCTTGTCATAACACTGACTCAGCCCAAATTTCTGTACACTTACTAATATCTGACAGAACACAGCCTGAGGTGATACAAGAACAGGCTGAGAGGAATTCTCTGCAGCTCTATCCACACAAGAATGTTTCCAAAAGGCAAACAATATTTCCCGTGTTTCAGTGAACCCATTCATTTTGGGGAAATGGAGAGTGAGCACTGAGAATGAGACACAGCCAGTTCCCACTGCCACCCATCTTCTGCACTCCAGGACAGAGACTTGTCCTACCAGGCATCTCTGCAGGAACAATGCTTCCCCATGTGTCCCAGATCCAATGGGAGAAAGGAATTTCTCATGGGCCCTTGGGCAATTTATCAAGTAGCTGTGCACCTGACATCCACTCTTTGGTTATCACCTGCCCAAGGTTAAAAGAGCCTCTCTAGGAGTAAAGCAGTGCTCTCCCAGGAACTGCACAGAATTTAGGAATTAGTCAGTGAGCTCACCAAGGGCAGAGCACAGAAATGCCCAGTGTCCCTTGGCACAGCTGCTCCCTCAGCAGCACTGCCCCTCGGGCTGATCCCAAGTACATCTTTCACGGGAGAGAGCAGAAAATCTGCCGGGACATCATCGATCTGACAACAGTCCTGCTACTTGCTTAAGCTTCCTTCCACTCCATCAGCAGAATCTGTGCCAGTTCTCCTTCCTGGCTTTACCCTTTGCCTTTCCACGTGCAGGCTCCTGGTTCTGTGCCTGCAGCATTAACAGCCGTCCCGGGGATGACAGGGACACGGGCTCACAAACACTGATTGATGACATACTTCCTAAGGAAGCAGGAGCAAGTAATAAAGATGGCCTTAAGACATGATTTATGTGTGTTTGGCAATCCAGACACATACTCATGCTGCAGACTAGCTAGAGACAGGGGCAGGGAGAGTGGATGCTGGTTATCTATCAGAAAAGCTCTGGCTCAAAGCCAAAAAAAATGGTTACTCAGTTCTAGTCAGAGGGAGTAGAATATGGAGCAAATGCAGCATCAGAACTCAATGAAGAGATATGCTTCATCTTATTTTGTGCTTGTTGAAATTAAAATGTAAAATGTTTTCAACGAACTTGGGAAAAAATAAATAAAAGCAGAAATCATTGAGAATTCTTAAAGTATCACTTCTGAGAAATTTTTTTAGGAAATTAACTTAGAAAACACATGACATAACTTAGAAAACAGCAACAGGACTCTAAACTCACCAACAAGATGAAAGAGGCCAAAGTCTTTGTCTCTCTGCCGTAAAGGGAGGAGGAACCTGATCTTAGATTCTGACAGACAAAGGCAAACTCTGCAAAGACTCGGGTAATGAAACAATAGGGCAACATACATCACTCCTTGATTGAGGAATGGCCTCTTAAAGGCCTTTGTGAAATACAGCCCCAAAACCAGGAGTTCTATTCTTGGTTTCCTGTTTGATTTTCTAGGTAAAATCATTTAAGAATGTGATTAAGAACTCTAGCTGCTTTAAATGTTAGAGGTTTTTTTGAGTAACCAAACAGTCCTAGAAAATAGGCCAATTTTTTAATAAGAGATTTGCCACCAATGAAATCTGATCAAGTGCTGAAAAAAACTTTTCCTACTCATTTATTCTCATTCTGAATACAGTCATTTGCTCAATTTCCTTTGCCCTTGCTGCAAAGAAGTTTTCCTAGCAACAGCAGAATTATAACGATTAATCAATGCTCAAAAACACTTGCAAATATCTTTTTATTTGTAAAAATAAGAATTTTGCCCAAGATGTGGTTCTTGAAACATTACCACAGTCCTGCCCAGATGGAGACTTGCACTGTCTGTGTGGTGTATGCAATCAAAAGATCTTGAACCTCATAAATGGCAAACCCAAAAACTGTTCACAGCCGAGCTACTGGTTCTGAGGGAGAGCTGTTTGGTGAATAATGACTAAACCAGACAAAAGTGGAAGTGATCCGGGGAGGAGGAAGTTATGTCAAAGACATTGCTGAATTATGCATGCAGTGAAGTGTCATCTTTATTTCAGTCATCTTTGCAAATCACGAGACTGGAGAATACCTGAGCCTTTCATTTTCCATTATAGCATGGAGAAAAAAATGGTACAAACTAATTTCCACATCACAAATGATAATTACAAAAAGACTAAAAGGAACTGGATTTGGGGGGTTTCTTTTTGTTGTTGGTTTGGTTTTGATTTTTTTAATGGCCATACGAGACTATACAGCCTGGAAAATGGCACTGTCCAATCCCACATTTTAACAAAAACATATTTAGGGACATGAGGAAGCAGACATGAAACTGGTTTTACCAACACTATTTATTCTTTCCCATGTATAACACAGCCTTCGCTCTTCTCCTTCAGGCTGGGGTTTAAAATCATTGACGTCTTTTTCAGTTTGGCTTGTATATCCAAACCAACAGGAATTAGAAAAATTAAAAAAGGAGGGGGACAGAAATCCACTAGAGGAATGAGGTCACTTCAGCCTCTGCACAGATACAACTCCTTTTTTCCAGCAGCAGTAAAGGAACCTGAATGGTAGAGCTTTATCTAGACTTCTTTGGATATAATAAGAGATATTCAAGGCCCTTAAGAACCCAAAGGATAGTAACCGTAGCAAGACACCATCTACACAAAACCTTAAAAATGTGAGCCAAAAAATATTTCTGCTCACCATTCTTTTTATAGTGACCAGATCACTGGAAAGGTTTATGCAAATGCACATTCAATGTCCAATGGACAAGGCTCTATCCACTTCAACACCGGTAAAATGTCCAGCTGACACCTCCCCAACTGAGGGACAAACAAAATCTGATGTTTTTATATAGAAATACAAAATAGGCCACATGTTGGAATTTTTTTTGTGCAACTCCTGGTTTACTGTGTGGTCCAATATGGAATCCTTATTCCTGTGAAATAACTGTTTTCTGATCTCTCTCCAGAAAGAAACCCAGAGAAACATTTTCATGCGTAGAAGGAATTACCAAAAGATTTCATCGTGCCTTAGTTTATGCACATATGTAAGACAAAGGATCACTTAAATCAACCATTTTGTTCATCTAAATTTTACTGTGCCCAGCAGAAATGGTATTTTTCCTATCTGAAAGCAGTGTCACATGAACTGTTTAGCTTTGGCTTAATTGAGAAAACCCATTTTTAACTACATTTTGATATAACACATATGCCTAAACATTCTTGTTTGCTTTAATTTTTTTTAGTGTAAGAGTTTTTAGCATTTCTCTGATCTCAGCTGTGTATGATCCAGCCAAAGCCAGTCAGTCACATCTCCTGATGTGGTTGTATATCCAAAGCAGTGGTTCCTTATTTAGTTACAGTCTGAGTGCTATCCCAGACAAGGTATATTTATGTCAATATTTTACTTGCATTTCCTCTTCACAAAAAATTTTATCTGTGTAATCTCTTTGCTTTAGGTGGAGTTACGCCTGAGTTTTTATTGTGACGTAGTCAGAGGAGAATGGGGCTTAACGCCTTTACAATTAGCTGGAAAACTGTGCAAAACCCACTTGGGAACCGTTTCAATGGAAGTGCAGTAAATGCATGACTTATCATGTTGGGAGAAGCACTGTATTTTGAATGAAGCAGTGTAATGGTATCTCATGAGAGCAGTTCTTATTAATTGCAAGTTTTGTGTGCCTTGGATTTATTAAAGTTCTGAATCTATTGCCAGTTGCTGCCATATGTAGTCTATAATTTGTGAAACACAAGACTGTACATTTCCCAAAGACATTCCCTCTAATCATTTACAAATTTAACAACTTTAGCACAAAGAGATGCTTCCTAATCAGGACCAGCAACCCTGCCACTGGCAAAACCAGTACACTGACAAGAAATTATAAAAGCATAAGTACATCTATCTATAAAAACAGTAATACAGATCAAGTAGATTTTAAGATTTTTCAACTGTTCCACACCCCTCTGTTCTGGATTTTTGGATGCAGTCTGTTCTGGTTGGACAGAGGAAGTGCTGCCTAACACAGCACTTATCAGCGAAAATGAGAGGAGCAGCTCTGAGGAGCTCTCAGGGAGGGCAGTAATAGCTGCCCACATCTCAGCAGCATCACCCTGAGACATTCAACATAAGGGCAGGAAATAAACACCTGCTGTGATGCAATTCAGAAACATTTCATGGAGCAGAACATTATTGCAGGGGTGATGGGGTGATAGTTCACCAACAGAACACTCCCAGGTAGTATTAATGCTGGGAAATTCCTCATTCTAACAGGGATACCCACAATGCTGACAGGCTGCTGCATGAAGCCCACACAGGCACAGTTCTAGGAAGAAGCTGAGTGAAGTTGCACACAGAGAAGGCTACATCCTTCTGGTTTAGCCACATTCACTGTTTTGGAAAGACCAGAAGAGACACTATCAGTTGGAAGGGACCTATGAAGGTCATTTGTCCAGTTGCCTGACCAGTTCAGGGTTGAACAAGATAGAGCTTTTTATTGAGAGCATTGCCCAAATGCCTCCTAAACACCGACAGGCTTGGGGCACTCACCACCTCTCCAAGAAGCCCTTTCCAGAGTCTGACCTCCCTGGCAGTGAAGGAACCCTTCCAAACTCCGAGTGCAAACCTTTCCTGGTGCAGCTCTGAACCATTCCCATGTGCCCTGGCACTGGACACCTGGGAGAAGTTTTTTTGCCATGTAGCTGACTTCACTTCTTTGATCTCAACTGTCTGAAGAATGCAAAGCAAGGGACAGATTATTTTCATAACTGCTCTTCGCAACACAAGAGATTACAAAGAACAGTAATGAGGGTTGTGGTGCACAAACAATTTCTGCCTGGCATTTCTGCCTGGCTCTGATGCAGAGCTCCCACCCACAGCAGAGCCACAAGGCTCTGAGAAGATGGAGGATCAAGTTTGGTAGCATTGATTGCACACAGCTCAGTGTAGCTTCTTCCCTTTCCAAATGAGCAATTTTCAAACTTTTCTTCTGAAAGTGTTGGTTTACTACTTTGTTCATTATGTCACCTGATGGTGTTAACCAAAAGCCATTTATCTTCCTCACCTTTCAGCTAAAAGTGGTTTCATTTGTTCTTCTAAAACTTCATTCTACTAACTGCCACACATGAATCTTTACAAGATCTGTCAGTCCACCCCCTTCATGATATAAAATTTAATTTAAATTACTGAAATCTAACCAATTGCATTTTGTCTTTTCCAATTAAACTTTTTTTAACATTGACAGTAATCTTTTGTTACAGCACAAAGACTTCAATACTAGAATTAATATTTCATAGCAAGAGGTGTTAAAAACAGAGTGAATTAACTCTTCTTCATAATAAAGTGGCTCTTTCCCCTAGTACAAGCTAAAGAATTTTTAACACAGGAGTTCTCATTACAGAACAGTTAAAGAAAAAGTAAATGTATCACTTCAGGCTTTTCAGAGCATTTGTGAAATCATGTAGCCACCTCTGCCCTGTGTGTCTCTGACAACATTTCTCCTAAGTGTACTTCACCACTCTTCAGACAAGGTTACCCAGCACAGCACCTCCTAATGCTGCTCAGTAGGTTAAAGGCTTTATTCTATTGGCTTACATGATTCAGCCCCAAGGTTTCTCTGAGCTTTCATGGCCTGGTAGTAACCTCACTTTTATTACAGGGATATGGTTTACAGTCTCAGAAATATTATTGTGCCCCAGATTCTGGCCCCATTTGGATTTCTTTCTAAAGACAAGCAAGTTTGTGCCCAGACTATGCATAAACCTCAGCAATAACACAAAACTTCTTTCCTAAAAAAGTCATTGGGTAAAGTATTCTCAGTAGATGGAAAACATTATCCTTTTAAAGAGAGCAGTTTCTCAGCCTCCTGCACTGTAATGCCCATTGAAAGCAAAGCATGTATTTTGCGGAGACATTACTCAAATACTTAATGCCAGGCCTCCTCAATGGCCAAAATCAAAACAGCACAAACATAACCAATAACAAATTCAATTAACACCATTTATAGTGAATAATCAAAGAAATAATACTTCTATAACTTACTGCTAATAGATTAAATTTCCATCTCTCCTGGAGAGACCTCTGCACAGCATTTGAACAACAATGCCACTGAAGGATTCAGGGAAAAGACCTCGGGAATCCCAAGAGGGAGTGACAGCAACACAGAGCAAACCCTGCAGGCAGCACAGCCCCACGAGTGCTTCACCTGAGCCCTGCCCTCCCTTCACTGGGAGCACAACTCAGGAACTCCAGCTGTTCCAGGAGGAAGCCCCAGAATGTAAATTCCACATAATCATATATTATTAATAGATGCATGCAACACTGCAAAAAGATGACGATGCACTATCTGGGTGTAATATTTATGGTCAAGCTTCAAATCCTTTACTTCCTCCAAGTTGTTTCTGCCTCAATATATATAGTCTAGCATGTTCGTCAGTACATCAGGTGGTTCCTTTTTTGATTCTGCATTATTATGAACTCATACATCTGTATCATGTTGCAGAGCAAATTGAAAAATGACTTTGTTTTACTAAGAGGTATGTGAAGCATTTCTACATGAGCAGTAAATACTTTGCCCTCATTTTCTGGGTGCATTCATGGTATGTACCCACAAGCATACATATTTCTTGGTGAGCTTGCAAAATTATAAACCAAAAAGCATTTCTGTGACGGGAAATTTACATTTTCTTTGTAGTAAGCAAAAATCCATATGTTGATCCAGTAATATCCTTAGGGAAAAAAAGTAAAACTGTAACGCCAAATATGTTTAATCTATGTCTAGGGGAAAATGAAAAGGCAGAAAAGTCCAGATTGCTCTGAACAAGGGCATGTTTGATCTGCATGTAAAAGGAGCACTTTACAGCCTTCACACCACCAGTTCACATTGATGGACAGGACATTTAGACTTTGAGTTGGACCTGAAGGAATTTAGTTAACTAAATGCATCCCCTTGCCTCAGAGATGAAAGCCACTTCTCCTAGCACATGATCTCCCTCTGTCTTTCTTGTGCTGCTGTCAGACATTCCAGTGCTTCTCTGTGTCAGAGAGGCAAATTTGCATCAATGGGACAGGCTGGGGAAAAAGCATCAAAGTTTTCTAATTTAAATTAATAAATAAATAAACAGCACCATAAAATTCACCTACACACTTGAGAAATGGTCAGTCTGCTTTTATAACCTGCCCAGAAGCTGCTCTGACAAACACTGAAGTACTTTTCCAATATTCTAGACACCCAAAGAGACTGTACTCAGAGGTCACTGAGGTTCTCATTGCTGTGCCTTCTAAAGCTCTCTGTTCAGACTGTGAACAGGAAGTCTTGAGGAAGAAGACAGTTAAAAATCCAAACTTCTGGCAATCACCTGACATCAACTCTTTGTGCCAACCACTGCTTTTTCGCTAATTTAAATATTTGCTTTTGACTTCAGCTCTAACAGTAGGATCTAGAAAGTTATCATGGGCCTTGCTGTACCTGGTGGGGTAGAAAGAGCCATTTCCTCAGAAAGTTTTGATCTTAAGAGCCAAAAGAAGTGAAATTAGACATGATTATGTGTCATACTCAGGGCTTTGAATGCTAAAGATCTGAGTTCTACTCTGTTCTAGTGTTACTCATGAGCCCAGCCTATCTTTGTCCATTCAGAAAACAAGAAGCCTTTCTTATTGGCCCTTCAGCCTTAAATGCAGAGCTAAATTAACTATTACCAATAATTATAGTAGTTTTTAGTAACTGATTTGCAAAAAACAGGTGCTATACATAATTAAAACAGGAGAATCAGACTTCTTCCTAATATATACAAATATTTTTCCAGAAAAATCATAATCTATGCTTAGACAAATATCCTAGTCTGTGTATAGCACTATTTTAGATTCTTTGTGCAATAGCAAGTTAAGCAGCCACTCCAGGTTATCAATGATCAATTTTTCCTAATTTAGCAACGAAGGAATGAATGTGGCTAAGAAGAGAAGTCTGAAGTTAAGCCTACAGCATTTTATGCTGGCATAAAATTAGACAATGTGGAAATAGCTAAGGGTACATGAAATCTTCT
This sequence comes from Phainopepla nitens, assembly GCA_013400175.1. NCBI lineage: Eukaryota > Metazoa > Chordata > Aves > Passeriformes > Bombycillidae > Phainopepla > Phainopepla nitens. The sequence goes on along the minus strand of VXBQ01006095.1, from coordinate 278,670 downwards.
GTCCTTGAATTACAGTTGTCACTATAATGATTCTGGCAGAGTAACAGAATGCAGTTGTTGACTTATCCATTCTAGTACTGCTCTGTTGACTTGAGGCTCAATAATGTAACATAAAACTGGTCTCTACTGGTGGAATTGTCTATCACATCTTGCCCAACTCTCACAGAGTGGTGATTTTGTTGCTCTTGCTGAGATGTTTTAGTGGAGATCCCAAGAACAAGTGAATTCTCACAGAATTTCAATAGTGTTTCTCTTACACATGTTCCCTATAAATATCATCAAAAGCATTGCCAATAAAAGTGTTTCTAAAACACTCTTAAAACAATGATTTTTTTTTTACGCAGATTAAATATGTGCCACTCCAGACACTAGAAACATGCGTTTTATTATTATTTCATATGCAATAGGGAAAATGTAAATTTGTAAAAAGCTAATCAAATATATGACATTTACTACTTATCATCACTTCTCTGAGATTCTGCATTTGGTGAAGGTTACTGTAGAACCTACTGAAGGTTCTACAGTAAAAAGAAGGGGACATCAGTCATCCAGGAAAATGACCCATAAAATGTAAAAGAATTGCATGAGAAGGGGAGTGTTTTGTGGATCCATGTCCCTCTCTAGGTTGGTTTTGCAGCCTTCTGGACAGAGATTGCATTGTTCAGATAACTGCAGCCAGCAGTTGTCTTTCCAAGCCCTCCTCACACTGACTGACCTGCAGCCAGAGGCCCAAAAACACATCTCCAGAAACTGAATGTTCAGGGCATTAACTGCAGCATTACTCTTCTTATCCCTGGGGTCAGAGATCTGTTTCTTTTATTTGGGAGCAACCATCATGTTGAGGTGCTGATACACAGTAAGGCTCTCTTAATTAAAAGGTGTAATGGAGAAGGAGAGAGATGTCTGAAATAAAGCAGACAGCAGCAGCATCCCAGCTGGGCTGAGGCTCACAGGGCTGCCTCCTCCCCTCAGGATGACTGGGCTCTTCCACTACAGGACAAAAAGGCTTTTGCAAACAATTGTGTCTCAATCAGGTTCAAAGATCCTTTCTTACCTTTCCCTCCTGCCTATTTTTTCCTTAGATGTATTCCCTCTTAAAAAAATATCTAAATGAACGCATTGCATAAAAATTCAACTATTTGCATGCCAAGTGGAGGAAATAAATTTTTGAAACTACATTAATCTTTTTCATATCACTTTAAAGCATTTCTCATACATTCCTTTATATTCCTGTTTTAAATGGCTCAACAGGGGAGCAGAATGATGACTCAGTGGGCCATGCACATCACAAACACGGGAAAAAACAGGCTCAACATATTTTAACATCTTTATATAAGCCACACAGGGTTTGTTTGAAAAAATTAAACTTCTTCTTTTGAGAAACTTCAAATCTCATGTCAAATTGTATTACTAAGATCTAGAAAACTCTTTTTTCAAAGGAAGCATTTTAAAAAAAATTAGAAGTGGGCAAATAGTGTATTTTTTATAAGCAGCTAGAGCTGCCAAATTCATAACACAGAACTACAAAATTGAGTTTTATTATTGAAAATGCTATCCAACTCTAATATGGACTAATTTAAAGAGGAAATTTATCTTTACACTTTCTTATGTAGAAGATAAGGCAGAAGTTTTGAAGGTCCTTTACAGACATTTAACATGTGCAGTTTTCAAAACAACAAATCTATGCACTCTTTTATGATATAAACTATCATATGTTCTCTCATTGTACCCAGAGAATTCAGCACTTCTACTAACTCAGTTATGAGATTTTCATTTATGTTTTGACTCCAGAAATTTTTTGTGGAACCTTCTTTGGACTTGAGAAGACAGCAACCATCAACAGGCAATGCAGATAGAGCTCCACAAAAAAATCAATCAGAAAAAACACCCAGATCTTTTTCCGACCTTTGAAAGTTTTAGACTTCAAATTGCAAATAGTTTAATTGATCCTTCTGACTGGGCCCATACCTGGATGGAGCTATGCCAGAAGAATTGCTAGTGTGGCAGCCCAGCAATAACATTCCCAATGCTTAAGATAAAATGTAATATTCTTAAGTTTCTTCTTCTCCACAGTTGTGTGGACATCAAGGCCTAATTGCAAAACTATCCCAACCGAGGTGATTTTTTTCACTGACTCTGGAGGCCTTTAAGTCAAACCCTAATCTATTAATTCAAACCACACACCTGACCCCTGCCCTGCAGGAAATTGAACTCATAAGATAATGTCAAAAAAACCCAAACAAACCAAACCCCCCCAAAAAAACAAAACCAAACCAAAAAAAAAAAAAAAAAAAAAAAAACAAAAAAAAAAAAA